>JAZKJV010001218.1:0-409860 GCA_037367405.1 Ottelia alismoides
TTTATATTTTTAAATTTTTCTTTTAATTATATAATACAAGGATATATAAGGCTATATAGATAATGGATTCTAAATTTTTTGTTTCTAAATTTTTTTCTTTTTGGTATTTTTCTTAATTTTTATGGATTTTTAAAGTAAAAAATATCCAAATCAGATATATAAATATATATGCACAGCTGAAATGGAAGTTAAAAGAAACCAAATAATATCCAAATTTTTTCAAATCAATTTTAATAGATAAATAATGATATAAATAAATTTATAAAAAGAAAATGATATTTTTGGAGTTTTTAAGAATTTCTGAGATTTTTATAAAGGTTTTAGGGGATTTTTTGATTTTGAGAGGTTTTCTTATTCTATTTTTAGTGATCTTTGGATAAAACTCTTAATATATTTAAATAAACAAAATTTATTTTTTTGAGACTTTTTCAAAATGTTTTTATATTTTTTTGGTATTTTTAAAGATAAATAGGGAATATTAATGCTCTTTTTTATTCTTTTAATAAATAGTGAAAAGTCCTAAATTGCAAATCTCAAAATATGGCGTGAAAGTGTGTGAAATCATAAATATAACCCTATTTTTTGGAAATTTTGGAGTACGGACACTATATCTAATAAATGGAAGAAATGCACAAAAGATCGATGAACTGACAGGGCCATATATGCAATTAAAATAAAGATCAAGGGCCTTTATGCAATTCTCACAATAGTATAAAATTGAAATTAAAAATTCATAGACTAAGGTGAAATACCATAAGTCACAAGACTATCCGTGCAAAATGCCCACCTCACGTGGTACCACACATGAGGTGAGCTGGCATGGACTCAAATGCAAATATAGAAACTTCAAGGGTTTTTTTGCAAATTTTACAAAAATAACATAACTACTTATGAAAGATTAAGTACTAATATTTAAATACAAACTATGTTGGGTGTAGAATGCAAAATACCCAGTCAAAGGCATTGATGGACGACACGAATGTTGTCACTTATACACGTGGCGCCACCACATCTCAAGATGTCGTTTCACCGATGGACGCATGGGATTAAATCCCAAGTTTGATCTGATGGCTGGAGGCATGGGCAATCCAACGAGTAGTGGAGTTCATGAAGAATAGGGCCAATCCAACGGTAGGGGAGGGTGGTGGACGAATTGGGAAGAATCATCGCCGAGGCGAACTTCTTCCAGCGAGATCTCCCTCCTCTGATGTGATCTGCTGCTCCAAAATGACCCAAAGTGTCTTCCTCTGTCTGTTGGAGGCTTAAAAAGGATCCGATGATCATCGGAGCTCGCCCATGAGGTCAGAGGAGCTAGGCTACTCTGGATCCATCTGACGATTGACAAGATAGCCTCCGGATGGCTTTATACTCCATGTACATGCATAAAAATGTTATAGGGCCGAGGGAAAATTGCATCAACTCTTGTGGAGATGGAATGGAGGTGTAAGAGTCGAAGCGGTGGCAGCTCCAACAAGATGGAAGTGGTGGAGAGCTATAGTTTTGATTCCGTGAGAATCAGGGGAGTAGGATGTGCATGGGATGGGCATAAATGAAGGGGAAAGAATATGAGGTGGTTTGTGGGTTGAGGCATGGTTAGTGACACGCGGAGGGGTTTGCCGGAGCTCAACTTTGACGAACTACGAACTGGTGATTCTACACTAAAACGAGCAATGAAATCATTAAACAAATGCACGACATAAAATCTATGATGAAAATTATCTAAAATGTGATAAAAGGGTACCTCACTTGGCTGGAGCCAAGGAAACTGATCTCGATGGTGGTGCTTCGCCGGAGGTGGGTGGAATGCAGGCCTCCTGACTGTGCTGCCAAGGAGATGGAGAGGACCCTGTCATGGACCTCGATCTAGAGATCACAAGAAGGGGGCCAAAACGGGCTAAAGATGATTCAAATCAAAGAGAAAGGAGACGGGTTAGGTTATGTACAGGTGGAGGAAGCGGGAGGATGATCGAGGGAGCATGCTCGAATCAGAGGTTCTCTGATCGAAAAATCACGCATGCGTAATTGAGCGAGAATCGAGGAAGAAAATCACAGAAGAAATCAACCCAAAAGGATGCATAGATCCTTGGAAAAAACCGAGAAGGCAAGTTAAAACCTATGTCTGACAACCTTAGGACCTCGGTCCGAGAGTTGACCGAGGTCAATAGGGAGAGAAACCCGGTTGGTCCACATGGACCAACTAGAAAAAATCAGACCTAAATTTATTTATTCGAAAAAAATAATAAATGATTTTATTAATTTTAAGTTACAACATACCAAATGTTTATTATTTTCTATAGTATTTTACCATTATTTTTATTTATTTTTTCTATGTTATTTTTTACATGTTTATTTTTAGGGATATTTTATAGGTATATTTACCTATGTTTTAGGTATTTTATTTTTATTTGTATTTTTTATTTTATTAATTTTTTTATTTTATATATTTATAAATTATTTTATATACATAAATATATTTTTCTTATATTTTTTAGTAAAATATTTACACGTAGTTAATAATGGATATCAAATATATAGGTGTAAGTATAGGTAATTCATATATCCATTTTGTATACTTATTTTATTTTTATGTTTTATTTATGGTTTTATTATATTAAAATTATTTGCATATGGTATAAATAATATTTACAAAATTATAAAAAGATAAAATAATAAAAATAATAAATAATATAAATGAATATTTTATTCGGGTATATTGTACAATAGGGGACCAAAACCTAACTTTCACACCTTAACTCAAAAAAATATGAAACCACCTTCATTAAATACCTTACTAAAATATATATAAAATTAAAGGTGATTCTGATACATTTTAAATTTTTATTTAGAATATATGGGTCTGGGAAGTTAGGATTTTGGCTTTTTATTTAGAGTATAATAGGTACATTGTACATTATTTTTGTATGAAATCATTTATGTATTTTTTTTACAAATTTCATGTACAAAGTTTCTTTATTTGAGGAATAAATCATAGAAAATAAAATGGGTCCTAATATGGACTTATTGAAGAATTAATAAATGAGAATTTTTAAGTATTATTAGCCCTTATCTCCCTGTACTTTATTCATTGTCGACCAAATCAGTTATTGACTTGATCTCGGGGTTTAGGGTCATAAAATACCTTTGGTATTTATTCTTTTTCTTTTCTTCCATTTATTCTATAATTTTGGCAATATAAACTGTATTTTATATACACTAAATAGAACAAATAATGAATGTTAATTTTTACAAAATAATGTTATATACATGCATTAGCTGGGGTTTTTAAGGCAAAAATGATAGATAAAGGTGATGAAATGGTGATTCATCACTACCAGAAAAGGATATCATACTTTCCAATTCCTTTGTAACATGCAATCTGCGTGCTTAGAGGTCCTTGATCTCATGCCTGGGGGTTACTCAGCCAAAGAAATGGAGAAAGAAAGCTAATGATTACATTATATACTGGTATAATATGACCAAATTATGTGAAGAACAACCATAATATTTGATGTATACACTTCAATCTTGCACAATTTGCATTCTGTTTATTCCATACATACAACAGAGAAAACCGCTGTAATTACACAAAATCGATCAAACCATTGCAAAAATCGACATATCATGGTTATATATATGGATAAAATATTCTCAAAAATCTCTATTTACATATTATTTATGGACTATATAGTGAGATTATGTTTAACACTAAGATTGATGATCATTCATGTTAAATCACCAAAATATAACTTAAATAATTATCTGTATAATCTAAACAAATCATATTCATAATTATTATAGTAAGGAAGAAAGTAAAACTTCATTGGAGTTATATCTAAAGCATCGAATTTAATCAATAACCAACACTTTATTGGCTCTACATTTCCTTAACTTTTTTATTGGAAAGAAAAGGGAGGCTGATTTGTATAAAAGTCACATTCTATTTTCCATGTGTGGAGCCACTGAAACTCTCATTCCCATGCATGGAGCCTTACCTAGCCTCCTTCCCCATGCAACTCTACCCTATGCAAATACAATTCCCATGTGTGCATTAACTTTTGTCTTTATGTGTAGGTACACAATAAGCCACTCATTGCAACTAAAAAGGAAGAGGAAACCATCAAGGTCTCGGCATGCCAATACACACCATCTTTCTCTCATTAAGCTTCTCCCCCTGCGCGCATTCCAGCCTACGGCCATCCTCCCCGTCCTCATGCAAGCTACGTACCGCGTACATCCTCCTCGACGCGACCAGCAGCCTACACCATCGTCTCTCGTGTGCGCACTCCAGCCTGCGATCATCTTCTCGCGCATCCTCTTTGCACGTATACCAGCATGTGCCATCATCTCTACATCCATCGCCTTGATTTCGGATTCCAATAGAGAAGCATTTCTTTCCCATCTTTATTTACCTCTTGCATTTTTATTCCCTTAAGTTATTTTTATGTAAGTTGAGTTTGGAAGAAAACAACTCTCCTGTTATAAGCTCACCTTGTATTTTTATTACATTAGTGTTTTGTTTAAATTGAACTTGGAAGCAATCTTATTTTGTAAGCTATTCTCAACTTTAGGTTCTCTATAATACATGCATTGCAAGTTTATATTCTATTATGCTCTCTGAAAAATTGTAAGTGATTCTCATTTTTCCATATTAAATTGCGATTCATCCCCCACTTTCTCACTCAGTTCAACTCATACCCACATTTGCTTACTCTAAGTTCTAGGAAGTATTTTCACCATACATCACATTCTCTCATAATATTTCTTTCACCGCAATAGATTAAAATTTGAATCAAGATTGTAAGAAGTACAAAAATTGCGAGTTTGCTTAGTCCATGCGAATACGAACTCTACTTGCACTATACATTTTGTGTGTGTTTATTATGCTTTTGGTTGTAACTTTATTTGTTTGATTACATTTTTTCATGGGAAAATAACGACGTGGTAAAATCAACTTCTTTAACCGCATAAAATCACTTCAATTGTCGAGGACTAGGCAACATTTGCATTTTTTCTTCTTGTTTTAACTTATTTTCGATACTCTAATATGTTTATTTTTTTATTTCAGTTACTTGAACTCCGAAAAAATGAAGATTCATGCTTTTTTATTTAGCAAACTTCTATTTTTTTCTAACAGAAAAATTTTGTAAGATTAATTTCTCACTCCTCGGAAAGCTCATTACCAGCATGACAAAACATTACGGATATAGCTTCAGAAGTGCAAGCATTGTGAGCTTCCTTTCTCACTTAGGCATTCTAAGTTTTACATTTCTTGCATTTGCTTGTGCATCAAAATTAACCGAAAAATTTTAAAAAGACCATTAAAATCGTGTTTTGACAATCTAATTCAAAGACCACCAAAATCGTGTTTCGGTCATATAAAAAGATAAGCTTGAAAAATCACTGCAGTGATTCGAGCGAAAGCGTATAAATTTGAATGCTTGTTTGATCGCACGTGGTGATTGACACAAACTCACAATGCACATAGACCCCTAGGATAGAGATCAAAAATCCCTGATGCCACATGAGATTGGAGAGTGAAGTCATAACTCCTTGACGCGTTGGGAACAAGTTCTTGCGGGAATAACAAATCTTTGATCTGAGTACTCACCCTAAATCCTCCAACCGGATGAGTATATCAATTTCTCATAATCTACCACAAACACATCTTTATTAAGGATCATTAAACTCTGACAATATTTGTTGAACAACTAAATCTAAAATAAAAAAGATAACCACATCTGTGGTAATTTATGTGGAGTTGGTGAATCAACAAATTATTTTGTATTTATGTTGTGTATGCTAGGTCGTAGATCTTTGAAAAATCAATTGCAACAACCGCTAGATTACGACCCGATCTATAAAACAAAACCCCACCCATCTTGTTCAAGTGAGAAGTCTGAAAATTCACCTAACTTAGGATACATGGGAGAAGAGAACCGACCTAACCCCATGGACCTCATTATGCAACAATTACAACTGCTGAGAGAAGAAAATGCAACAATCCTCCACACCATAGCACCACTCATTCGACCACCCCGTTAAGTACACATTATAACCCTGCTGCAGAAGATTTAGTCCATTGAGTTCATATTCCACCTGAGGTAGGAGACTTTGAAATATAGTCAACATCTCTCTCCTTGATCCCAAAATACTATGGAAATGAAAGTGAAGACCATTTCCTACACATACAAGACTTTCGATCTGTCTGTGATACAATAAGCACCCCCGGGGTAGAAAAAGAATACATTTATATGAGAGCCTCCATTTGCTCTCTGAAGGAATGAGCACTCCAATGGCTCTGAAATTACGGAACCCTCTTACCTCCTGGGATGCCTTAAGAGAAGCCTTCATCAAGAAATATTTTCCAATAGGAAAGACAAATGCCCTGAGACAAGCTATATCATCTTTCACCCAAAAGAACAAAGAACCCATTCACGAAGTCTAGGAGTGTTTTAAGGAACTACAAAGAAAATGCCCTCATCATGCAATCCCCAAATGGAAATTAGTCTAAATATTTTATGAGGTCATAGACACATTGTCCAAAAGAGTTATCGATGGCTCATGTAATGGGAATTATATCAGTCGCGATGAACATTTCATGTGGACCTTATTTGAGAACATGGATGATAATTCGATGAAGTCCTCCATTGAACAATATAGCGAACACATGAGACCAGTCAATGTAGTAGATAATGAGAAATCCATAAGTAACTTAGATGAGCACAATCATGATAAATGGGAAACTCTCTCAAAATAATGGATCTGATGACCCATGCAATTAGTAACTTAGCTCTGAATAAATCTCCAAACAACATATGCGGGGATACTTCTAATCCTAATGTTCAGGACTTTGGCCATGTACATTCACTTATGACCAAGAAATGACTCCCAGACTCTTAACTGGATACAAAGAAATCAAGGAGGGTTCTCAAACACCCAAAATTCAAGATGGAGAGAACAATCGAATACTGGTTGGAATGGGCAACACAATTATCACTTCCAAAAATAACAACTCAAACAACAAGCAAGACCTCCAGTGACTCAACCTCCCTCAGCTGTAAATTTTGATGCTCTAACCAGGCTATTCAGCAACTTGCTGCAACACAACAACAATCAAACCAAACCCAACAACAAGCCAATGCTGAAAATGCTCGGTAATCTGCCGAGATCAGGTCTTACATCCCAACACTATCACCTTAAACTCTACAAACCCCGACACCAACAGAGCTAGTTTGTCTGGATCTTTTCATACCCCACCACATGCCCGGTCCTTCACTTCATCCCCTGGATTTCAACATCAAAAACAAGGATTTTCTAAACCTAATAAGACCAACAATTCAACCTAAAGGAGCACACAACAACCACTTAGGAACCAAGTGAGCTTCAAAACATCAACCCATTCCAACCAATCCACCAATGCCATAACTCTTCGAAACGGGAAAACCACATCTGCTCACACCACACGACAAATTGTTTAGACTCAAATTGAAGAGGAAGAGGACATCGATAATGAAGAGGAACTAATTGAGACCCGCACCCCTCCTCCTTCCTCCCAGACCATAACCATCCCCTTTCTTGAAGCCCTTCGCAGGAAAAACGCCAAATCATCCACCATCGATCCTGAGTTGGAAAAATTATTCTCAGACATTATCATTGAGATTCCACTCTTAAAAGCCCTCAAATAAGTCCCAGCCTTCTCCTGCTTTTTGAAAGACAAATGCACATCGAAGCGGGAATCCAAAGGAAATAATAAGAAAGATCGAGAAAACATTGAAAAATTTGTACTCCAATAAGCAACATCCAATGTCATTTCCTAATTCCTTTCCACCAAGAAGAAAGATCCAGGAGCACCTCTAATAAAATGCATAATTGGTGAGTTGACATTCGAGCGCACATTATTGGATAATGGTGCCTCAATTAACCTCCTCCATATTGCTATTTTTGAGCACTTGACTTAGGGAAACTGAAACCTATCTCGGTGATTTTACAAATGGTTGACCATTCTTTGAAGAGACCTAAAGGACTACTTGAGGATATCATAGTCACGGTTCAAGGACACCAATTCCCAATAGATTTTGTTGTGATGGATATGGACCAAGCTAATACACTGAGTGAAACACCCATCATACTTGGACGCCGGTTCTTAGTCACTGTTAAGGCACACTTTGATTTTGAAGATGGAAAAGTGCAATTTAATATCATTGGCAATATTGTCCATGTTGATCTCATCATTCCCACACCCATTGATTCTGAGATTGAAGACAGTGGTTGGATAGAAAATTATGTTGTACTTGACATACAAAATGATTTTGCCCCTGTTATTATTTCCCAGGATCCTCTGGAGGTTAGTATGAACATTTCCCACTCCACTTATAAGGATATGTCTCATCAGATTGTCACATACAATCTGAACTCTGCACTCGAAGCTCCACCATGCCTTCTAATTGGTTGTGAAATTGAAGCTTGGGGCACATTGGACACTGAACTTGCATTGACTTCAGCCATGATCATTCCCATGATGGAGCCACCATTTGATACTATTTCATCGATAAATACACCACAAGAAATTTCCCCTCTAACCCCACCAACCTCCATCGTCAAACTGAAACCCTTACCGCAAGATCTGAAGTACGCTTTCTTTGATGGTGCCCACACTCTATCGGCCATCATTAATGCCAACGTAGATCATACTCAGGAAAGCCAACTCATGAAAGTTTGAAGAGGAATTCTCAAGCTATTGGATGGAAAATAAATGATTTGAAAGGAATAAGCCCGTTATTCTGTAAACACCACATATACTTGGAAAATGACAGTAAACCCTCTCGAGAAATGTAAAGACGATTAAATCCTAATCTATGAGAGCTTGTGAAGAATGAAATACACAAATGGTCGAGTGACGGCATCATTTATCCAATAGTCGATGGTCCTTGGATCAGTCCTCTCCAGGTCATCCCTAAGAAAGCTGGATTAATAATTGTAAAAATGAAAAAGGAGAGGACATACCTACTCGAGTAGCAACATCTTGGAGAGTTTGTGTTGATTATATAAAACTCAATAAGGCCACACGAAAAGATCAGTTTCCGCTACCATTCATTGACCAAATCATCAATAGACTAGTCGGAAAAGAATTCTTTTATTTTTTGGACGGATATTCTGGATATAACCAAGTGGCCATAGCACTGGAGGATCAAGATAAAACTACCTTCACATGCCCTTTTGGGACTTATGCATTTTGACGCATGCCATTCGGATTATGTAATGCCCCAGCAACTTTTCAAAGATGTATGATAGGAATCTTTGTTGATATGATCGATGATTTTATGTAAGTATTTATGGATGATTTTAAATTTTTTGAGACTCCTTTGAGGAAACACTTGGATTTTTGGATAGATTCTAACAAGAATGCATTGAAGTAAACTTGATATTATCTTGGGAGAAATCACATTTCATGGTAAGATAAGGGATTGTGTTTGGGCACATTGTATCAAAGAAAGGAATGGAAGTGGACCCATCCAAAATTGAGACCATCACCCATCTAAGCCCACCGATTAATATAAAAGGAGTTTGATCCTTTTTAGGTCACATTGGCTTCTGTCAACGCTATATCAAGGATTTCTCAAAACATGCCCACCCACTAACCAAATTACTTGAAAAGGACCAAGATTTTACATTCACCGAGGAAGCATACGAGTCTTTCACTCTTCTGAGAAAAATCATCATCGAGGCACCCATATTACAGTCTCCTGATTGGACCCTTGAATTTGAAACATTTGTGATGCTTCTGATTATGTTATTGGGTGCAGTTTTGGGACAAAGGAAGGATGGAAAACCCTATGCCATCCACTATGCCAGCAAGACCTTTGATGATGCCCAAAGAAATTATACTGTGATTGAGAAAGAATTGCTGGTTATTGTGTTTTCACTAGAAAAAATTCAATCTTACATCTTAGGGTCCCACATCATAACTTACACAGACCACTCTGCTCTGAAATACCTCTTCACAAAGAAAGCTGACAACCTAGACTCATTAGATGGGTATTATTTCTCCAAGAATTCAACTTGGAAATTCGAGACAAAGCCGGAGCAAAGAATGTCGTAGCCGATCACTTATCAAGGCTTCCTTCACCACCTTCACCAATCCATAACATGGTCCCAATCTCTGATAATATCTCATATGAGACCATAATGTCTGTCTCTCAACTCCCTTGGTATGCGGACATCGTCAATTACCTCATAACTTCCGCATTACCAGACGACTTGACGAGACATAAGAAAGACAAAAGCAAAGCCCAAGACCGATATTATCACCAGGATGACACTCTACTCTTCAAAGACGGCACTGATTTGATATGGAGACGTTGTATCCTTGAATCTGAAGTCTTTAGTGTCCTATCTCACTACCACACCTCTGGGTGTGGAGGACACCACTTGGAGAATTGTACAGTCGCTAAAGTATTGCAATGTGGTTTCTATTGGCCTACACTGTTTAAGGAAGCCCATCATTTTGATAAAGCATGTATCGCCTGTAAAACCATGGAACAATGACCTGACGCAACATGATGCCCCTCCAACCAGTACATGTAGTCGAAATTTTTGACACTTGGGACATAGACTTCACGGGACCTTTCACCACATCACACGGCTACCAACACATCCTTGTTGCCATTGACTACGTCTCCCATTGGGTTGAATCCATTCCTACTTGCGCTGCTGATAGCGCAACTGTTTTCAAATTCCTGCCCAACGTCTTATCTCGATTTGGATTACCTAAGGTGGTCATTATGATGGTGAAACCTACTTTCTGAATGCATTTATGAAAAAGATACTTAAAAGGAATGGAGTTGAACACTGTGTCTCGACCGCCTACCACCCACAAACAAATGGAAGGCTGAGCTATCAAATCGATAAATTAAAATCATACTCCAGAAAATTGTCCCATCCGATCACAAAAGACTGGTCGCAACACTTTCCATCTGCTCTCTAGGCCTACCATACAGCCTTTCGCACATCTTTAGGAATGAGCCCATACCAACTTATCTGTGGAAAACCTATCATTTACCTGTTGAGGTCCACCATAAGTCACTCTGGGCGATAAAGAATTGTCATTTAAATTATGATGAGGCTGGAAAAAGGAGATTACTAGATTTGGCTGAATTGGAAGAATTACAATCACAAGCCTATAATAACAACTTGATCTACAAGGAGAAAATCAAAATATGGCATGATGCCAATATTTTAAGGAAAACATTTCTAGAGAATAAAAAAGTGTGGCTATTTGATGCAAAATTAAAACTATTTTCAAGAAAGCTGAGATCAAAATGGAAAGGACCATACATTGTAACCCAAGTTTTTGACAATGGTTCAATAGAAATATCTAAACCAATCACTAAAGACACTTTTACAGTCAATGGTCAAAGATTGAAACCGTTGTTGAACCTTCTGGTACTATGCATGTTTGTGAAACATACCTTCTACAAGAATAGTGAGTAGTACACATAGCCGAGCTGAGGCGTTAAACCATGCATTCTCGTGAGTCTCTCCTCACATGTATCTTTTCTTCTTATATCTCGCATGTTTATGTTTACAGCATTGCATTAGATAAGTATGGGGGTAAACCTATATACTTAAAAAACACACAAAAAATATATTTTCACATCACTCACTCAAATCTATTGGTCCTCTAAGTTATTGATTTCACCATGAGAACACGGCTTCTAATAAGCATGGGGGTGTCTGCATATTTTTTTCAAAATGTATTTTTTATCTTGAAAATATTTTCTAAAAAACATTTGCATACAAAAAAATCAAGTACAAAATTTGTAAAATTCCCTCAAAATATTTTTTTTCCAAAAAAAACATCATAAAATCTTTTCAAAAACCACCAAAAATGTGTCTACCCTCCCTGTTTTTATCCATTTTTGATAAATCAACTCTTCATTGCATAGATCCTAAACTGAAGATAAGTTGACCCTAATCCACTTAATTCCATCAGAATTTCACTAGGCATGAGTTTTAAGCTTTCTTCAGGTCTATATAGTCGTTATTCTCTCAGTTCCACTAACTCTACTGTGAGTGAACTTTTGTATCTAACAAGATCATCTAAGCAACTAGTAGCACTCTTAAACTCTTCATTAGATTATTAAACAGATGCACATTGCACTTAGCTTGATTGAGTTTATTTTACGAGCTATAGTTACAATCTAGTTGAGGTGAGGAGTTGTCCTCTTAGTTGTGCCAATGTCGTAACCTTGTCTACGGTCATTGAAGGAACTTGACTCAGGAGCAACATGATCTCTCAAGTCTAAGTGTGACAGCAAATAAGCCAGTATCGTGCCTCCAAAGTCAATATTAAGCCGATACTACCTTTATGCCAAACCCAAAGCAATAACACTACAAAAGGCATATCATAATACAAAAGAATGCCAAATACCACCAATCATGCAAAGATGTGTGAAGCAAAGCAATGGAAGAAGACCACCAAATAATCCTTCTCCACCAACAAGCCATGGTAGCATCCCAATGATGCTACCTTAATTCTTAAAAGAGGCCCAAAGAGGCACAGGGTTATGCTCTGCAAAAGGAAAAGAATGAGAGCAACGAACCAAAGTGGTCTATGAAAAACCCCGAAAATTAAATCCCATTCTCAATATGAATTATGACCTTATTTTTATGTTGACATACTTGGGTGAAAAGAGACTATGCCTGAATTCAGATGAGGACTGAGACTATATGCGTGGGGAATCATTCGGTACCTTGATAGATTGTGTTGTTGTCTTGTTCTCTTGACTCACAAAAGCTAAAACATCACTGACACCGTTTATATCCACTAAAGGTCAAAGAGAATACTTGTTGATTGGGGATGAGCTGACTTGATCGACTTTTTGAAACCACGTGATTTTGTCAGAACTGAAAGGTTGTTGAAACTACAAACTCGAGTCAATTCGATAATTCGAACAAATCTTTGAATCCATGGGTCGACTCTACTAAATTTTGCGTATTTGTGTGGTTTGGATTTGAAATCTAAAGACTTTGTGGGTATGTCTGCTGCAAACCCTCGTCCAGTCCATCTTGATTATTTCCCTCGTCCTTCATTATATTTTATCTTATTCTTGCTCGTGACTAGCAAGATTTAAGCATGGGGGTGTGATGATTACATTATATACCGGTACAATATGGCCAAATTATATGAAGAACAACCTTAATATTGGATGTATACACTTCAGCCTGCGACTACCTTCTAGCGCATCCTCTTTCCATGTATACGAGCCTGTGCCATCATCTCCACCATTGTCGCCTTGATTTCGTATTCCAATAGAGAATCATTTCTTTCCCATTTTGTTACCTCTTGCATTTTTATTCCCTTAAGTTATTTTATGTAAGTTGAGTTTGGAAGAAAACAACTCTCGTGTTATAAGCTTGTCTTGTATTTTTATTATATTAGTGTTTTATTTTAGTTGAACTTGGAAGCAATATTATTTTGTAAGCTATTCTCAACTCTAAGTTCTCTATAGTATCTGCATTACAATTTTATATTCTATTATGCTCTCTGGAAAATTGCAAGTGACTCTCATTTTTCCATATTAAATTGTGATTCATCCCCCACTTCCTTACTTAGTTTCACTCATACCCACATTTGCTTACTGTAAGGTCTAGGAAGTATTTTCACCATAGATCGCATTCTTTTGTAATTTTTCTTTCATCGTAATAGATTAAAATTTGAATCAATTTTAAAAGAATAACAAAAATTGCAAGTTTGCTTAGTCCCTGCAGATACGAACCTCTACTTGCACTATACATCTTGTGTATTTTTATTATGCTTGTGGTTGTAACTTTATTTGTTTGATAACGGTTTTTCGTGGGAAAACAACGACGTGGTAAAATCAACTTCTTAAACCGTGTAAAATCACTTCAACAAAAGCCAATAGGCAAAACCAATGCTTCCTTCACAAGTGAGGTATTCAGATACAAGACGATGAGACAAACACTTCACTTAGGGCATGGACTAAGCTTAGTACTTCGGACCAACTCGGATACTCCACACAAGTTGGGAATACTGTCGCCAACAAGGCCCTATTCATCTATGTAAGATAGTAGCACCACTATTTCATCATCCCAGGTTATTATCAAGGTAGCCACAGATCAGGATTTGAGATCTAATCCTTAGTCTATGTACCTCACTTTGTCTAAATGGACCTGAAAACAATGAGGGTTTTATGAACCCAAAACAATGATGTCCATTAGGAATTTTAATTAAGATCGAAGTGTTATTAGCATACCCCTTGTTTTTTTGGATTTTCACTTTTTTGAGTACTTTTCAATAAGAAGCGCCAAATGATTTTTTTGTATTTTCTTTTTGATCCTATGTTGCCAAAAATAGAGGGAGATGCCTAAAAAGCCGTGCAAGTGGATACTAGGGTGGAAATCTTACCCTCGTATCAAATAATGCACGTAAAATAAGAAGATTTACAATACTTCCCAGCTCTCTTCATGCAGGATGTAAAACATAATTGAATTATTTACACTACTGCACAATATCAAAACATAGGAAATAGTCCTAAACAAGAATTACTATTAAACGCAAAGAACAAAATGCTATCTACTCAAAAATAGAAGCCAAATATTCAGTCTTGGAGTCTATTTAGTGACATCCATAACGGTTCTTGCTAGCACTATATATAGCCTCCCACAACACTCTTTTCCAAGTCTAAGTAATCATCAATAAATTTTTGACCAAGTCCAAGCATAGAGAACTACAGGTACATGCTTCTATTAAGTGTTTAGACATAGTTACCTAGCAAACAATCCTAAGTCTATGGGGCTCATTCCATAAAAAAATTAAAATAACGTGGAAAATTCAAAGCACGTGAAACAAAATAAAAAAAGCGATGAAAACACAAAAATTCAGACAAGGCCCTAGGTAAACAGACACCTGGGCAATGGACCTTGTGATGTGGTAGTGTCCAAGTGCCCAAGTATTATTACAAATTGATAAACAAAAAATAAAACTAAAACTCTCTCTCATAAAAATAAAAGAAAATGGTATGCAAAAAGTCCGCTCTCTTCTTCTCCCTATCTCTCTCATGATCTCTCCAATTGACATACGCATAAAATGTCAATCTCCTCACAGCTTGGGTGCACCAACCTCCAAACAAGTTGCTTTCACCACGCGATCCCTAACAAGAAAGTCAATAAAGAAGATGGTCAGAAGTAGATAAAACAATTAGCAAAGAGAAATAAAAGACAACTAATATAGAAATAAATATGCACAGTCGTTGCTCCCCGGTAACAACGCCATTTGAAATACCAAAAAATAGCTCAAGCCGGACTTGTGTTCCACGCCGGGCAGGAACACAGTCGTTGGGGAATGACACGAAGCCCAATTGGCATTCGACAATCAACTGACAAATATGAAAATAATCAAATAATGCAAAGCAAAGTGGGGCCAAAATTTATTATAAACCTTGCTAAAAGTGTATTGTGTGTAAGTATGTGTAGAGTGTCGAACACAAAGATCAAGGGATGTAGCAATTGTTTCTAATTAATGTATAGTTGTATATAAGTATATGTATATAGTATTTTTGTGGGTTTTTATTTGATTTCCTGGATTTTTTATATTTTATGTTTTATAAATATTAAATTTGTTTTCTTTTTATATTTTTCTTATTTTATTTTATTTTATATATAAGAGATTGAATAATTATATATATTACTATATATAATAAAAGGTACAATAAGTGTACTATTTATATAGTATATATAATAAATATATAGAAAATATGGAAATACAAATAAGAACAATCCTTTCAATTTTTAAAGAGTTTAAAATGTATTTATAGTATTTATAATAATTAATAATAATATTAACTATGTGTAACTATATGTATATAAATTTAATATAGGTATTCTATTTATAAATATAGATATATATAGTTAAAAATTATAAAATAAATGTTTGTTTTTTATATATTTTTTTATGTTTTTTTATGATTTTTTAACAGATTTACTAATTTTTATGTATTTTTAAAGTAAAAAATATTACAATTCTGGGAATAGATAAATAGATCGAATTTCTTTGAGATATAAAAATATAAAATTGGTCCTAAATATCTCAAACAATTTTTAATACATAGTAATATGTATTAATAAAACAATATAGGACATTTTTTGGAATTTTTGGGATTTTTTTCTTTTTTTAGGGTTAGAAATGTTTTTTTTTTATTTTTTAGTTTTTCTTTTATATTTATATTAGTGATTTTTGATTTGTAGTGATAAAATACAATAATAAAGAGTACTATTTTTTTGAATTTTGAGATGTGGTTTTATATTTTTTGTATTTTTCAAGTCAAATAGGGAATAAAAATGCTCCTTTTGATATTTAATAAATGGAAAATGTAAATAATATGCTAAATGGAATACAAAGCGTGAATGAGCACAAAATAAAGAATTTATGCCTATTTTTACATAATTTTTGGAGCACATAAACTATTTATAAAAATTAAAAAGCATAAATAAAAATACATAAGCTAACAGGGCATTTATGCAATAATGAATAAAGGCAAGATGCTTCATGAAAAATATCCAATGTTTTTAAATATTTAAGAAATTTTAAACTAAATTGCAATTAGAAAACCTGGAGGGATACATGTGAAATTTTTTCAACTCACGTGGGGGCCACATTAGTTGAATTGGAAGAGGACCGACTTGTAATTTACACAACATACAGGGGCTTCATTGCAAAATTTCCACAAAACATATGCCTAATGAATATATTTACAGGGTTATTAATAAAATACAAAAAGTGTGGAGAGAGGTCTTGCAAATTACCCCACTTAAGTTCCTTTGATATGTCCTTTCCTTGGATGATGCGTGGCAGATCTCGCGGTTATAGTGATGCATTGGTACGAATTAATTGGACAACCCATAATAGATCTAGGATGTGTTCTTCATCCAACAATGTTCAAGGGCATCGGAAGAACAACCTAATAACTCGCTACCATTGAGCTTCGAGCATGGATTCTAGGTTACTCCGGCATCCACTCCTCCCTCTCATGACTTCTATAGCTTGCTGGTTGTCCTCCATATATGCGGGTATCCTTTAGTAGTGTCCAGGTGCCAAAGAATGGGACATGGAGCTTGGCTTCTTCCACATTGACCTAGAGTAGATGTTGAGCCTCAACTAGAGTCCCTAGGTGGTTCTCGCATCATGGTCCCTGCACCACAAAAGTCCATGGATCGAGGGCTTCTTCCTCGACCTTATTAAGAAGATGTTAGTGGTGAAATTTGTGGAATGGCTAAGATCTTCGACTATGGCATTAGAAGGATCTTTGGAATCCCAAATACACGGTGGATATGGTTTGGAAAGTTGGGGTGAAATACGGAGAAGTCGTAGGGGATCGGAATGACGTGAAGATCAGGGCAGATCAACGATCGAAGATGGGTGGATTTAGCCTAGAGCTCGAGCGCCATGTCAAACTAGGGGTTTCTAAATTAGCATAATATAAGGATAAAACACGAAATTACATGATGGAAATAAAAATCTACGACTTAAAATTACCTAGAAAAGGTTGGAAGAGGCCTCGATTTGACCTAGGGGTCAAAGAGGCAAAATTGTCAGTGCAAGCTTTGACGATGGCTTGGATCACATCTGATGATGCTCCTCCTCGCTACAGACGGCAACACCAGTCTTATTTCATGAGCCATGAGCTTAAGCAACGCCTGAGGGGCTAAGAACTCCTCCAAGAGGGAACAAATCGCAAAAAAGCGGAGAGGGGCGAAGTTATAGACTGAAGATCAGAGAGGTTCGAGGCAAGTTGGCGTGCGAAGGAGCGGGAGTTGGTGGAGATTCGTGAGTGGGCGAGGTTGAGGGATGTCATGGATGCACAAAGGTGGAAGGCTCAATGCAAAGGAAGTCATGGAGTTGGCGTGAAAATTGTGAGAAAATGGGGTTAGAAATGAGGTCTGACAGGGGGATCGGAGTTGAGCAAATAGTTGACTGAAGTCAACAAATGGAGCGATCTGATTGGTCTACGTGGGCCAACCAGATAATTCCTCATTCAAAATTCATTGTAAATTTATTTAGAAACAATAAATGAATTAATTAATGTTTTAAAACATAAAAAGTATTCATAATTTAATGTAGTATTTAATGCCTATTTTTTATTTTTACAAGGCTATTTATTATAGGTTAATATTTACATGTATAAATATACATAAATATACATGTATTATGTATATTTCTTTTAATTTTATTCCGATTTTATTATTATACACATGTATTTTTTATATATTTAATGTATCTAATTACATATTTAAGTATTATTATTACATTTTTTTGAATTTGTTTGTATACTTAATTAATTATATACATACATCTTATAGGTATATATAAGTATATTTCATTTATATAATATTTTTTTATTTTTAATGGATCTATTTTATTTTAATTATGTACATGTGTTTTAAATAATATTTACAAAATTATAAAATATATAAGAAAATGAATATGTAAAGAATAAATATATTGAATATTTTATACAAGTATTCTACATAATGGGGGCCCAAAACCTAACTTTCATTTCTTAACTCTAAATTGAATGAAACCACCTTCATTAAATAAATTATTTTATTTTAAGAACAATAAATATGAGTTTGGTCATTTTGAATATGTATGAAGATACGGGTCTGCAAAGTTTTCTTTGTGGCTATTTATTTTATGCATCTCGGGCACACCATGCAATATTTTTCAGTGAAATCAATTTTGCATTTTTCTTTGTATTGTTATAAACAGTATTCTTGTTGAGGGTTTTATTATTTGAGGTCTAAAACAATAAAATAAAATAGGTCCCAAAATCTAATATTGGGATAAATAAAATAAGGTTCTTGTTTGGTTTTATGTACAGTTTCTCTGCCTTATCTCCCCCAACTTTATTCCTTGTCGACCATGTCATCACGATGACTAGGTCTCTGTGTCTAGGGCCACTCAATGTCTTTGACAGTATTTTTTTATTATTTTATTTTGGAATTAAGTACAATATTTATACAGTATTTTGTTCAGTATTTTATGTAATTTATCTAATTTTATTTTCTCAAATTAATGGCATATACTTCCAATTAGCTAGGGATTGAATGCCCAAATGAAAGAATAAAGGTGACGAAATGAGGATTCATCATTTACCATGAAGCTTCAACCCCACAAAACTAGACACATGAGACCTACGAAACATATTCTCACCATGACCATTATGAATGCCATCAACAATCTCCTCTATAAGAAGAATGACAAGGGAGCTCCTCTAGTCAGATGTTAGATATCTAATCAAGAGTTTGAGCACACATTGCTCGACAATGGATCGCCTATCAATTTATTGCATTCATCCATGCTCACAAAATTTGGGTTAGGGCTGCTCAAGCCAACCAAGATGATTATGCAATTCACAGAGAGATTAGTTAAGCGACCGAGGGGCATGTTGGAGGTTGTGATCATCATTGTTCAAGGGATGCAATTCCCTATTATTTTATTGTCATGGACATGGACACCTCCAAACCTCTGCTCCACAAACCGATTATCCTTGGTCAGCCGTTACTTCAAACTATCGAAGCAGTGGTGGACTACAACACTGGAAAGATCACATTCTGCTTCAGTAGTGATAAAATTCAGATAGAGACGATTCCAAAGATGAGACCAGTAGAAGCGGTATGTGAGACGAGCAAGATCACGCCACATGGAACACGAGATTGTGACTTTATAGCCAAAATGAGAGACACAAATTTGTTCCTGGATGATAAAGAAAAACATGAATTCGTCTCCACTTAGGAAGGACTTGACAATGCAGTTAATTTCACCAATGTCTTTGATGATGAGATCCTTGTTGATGGGCTTGTTGAAATAATTGAACATCCATCCTCGTCTGAGAATGAAGACTTCATTTTAGATCTGCGTAATGTTTTATATTCAGATTCTGAATGTATAATGGTGGACAATAGATAGTTGAAAGATCTGACACCTATCACAATTGTTGAAGCGGCCACCAAGTTGATTCAAACCCCACCAGAGCTCCATCCATTACCTTTAAACATGAAGTATGCCTTCCTTGTGGGAGATCATTATATGTACATGATCATTATTACTTCACATCTAATCGAAGAGCAAGAATCTCTTCTGCTTGAGGTTCTTTAAAGAAAATGCAAGGCGTTAGAATGGAATATCATCTATGGGATGAACCTATCACTCTGCTCTCATCACATTTACATTTAAGAAGACAGAAAACCCTCATGAGAATTCCAACACATACTGAATTCTAACCTTCAAGAGTTTGTGATGAAAGAAATTACAAAATGGTGTGATGTGGTATTCATATATCCCATCTCTGATTTAGGATCATGATCTCTTTGAATGTTTCTTGGATGATGTTGTCCTGTCCAGGTGGTTGCATCTGTAGATGTTGCATGCAAGTTCAGATCCGGGAAGGAGGATGCTCACCTCCTGATCTGATGCTCAAGGTTGATGCTGGATTGTGTCATATCTAGATCAAGATTTGACTGTAATACCTCGTTCCAGAGTTGAAGGTTGGTAATGATGTCTACAGGCTCCACTCCAAGAGATGCTTCAGATCTATAGATGATATATACACGTGTGAATCAGCAACTAACTCGAGACTTAATGTTTTGGACCAAAATCAAAATAGAAAAATGAACGAATGAGCGATCCCAATGAGATGGTGGAGAGGGATTAGATCTCAAATCCTACCTAAATCTGAGGTGGTCAAGGGCGACCAAAGACGGAGAAGGAGAACGATTGGGATAATATGAAAATGGATTGTTATCGAGTCAAGATCAATGATTTTGGTTTTAATTTGTAGAGAAAACAAATAAGGAGAGAGAGATTAAAAGAAGAAATCGAAGGGCGAAGAAGGAAAACTAAAGGAAGATGTTGTAACCTAGAAGTTACTAGAGGGACAAGAACATACCTTCCATCGAAGATGATCGGAGAAGGAATCAGAAAAGGAATAAAAAATGGAAAATAAAAAAAATCAAATCAAGAACCTAACCTAACTAGCCTTGGCATAAGGCCGAAGATGAACTGGTTGTCGCCTTTAAGCATCAACAACTGCAGAAGCTTTGGCACAACTGCGCAATGGTCATCAGCAGCTAATCTCGCTCAACCATTCCTCTCCTCTCAACCTCACTCAAGGCGGAGCATTCCCATGTCATGAGCACGCTCTCTCACTCTCACGGAACTCGAGAGAAAATGAAGAGGAATGGATGATCGATCCTTAGGAGAGAGGTGTGTTGCTTTTATAAGAGAGGAGAGGAGGTCGAGGTCGGCGACAGAGGTTGTTGGAGGAACGATGGGGTGGTTGGAGCAGTTGGGCATTGGAGGAAGAAGAGGAAAAGGAAGTAAAGAAGAAGAAGAAGAAACGGAGGAGGAAAAAGAAGAGGGGGGAAGAAGATGAAATTTTACTGGTCAAAAGGATAGGCCAATCAAGGCGCGACATGTGGCATGACCCACTCTAGGACAAAAACGAATAAAGACAAAAAACATATATACAACACGTTGAATACAATGTAAATAAATTAAAATGTAATACTACTTTAAATAAATAAATTATATAAAAAATATTTTATATAATTAAACAAATAATGTAATTAAGAATTTTAATAAATTAGATAATTTATTTTAAATAGATAAATAATATAAATAAGGTTAATTTATAGGTATAAGTTATCTACATATACTAATTTATGGATTTTTAATTAATTAGTTTTACAAAATATTTATTTATTTTATATTTTATTAATCTAATTTATAAATTATGAATTATAATTATATTTTGATTTTTAAATAATATTATTTAATTGGTTAAATAAATGAATATGTGTATAATATAGGTATATTATACCTATATAAGAGGTATATACATTTATTTTTGGTTATTTTAATATTTAATAATTTCTATTTTTATATACAAAGTGTATTATTAATACCATATTTACATAATATGAAATACAACAGAAATATCAAAGAATAAATATAAATAAAATAAAAATGATTGTTTATGTATACCAATAAGGTCCCAAAATCTACTTTTTGCATATTAATTTTGTTTTTGATAAAAATACTTCTATTTGATAGATAATTTTTTAATTTGAACTTCAAAAGTGAGTACACCCAATTCAAAGTTCATATGGCCAGGGTATGATGTTCAAAAATTCTGATTTATGACTTTTGAGATTTATTGGCATTTATTCATAATTATTTTTAAGTTATATTTTTATATTTTTCTATTATTTTTTTGTACATTTCTGAAAAAGAATTAGGTTAATTGGAGTTAGTGTTAAATGTATAAAAATCGAGAAGTTTAATATACATATAATACAAGTGTACAACGAGGTCCAAAAATCGAAACTCACACAATTGGTTATAGGATTTTTTAAGTATTTGCAATAAATAGTATAAATTATAACTAAAAGTTCAAAACTGAGTCTGGTCGATTTGGAGTTTTCTATAAATAGTTATGAACCATGGACATTGGCTTTTATGGCTTTTTCAGTTATGGTTTTCTCCCAAGATTTTAACCTGATAATTTTTGGTAGAATTTTTATAAATAGTACTAATAATTATTAAAATCATGTGAAGAAAGTTTGAGAAAATATTTAAACATGTATCTAAATAAATAAGTGAAGTTTATATAGTATATAAATAGTGAGGAATTAATTTGTTATTTTATGTACAAAATTAATTATTTTGTAATTTTTTAAATATGTTCTTATCTCTCTCTACTTATTAGTTAGTTGGCCAAGTCAGCATTGACTTAGTCTCTAGATTAGGTTTTAAGTGTGTGTGTGTGTATTTACAACCTTGGTTTTCTTTCTCTTTATTTTCTATCTCTATTCTTTTTTATGGTATTTTTTAGTGTTTATTTTATGTCTTTATTGATGAAGCATGTATTTACAAACGTGATATTTTATTTTATATTTACATGTATTTGATAGAGATTTTAGCATAAAATGAAAGAATAAGGTAGATGAATAAAAGATTCATCACCTGCTACAACACCAGCTTATGTCCAGCCTCACCAGCTACTACCTATGTGTCATAGCAGGTCACTTGTTGTATTCCACTTCCTGCCAACAATGCCACCTAGTACCACCTATTGTAGCACCTCCTCGTATAACCTCACATGCTATAGTTTCACATGCCATTACTGCAGCCTACTGTAGCAGTAATACACATGGGATGACTCATCGTAGGTGCTTCTTGTGGGTGTCACCTACTGCCAACAAAGCCATTCGATTTTTTTGGAAACAAGCTTCAAAATAAAATGAATGAAAGATATTTCACCTTCAGGTCGACGGTCAAACGAAGTTTGTGACCTCTCCAACTTGTGACAATTGCTGACGTCATCACAACCTCAAAGCAACTTCTGGTAGTGACTTCCAACCCCAATGGCTTTGATTCTCAACCTTTGAGGATAAAGGAGGGATCTCTAGGGTCGCGTATTAGACCGTCCCGAGCCCTTACCTATCCTACCGAATTCCGGACCCTACTTTCATATGGATCAGGCCCGGGTCTCCATTTTTCCAAAAATTCTATTTGAGGCTGGGCCAGGTTCGAGCCTGCGGAGACTCGAATTGACCTTCTCCACTCCCCACGCACGTGTATACCAAACGTCAACCCTCTTATCTTCTAATATAATTAGGTTTCACTCTTCCAGTTTCCATCGAATCTCAAGAGCTCCTGTTTTACATCCAATTATTGCAGGAACGTAATGCCAATTATATATGGGAGATTAACACGAATGGGATACAAAAGGATAAATATACATGTCGGCAAGTATTTCTTGTTGTTTTAGAGCTAATGGTAACATTTTACTCCATCTAGAAAATATTTTTACGTGAACGTTTTGGATCAAAATTAAATTGTCATTAAGTTCTTGTGTGGAGTGCTATAAAAATCACATGGTAAGAATGTTTACTGAGTTCATTTGAGTCAGTATTACCGAAGAGATGGAATTAATTCGAAACGAAGGAACCCATATTTATTTTTTATTTTTTATTTATTTTATGTTTTTTACGCATAAAAATGGGTTTTTATTTATGAATATCTTTTTGATAAAAGATGAATATTGATGCATATTTACAGGTATTTGTTAAACATTTTAGGATAAAATACGACAATAACATTAAAGAATCACAAATTCATCAATGGCAGAGTGCAGTATTGACTCATCGCTTTCATGACTTTGGCGTAGAATAGCTATACATAGGAGAAGCATGGGCATAGTGGGTGGTAGCTTGGTGGCAGGTCGAACCCTGCCTGAGCAATAGGAGAGGCATGGGCATATTGGGTGGTAACTTGGAGGTAGGTCGAACTAGTCTTGAACTGGGTCAGCCCACCACCTGAGGAAAATTGGCGACCCCTGCCCCTAGCCGAGCTATCCCAAGTTGATCCAGGTCGAACCCAATGCCCCCCCCCCCCCAGATCTCTCTCTCTCTCTCATGTGAATGAGGTGAGGGTCTAGTTCAAGTCCGGTGTCTGTGGGAAAGAACTTCACCAAACACGACTCAGTCTTTCTCTCTATATATATTGTTTTAAACGGTGGTTTGTTTATTCTAAGTTTGTTTGGTTTGGTTTGATTTTTTTATAGATAAAGGAAAGGTTTTTAGTTGTTATAATGCATAAAAACCCATGTATGGATGATCTCTTCCCTAAATATATGATGGTTAGTCAACCTTGTGCTAGATGCTTTTAGAACTGAGGTCCATCATGGTGGAGTCCTGCATTTACTCCCAAGGTTTGTATTACATTTTTCTTAATCAAGATCCAACTGATGACATTTTTTGTGGAGAGATAAACCAGTTGTTACATCTTCTGATTGTTGATATCGTTCTTAAACGAAGATTAGGAGGATTTTTTTTCTTAATTTACATGATCAGGTAATCATTTAGCAGTTTTGTGATATTTTGTTTTTTATTATCATGTTTTGGCTTGGCTCTTTCTTTTGAGTCTACCACATTATCATGTTACATTACTTGGTATAGATGTGCATCTCTTTGGCATGTCCTAATATGAACTAATTTTAATAACACAGGTGGAGATATGGTCCAGTCCTAACATCCTCTAGTTTTGTGGATAACGTCATCCTATAACTCTATTCATGTTGAGGAGCAACTCATAACAAGTTTGTGGATAATTCTATGATGCTAGACTTGGATTAATTGTTCAATTTCTAGTAAAACAATAGCCAACCCCTTATGTATGTGATTTAAATCCTTTTCAAAAGGATTTAAAATGATCGTTTGGTTAATGAGAAATCCATATATGCTTGTGTTTTGAAGGTGAATTTTATAAGTGATCCATGTAATCAGGAATGGTATTATATCCTTTATAACAAATGATTCCATATCTTAGTATGTTGCTTGTACACGAGACATACATATAATAAACTCACTTAACTCATTCATGAACATATAAAAATGCGGTTGTAGAATTCAGACTACAAAAACTGATTGGAGCAATTCTCAGTGTTATTTAGTGAGCCAAGTGAGATTTATGTATGATTAAAAGTTAGCCAGTTTTCGTGCATTTGACTTGTATGTCAATATCATGTCCTGCAAAGCTGCCTTCGAGTCCATCTATAGGACTACGCTAGCTGTGCCAACACTGCAAACAGGTCTTACCATTTCAGGAAGTTTCTCTAGTTGGCTATTCACATTTGGCAAACTGAAAACAGAACAACGCAAGGTTTATGGAACTTGATCGCAAGGTTTATGGAACTTGATCGCATCATCATGCAAATGTAGCAAGTTGGCTAGAATATTCAATATATACTGTCTTGGCGTAAATATGGAACTCACAATGGGTTATACAAATCATAGATAGCAGGATTGTTGATGCATGTTACTTTACACACAAATAAGTTTAGCATCCATTGCATCTTAAACTATCCATATATATCATGAGTTGGTGTTGGTTGTCAATCAATGTCAATACTAATTACCATTTATGGACAAACTGATATTCTAACATAAATGTGCATGTTACAAACACGAAGACGGACACCCGATCCATGCTCTTACATAAATTTAAAAAAGGGTAAATTACAAAAATGGTACTCAACTTTACGTCGATTCCCAATATAGGGACTCATTTTTTATTATAGCAAATAGAGGACCGAGTTATTCATTTGTTATAAATCGGGGACTCCATCAACTTACTGTTAAGTTATGAATTAATTTGAATATATTATGACTTTGGAATGACTATTTTACCCCCATCTCTGCCATTTCGATTCTCATTGATTTCCTTCTACATTCGCCCATGCGCTACCTCTCCCCTTGCGCTGCAACGTCCCCCATCACCGTCTGCACCCTTGCCACCGACGTCTGCAGTCGTCCATACCTTGCACTCACCACCTCCTTCACCTTACCACTCGACGTACCGTCAAACTCCTCGTCCAACTTGTCTACATCGACTGACTCTGCCATTGAAAGCCTCACGTCCTTGCCGGCAGGCACCGTCGGTCAGAACCGCCTCCTACTGCGCCACACTGATGGGACAGAGGTGGTGCATCCTGGGAAGCAAAGGCTAGTAATACAACACAAACAGGCAGCGAGATGGGTATGCAAATCTGATAGCACGGAATTTTTATAATAAAAATCTAAAAAAGGAGCTTGTTAGTTTAATCTTTAATACAGACAGAAACTAAGGGGAATGGGAAAAATCCAACATGTCACACTCAATCTCTCACATTTTCTTGACACCGGAGTGGAAGAGAGTGCTGACTATGTTGCTCTCCAGAGTGGACACTCGAATCCGATTCTTCTCGATTACGTAATCGGGTTGCTCGTCCACCACACCGGCGAGCATCTGTCAGTTGTCAAAGACTCCAATGGTGAGCACCGTACAAAAAACTCTGTGACGCCATCTTTGGTGCGCCGGAACCCATCAGGGACTCTTGCTTGTTGAGACCGTCACTGATCTAGCGATTCACTTCTACGCCTTCCCGAAGGTCGCCGCTGCGAAGGCGAAGAGATCGTCGGAGAAGATCTTCCGGTTCCTAAATATGCATAACCCGATCCGATGTTGCCAGCAAGTCAAGCGATCTTCCACATCGAACCTTGAAGAAGTCCCTCATCTGCTTCTTAGCCATACTCTCTCTCTCCTCTCTATCTCCACCCTGGCCGCCCTTTCCAACCATGCTAACACCCCTCCCTCGTGGATCCCCAACCTCCGCCTCCTCAACTGTGACCCCTCTCTTGAACCCAAATACACAGACACCACAGCAATAGAGAGAAAGGGAAACCCACATATCCGGTGCATACGAGCTCCAGAGGAGGTATCCACCGAGAGGATGACGTCCGCAAGGCGTGGCGTTGTGTAGCATCGGAGAGTCGGAGCAGTCCATCGTGGAGGAGGGGAGGGTTTCTGAAGTGTTCAGGAAAGTGGAAACCTAAATCCTATTGGGCAGGGGCAATTTTATCAACTCATAACATGATTAACACGTCCATTCACGATGTTAGGGACTGGAACGTTAAG
This sequence comes from Ottelia alismoides, assembly GCA_037367405.1. NCBI lineage: Eukaryota > Viridiplantae > Streptophyta > Magnoliopsida > Alismatales > Hydrocharitaceae > Ottelia > Ottelia alismoides. The sequence continues at coordinate 27,539 of JAZKJV010001218.1, forward strand.
TTGAATTTAAGCCCCCTATTTGGTACAATCTAAACATCAGTCCCTAGTTTGGGAATACATGTAAAGATCAGTCCCTTTTTTGTAATTTACCCTTTAAAAAAATGATACACAAGGAAACCGTATCAACGTATATTTCCCCCACTCTGTTTTAGCGGATTTGGTTCCATTTGAAGTGCATTGATGTTAGATGAATAGCAATATACTTTGCATGTATTTTGTATGTATTTTACCTAGTAGACATGGAGAATGAAGGAGGTCGAAAGCTGGGTAAAATTGGTATGTCGGAACTCCATGCCGGCAATGACAAGAATAACCATCCAGAAGACTAGATGTCTTTGCTCACCAACCACACATATATGATCACTTCCATGCAAGCATCACATGTAGATCACGACCCGTCAATACGGGGTGTCAATTGGTTTAGCACTCTCCAACTACTCAGGTGGCACGACAAGACTCTTATTGCTAAGGACTAACTTTGATACCGATGATACCTCCGCCTGTGTTTGATTGTGATACAGACTATTGTGAATGATATTTTGTTCAAAATTAAAATAAATGCATGTATAAATGAAGGTAATTATTAGAATCTTAATGAGTAAGAATTCATTGAAAAATCTACCCCTACATACATGCACGCACACGCACTCTGCATTAACATGTGAGCTAAGAGACTTTAAATAAGAAGTGGTTCTTTCAATTGAATGGTTTTTTTATTGTACAAAGTTCTCGTGTAATGCACATCATTATCACCATAAATATCCTTGAAAATGTGGCAAGAGATCGATGAATCCCAAGAGAAGGATAGATTATGTTTTTATTACACTAATAAATACCCAATGCATTGCGTATGAGAACAAACTCAAAAACTAATTCTTCCTCATGAAATGACAACATTATTATATTATATCGGTTATGCAACTATTTCTTCTACGTGAATCACTGAGCCCAATTTCGAGGTCTATATCTATATTCTAAGGACGGATCATCTGCTGCAGGCAGCAGGGCAGCAGAGTATGCTGCAGGCGTGTGCGCTACTTGATCTTGATCAAGCGGTTAGTACAATTTTGCACTTTTTGTGGGCTCGTACTGTGCAAAATTGAGTGAACTACTCGATCAAGATCGAGCGGCTCACGCAACCACAACAGGCACAACACCACAACAAAGGATCCTCTTTATATACTCTATTCACAAGGTTTAAGAGATCTGATAGGTCCTCACTGGGAATCCTAAGCCTGAGATCATCGTCCGTAATAAGGGGTATGAACTTTCCATAACTTAAAGGAACATTGATCGAGTCCCAAATAATTCTTTACCATAATAGTACGATTTATAAACGACCTTTAATAATATTCTATCATTATGCTATATACATTTTCATATCTTTGTTGCTATGGTCCAATAGCAATGCTAGTAGGGGAGGCAGTGTGGGGGCGATACCGGAGTGATGGGGTGTGGATTCTCTACTATGGTGTTGTACCGTACCACAGCCCCTCAATCAAGTTCAAGCTTGATTGAGCGGTTATGGTGTAGTACAACACCACAACAGACGATCCAAACACGGGGTGATGATGATGATCTTGTTGACAAGATTATAGAATATGGTAGCCATTAAACACGTCATGGAAGGGCAAAATCAGCATTAACATAACAGAAATTAATCCATTGAAAGATGCGTGAACACTGAATAGTATGGCGAACATTTGAAATATCGGGGTGCTCGAAAATATAGATGGATACATACATGCATACATGTAATTACGCGCGATACACATGGCATCTTTTACATGATCCGCATGGTCCATCATCAAGCATCGTAATAAGGTTCTGGATGACCTCCCGCACAGTTAATGGTCGCAGGCCTCATCCGCACGCAGTAGTAGAGAATTGCAGCAAGCAGCAAGGGGACCAGAACAAGCAATGGTCTGCCAATTCGTGCGAGCTTCGAACGTTAGAAACTCAGGCGATGATGGGCTTCGGGGCACATTCTGGGTTTGAAAAAATGATTCATGGATTGGGTTCCGCAGATCCCAAGCGAGGATGAGTATGCTTCTTTGACGATCGAGAGGCAACCACGAGCGAGGATGAGTATGCTTTTGTGACGATCGAGACACAACCACGAGCGAGGATGAGTATGCTTCTGTGACGATGGAGAAGCAACCACGAGCGAGGATGCGTATGCTTCTGTGATGATGGAGAAGCAACCATGATATGAGAATATAAAGGACATCTTTGGATATGTCGGTTTTAGTGGAACACCCAATGTGGTATTAAGTGAGCCAGAAGAGATGTTCTCAAGTGTGAATCCTTTCAAACCAAAAAAGAGAGTTGATTTTACTGAAATGAGAAGCAAGTTCTGTAACTTATACGATAATAATTGATTAATATTTAACTATAATACAACGGTGATACTACCATTTTCATGGTTTTATCAAAATCAATAGAATTCGCTCTTGCATAATCACTTTTTAGGAGATGAAAATCCATTGTGATGATATATATCGTCATTTGCAATTGTATCCCCTTATAAGCAGGAATCAATGTATATTTTTTTTAGTGTTTTGGGAATATGGATACTCAGAAATATATGATTTTTTCATACAGTACACTTATATGGATATTATTTTCTTTTTTTTTCCAAGATATGGGTATGGATATAGTTACATATATTTATTTATTTATGTATATTTATATATTTATATTCATATTATTTAATATGTATATGTATAAAATGTATCTAAATATATATTACTAGACTGGGCATTACATTATTTTTTTAGTTCAATTATGCATGTAATTTATGCAACTTTGAGTTATTCATGCTCCAATTTTAACTTTGCGAATCATTTTTTATGGCTATACATATTAGGAGACATATAATACTTAAAGGATAATCCTCATCCGTTGGTAGAACTTTTATATCTAAATCATAATTACAAGTTTCCATAACCGTAACCATTTAGTATATGTTTTGTTATTTTCAATATTTGTACAATATGTATTCACGTACTTGTGCCTGCATTTTTAAATGGACTAATATATAGTCATACATATATCTGTATTGATATAAATATATATGTTTGCATTCCCATAGGATAGCTTGCAAAGTATAATTTTTGTCCAAATTATAGATTTTAAGGATTATTTTAATAATACACCTTATGAGTGGGTTAATATACCTGAAGTCGAGATATGTACTCTAAAAATTAGGAAATGTAGTTACATAGAACATGTAAATATTATCATCTAAATACATTACAATAAAATGAGTCTATAGTGACCTTTTTTAATCCATCATTATGATATTATTTATTTCAAAATGATTATTTGTACTTGAAATTAATATGAATGTCATCTCTTCTAGAAACACTTATGTGATGCTATTTTTTAATATTGATCAAACTACTTATTCAAATGATATGGTTTGAATTTGCACTTTGTGTTGGACATATGGATCCTGGACGAATTATTTCTACAATAAATGTTATTGTAATCCTTTTTATAAATCAATAAAAGTTATTTATGTTCACTCCCTATCTAAAATTAATGAATGAATCCACTTATAAGGTCTCCTTGTACAATTAGGGCTATGTAACATAGTCGTCTTGATAATCATATGGTTGTTGATTCAATGGTGGAATCATAGAGGCTAGTGCCTAAATGTTATCTAAAGAGTTAGATTGAGGACTCATCTAACACCGTCAAATGATAGTTGAGAAAGGATCTCTAGTTGGAGAAGGAGATGTCAATCCTTACTCTAAATGCCAATATCCAACCGACCTCTTGATGCAGATCATCTGCATAGGAGTAGAGATTCAAAGGTGGTAGATAAGATAGGTTAAAGTGTTGAATTAACGAAATCAAGAAAACAAAGACCTATTGTTCAATCATAAGAAAATCAAGAGGCGATAGTGGGGTCTCACAAGGTGGAACTTGGTCGCATTTATGACCGATCACGAGAGCCAACTCAGACAACAATCATCTCACACAGTAATATAAAGCAATCAAAACAAGTGTGAATAAAAATTTATTATAATCCTACAAAGTGTGTATAGTGGACAACCCAGGTAGGGGTCGAACATAGGGAACACGGGAAGTAGCGATATATATTATTATAAATAAATATTATAGGAATGTATTTATAAGTATGCACAATTTCAATCAATGTTTTGTTGGTTTTTAATTTAGTTATTTTTCAAAATAATATTTTTAAATTTTTATTTTTTGTTTTTTAATTTATTTTTTAATTTAATAATATATAATAATATGTCACTATTTATATAAGAGTATATATAAAGGTATATAAGGTAATATATAATATGATAAATATAATAAATATACAAGAAATTAGAAAATGTCCAAAAAGAGGTCCTTTTTATTTTTTTAAGGTTTTCAAATATATTATAGTATTATTATAAACTATATATAATATTATATAGATATATAATATTATATATCTTTATATATAATATTATATATATTGTATATAATATAATATATATAATATAATATATATCATATAATATATATCATATATAATATATATAACATTATTTATATCATATATAATATATATTATATATATTATATAATATATATATAATATATAATATTATATATATCATATATAATATATATTATATATATTATATAATATATATAATATATATAATATTATATATATTTGTACGAGCTTTGAACGCCAGAAACTTGGGTGATGATGGGCTTCGGGGCGCATTCTGGGTTTGAAAAAATGATCCATGGATTGGGTTCCGCAGATGTCAAGCGAGGATGAGTATGCTTCTGTGACGATCGAGAGGCAACCACGAGCGAGGATGAGTATGCTTCTGTAACGATCAAGAAGAAACCACAAGCGAGGATGAGTATGCTTCTGTGACAATGGAGAAGCAATCACGAGCGAGGATGAGTATGCTTCTGTGACGATGGAGAAGCAACCATGATATAAGAATATAAAGGACATTCTTGGACAAGTCGGTTTCAGTGGAACTCCCAATGTGGTCTTGAGTGAGCCAGAAGAGATGTTCTCGAGTGTGAATCCCTTCAAACCAAAAAAGAAAGTTGATTTTACTGAAATGAGAAGCAACTTCCGCAACTTATACGATAACAATTCATTAATACTTAACTATACAACGATGATACTACAACTTTCATGCTTTTATCAAAATCAGTAGAATTCGCTCTTGCATTATCATTTTTAGGAGATGAAAATCCATTGTGATGATATATGTCGTCACTTTCAACTGTATCCCCCTTATAAGCGGAAATCGATATGTATTTTTGTGTGTTTTGCAAATATGGATACTCATAAATATATGATTTATTTTGCATATAGTATACTTATATGGATATGGTTTTCATCTTTTTCAAGATATGGGTATGGATATAGTTACACACATATATATTTATAACTATTGATACATTGATATTCATATTACTTAATCTGTTTATGTATAAAATGTATCTGAAAATATTACTAGACTACACGTTATATATTGACTTTTAGAATCATCTTCATATCAAGGAGAATGCATCTCTCTATTTTATTTTATTTGTGGTTATATAAATTATTCTAATTAACACATTACATTATGTTTTAATTCAATTGTGCTTATAATTTATGCGACTTTGATTTATTCATGCATCAATCATTTTTTATGGCTATTCCTATTAGGGGACTCATAATACTTAAAAGATTATCTACATCCACTGGTAGAACTTTTATATCTGAATCATAATTACAAGTTTCCATAACTATATCCATTTAGTACATGTTTTGTGATTTTCAATATATGTATATTTATCCACGTACTTGTGCCTGCATTTTTAATTGAACAAGTATATTGTCAGACATATATCCATATCGGTATATGTGTGTTTGCATTCTACAGGATACATTGCAATGTGTAATTGATGTCTATATTATAGATTTTGAGGATTATTTTAATAATACACCCTATGAATGGGTTAATCTACTTGAAGTCAAGATATGTACTTTTAAAATTATGGAAAGTAGTTACATAGAACATGTAATGTTATCATCTAAATACATTACAATAAAATAAGTCTCTAGTTACTTTTTTTTAATCCATCATTATATTGTTTGTTATTAAATATGTAGTAATGATACTATTTATTCCAAAATGATTATTTGTACTTGAAATTAATATGAATGTCATCTCTTTTAGAAACACTTGAAATTAATATGACCTCACTAGTATAAACAAGAGCCATATTGCTGCTTCACCTTCCTATGCCATGGATTTACTAGAAGACAACCATGGAGCTATAATCGACCAAAACACAAAAAAATAGAAAAATATAAAAATACAAAAAGATTCTGGGAAACACCTAGCCGAGTCAGTTTGTGAGGAGCGGGCACTTTTACCATATCCTTTACCCACACACACATCCATTAAAGTTCCCATCTTTGCCTCTAAGGATGACACTATACAGACTGCTCTTAGTCATTCTTGTGTAGATGATTCTGATCTATTTCCTTGTATGGAAGAGATAGAAAATCTTAAAAACTGTTGACCCATCCTAAAGTGGCGGCAGCTATTCAAGATATTATTGAGGCCCCACTTTAAAAGGCCATGAACCATATCTGCACCCCTACCCAAGAAAAGATACCAAGGAAGCAGATTCGAGCGACACCTTCTCACCATAGCCACTACCTACGCCATCACTCACCGTCTACTCTATAGGAAAGGAGACACTAGTACACCCTAATAAACATGAATATCGAATGGTATAAATGAGCCTCACAATGCGAGGACTCGGTCGTTGTGATGACCTCTCAACAATCATGTCTAATCAACAATTAACACGCACAATATATTATCAAATAATTCAAGCATGTGTGAATCAAAACTTATTATACCCTACAAGTAGATGTATAGCGAACAAGTACAGTAGGTGTCGAACACAGGAAACAACGGAGAACAAACAATCAAAAACTGGCAAAGAAAGGCAATAAATGATTTTAGGCTTTTTGGGGTATTTTGAATTTTTGGAGGTTTTAAATTTTTATATTTCTTATGGATTTTAATTTTTATATTTTTTATTTATTTTTAATTTTATAATTTTGTTTTCTTATTTTATTTTCTGATTTTTAGTTTTATTTTTCTTTAAATATATAATGTAGGAATATATAAACTATATATACAATGTAGGATAACAACATTATAAATACAATTAAAAATAATAAAATTGCAAAGTATAATGTTTTTTTAATTTTAAATATTTTTGTACTTTTTTTAGATAATTTTTCTAATTTTTATGGATTTTTAAAGTAAAAAAATGTTCCAAAATAGGGATTAATAAATATGCCAAATTATTTTGGAAATTAAAATAACTAAAGAAAACCAAAATTTTCCAAAACTATTTTAAATTAATAATATAGAATAAAAAGGAAATTATATAATAGAAATGAATATTTTGGGATTTTTTGCGAATTTTTTTATGTTTTTATAAAGGACTTTTAGAGATTTTTTATTTTTAGTCCTTTTCTATTTTTAGTGATTTTTGGTTGGGGAGTTATAAAATGATATAATAAGCAAAATACTTTTTGGGGGAATTTTTAAAAATGTTTTTATATTTTTGATATTTTATAAGTCAAACATGGGTAAAATTTGTGTTTTCTAATTTTTTAATAAATAAGGGAAATGCCTAAAGTTATCAAATAAAAATTTAACGTCAATTTATATAGTAGCAGAAAATTAACCCTAATTTTTCATAAATTTTGGAGCATGTATGATATTTTTTAGAAATGGAAAACATGCACAAAAATACAAGTACTAGAAAGGGCATAAATGCAATTAGAAATAAATGTGAGGTTGATTCTTCAAAATACCCAAAATTTTATAAATAATATGCGAAATTTATAGACTAAATAGAAATTGCAATACCCATAAGGGTATCTCTACAAATTGTCCACCTCATGTGGGACCACACGTGAGGTGACGTGGACTGGACCTAGATGTAATTAGAGGAAAGCTCAGGAATCCAATGCTAAATACACAGAAAGTTTTAAACTAAAAAATAATAACAAGATCAAATAAAAAATACAAAAGGTAGGGGATATGTCTGCAATTTACCCCAAACGTGCGTACTTTCCGATGGTGATGGGCGCATCATTTATTGAAAAGTAGAATGCTGTGAGGGTCATACAACCTTACAAGACGAAACCACAGTCAATGTAATGACTGCTCAAAAACTCAACTAATTCAACAATTAACCCACAATTAGTAATCAACCAATGAAAATAAAAGTGTGGACTTAAAATTTATTATTACCCTACAATGGATGTGTATAGTGCAAGAATATGTAGAGTGTCGAACACAAGGAGCAAACATGAGATCAAGGAAAATTAATTCAAAAAATATGTGTTCTTCTTGTCTATTTTTTATGGATTTTTAATTTTAAATTTTAAAATTTTACTTTAATATTTTTTTAGTTGTTTTTAATTTTATAAATTTTATTTTCTTTTCATATTTTTTGATTTCTTTAATTTTTATAAAAGATATATAAGGATATAAGTAATATAAAAGGTTATATATACAATATAAGGAAATATATATAAATACTAACAAAAAATATAGAAAATGAAATATTTTTAGATTTTATATTTTTTTACTATTTTTGCGATTTTTTTAGTTAATTTTGCTAATATTTATGGATTTTGAAAGTAAAATATCACAAATTAGGTATTAAATAAATATGCCGGATTGAAATGAAGATTAAAATAACAAATATATTGAAAATTCTTCAAATAATTTTAATAGAAAATTAATAATATAAAGAAAATTATAGAGAAAAAATAGATATTTTTGGAATTTAAGGAATTTTTATGTTTTTATAAAGGATTTTGGATCTTTTAATTTTTATGGTTTTTCTTTTTCTAATTTTAAGGTTTTTGGTTCCTGGAGTTGTAAAATAAATAGATAAATAAATTGTTTTTTTGGAAATTTTCAAAACATTGTTATATTTTTTGTTATTTTATAATTCAAATGGGGAATAAAATCTCCATTTTTGAATTTTTGAAAAAGGAATATAGGCTAAAATATCTTAATAGAAATATGTGATAAATAATATTCTAAGGTATTTATCCTAATTTTGTAGGAATTTTAGAAGCATGGAATGTATTTTTAATAAATTAAACACTACAAAAAGAAACTACAACCTGGTAAGGGCTTAATTGCAATAAACTAAAAATTTTCCATGATTTTTGCACCCTCAAACAAAACTTAGTGGCTTGGATGAAAAATAACCAAAAATATTAGAATAACCCATGCCCGGCAGGGGTATAAATGTGATCTTATAAAAAGTTAGGACCAAGTGTGCAAATTTTACATAAAAATTTACACTATAAAATGAAAATGCAGGACCAAATAAAAATACCAAAACCTATAAGTGGTTTGCTGCAAAATTCCCACCTCATGTGGGACCGCATGTGAGGTGAGCTAGCATGGACTCAAATGTAAATAAAATAAAGTGCATGGGCTATTTAGCAAATATTACAGATATTTTACAACAACATATGAAAGATTAAGCATTAAATTTAAAATACAAAAAATCATTGGGTTAAGTGCGTAAAATACCCAATGTAGGCACTGGCGGATGGTTCGATGGCGCTCACTAAGATACGTGTTGCACCCACAACAATCGATAACTGTTCGCGCTCGATGGTGTAGATCAGATCCCTGAAAATGATCGGACGGTAGAGGCTCCAACTGATCCAATGGTGGAAGAGGTCGGTGTATGAACTGAAGATGAACTCCCACAAGGTGAGCTTCGATCGGGTGCTAGGTGTGTCTCCAGCCACCTATCTCTCTGTTGAATGTCTCATGACATTGTTGCAGTCTGCCCTCTGTCCAAGAAGGCTTCAAAGTTCCTGGGGGATGCTGATTGAGCCCTTGGACCTCGACCTCCTTCAGCCGACCTGGAGGTGGTTCTTTGACAAAATCTGGGGCTCAGATGCCCCCTTCTCAACCTGCAGAAAGGCTAGCAAGCACAACGAAGATATGGCAAGCAGACAAGGTGTCTATTAGTAGAAGGCGATGTGAGAATGGCATCGGATGGAGACGCCCAATTAATAGGTGGAGGATGGACCTCGATTCGCCAGATCAAGAGTTGACCTGGGTGGTCGGTTGGTGGAACACAGTGAAGAGGCGACGTAGAAGGAGATGAGATGGATGGTAATGGTTGGAACATGTCTTTGCACAGTGAAAGGGGTGGCTGGAGCTCGAAAGCTCTGGCAAGGGTTAAGACCTAAATCTAAGTGACTATGATCGATTAAATCACAAAATTAGAGCATAAAATAAAACTAGATCTACTGCCTATATAAAGAGTGAAAGAAATGTACCTTTCTCGATCGGAATCGAGGAAGTGAACCTCGATAGTGATGGAGTTTGACAGAGGTGGATTGACTCGATTTGACACTGAGCTTCGCTGCTGATTGGTTGAAAAGGAAGTTGTTGTCACCCATTCCCTATCTAAGGCACATGCTAGGGCTAGAACTAGCGGAAGAGTGATCAAGAGAAGATCGAAGGGGCAGAGCTGCTTATGTACAGGTGGAAGTTGAGAGATCTTAAATCGAGGTGGGGCGCTCGATTCAGAAGCTCATTCCTCGAGGATTCATAGGCAGTAAAAGAGGGAGGATCGAGGACAAAAATTGTAGAAGGGAGCATTCCATTTGATGCTCGCATTGATCTAGAGAAAAAGGAGAAAGCATGGTCAAATCTTGGTTTGTCAGAAGCTACGCCTGGGGAGAAGAGTTTACCGGGGCCAACCCTTAACTCCCCCTGGTTGGTCCACGTGGACCAACCATAAAAAAGGCAAGCCAAAATTATTGGCAAATTAAATAATAAATAGTAAATGATTTTATTAAATTAAAGTTATAAAATAAAAGTGTTTATTATTTTTGTAATATTTTAATATGATTTTTATTTATTTTGATGGGTTTATCTATTACAAGTTTTGGGTGTATATTTATAGGTATATTCATATATGTTTTATACGCTTTATTTTTATTTTTAATTTTTGATTTTTTATTTTATTTTCTTATTATATATTTATAACTTATTTTTATATACATAAATATATTTTTATTTTATTTTTCTAATATAATATGTACACTTAAATAAATAAGGGTATTAATTATATATGTATAAGTCTAGGTATTTCATCTATGTATTTTGTATACTTATTTTATTTTGTATTTTATTTATGGTTTTATTCTATTCTAAATATGTATATATATAATAAATAATGTTTACAAAATTATAAAATATAAAATTATATAAAAATAAAGAATAAATAAAAATAAATATTTTATTCTGGTATATTTTACAATATGGGTCCAAAAACTAACTTTCACACCTTAACTCCAAATTGGATGAAACCACCTTCATTAAATAGCTTATTAAAAATTATATACAATTAATGTGATTTTTATATATTTTGAGTTCGTATTTAGGAGATATGGGTTTGGGAAGTTGGGATTTTGACTTTTTATTCGAGTATAACTTGTACACAGTGTACTATTTTTGTATGAAATCAATTTTGTGTGTGTTTATATATATATATATATATATTATCTACAACTTTCATGTTTATAGTTTTGTTATTTGTATATAGAAGATGGAAAATAAAATTGGACTCAAAATGAATTATAGAAGAATAAAAGAATGGGAATTTTATTCTATTTTGGCCCTTTTCTCCCCCTACTTTATTTGAGGTATTTTCTTTTTCTTTCTTTCTTTTTTCTAGAATTTTGGTATTAAAAAAGCAGTATTTTATACACAATAAATAACTATAAAGAACTTACTTCTATAAAGTCATGAACATTATTTATATTTACTAATAAATAAATCAGGTAAAAATACTTTGTAAAATGTTTGAAAAATAGTTTGAAAATCTTTTTGAAAAATCTTTTGAAAACTGTTTTGGAAAATATTTTGTAAAGTGTTTTCAACATTTGTAAAAATGTTTTGTTTCCAAATATTTATTTCTTTGTGTGAAATAAAATGATTTAAAAATTCATTTACAAAAGGTTTGAAAAGTGATTGCAAAAATATTTTGAAAAATTTATATATACTATTTGAAAAAATTTTGCAAAATGATTTCAAATTTTAAAAAATGTTTATCGAAATTATTTGTCAAATTAGTTTTTAGAATAAAGTTTTCAAAATGTTTACAAAATTATTTTCAAATTATTTTTAGAAATATGTACATCCTATACAAACCTTATGAATACTTGTAAATTTTTAAAATCCTAATTCTTGTAAATAATAAGAAGCACTCCTGTGTAAATATATGTGCCTATTTCTTTTTCTAAACAGTTTTGTTTTGAAAAATCAATAAAAATTGACAAAATTAAAAATTCCAAAAAAAATTGCAAAAACCTTTTCAAAAATTGCATAAAAATTTGCAAAAACTTTTCAAAAAACCCATAAAAAGTTCGAAATTAGATAATTGTATCACAAAAATATTTTCCTTACATCGTGCATAGCATTTGCATTTTCGGATTGAAATTGATAATTGAAAAAGTCTAAGTAAAATCATAATATTGGAGCTTGGTTGGACCTTAAATTTACTTAATCACGGGAACCTTATAGGAATGGAATTGAGAGGCTTTAGGTCTGCTAGACTTAATTCTGTGAGACCACAAGACTTGGTTCAGTGTCATCTTGACTGCCTAAGTAGAGTATTTCGGAGCATACGCACGACTCTTGTTGACAATGACCTAGTTGTTACACCTACATCTTTCACTTTTCTCACCTCAGTTAAAATGGTAGAGACACAAGCCAATGGAAACATCATAAGTCACATATTTGTGGCCATTGTACCCCAATCCGATCTAATGGCGACGAGGTCTAAAGACAGAAGTTATGGGTTGCAATAATGCTTCAAAAGATGGATAGTCTACTGGCTCAAGGAGAAAAAAGTCCACACGTAAATGATGTTGTATATAGTATTCAGAAAAATGGAAAAATCAAAAACTCAAAAAAAAGTGGACAAGCTTGATAGAAAATAAAATGCCCACTGACGTGTATATAATTGTATAGTAGTCAATAAGAAAGCTTGAGGTTCAAAGCCATGTTTGTGAGCCTGTAGCCGGATGACTTGTCTACATTGGTCAAGCATCCTAGGATAGGTAGCTATACTGGATACCATCCATTCTTCGCTCCACCTCCCCTTCTTGAGTTGGTTGTACTTGAACTTAAAAGGGAATACCCTGCTTCTTGAGGAAAGAGTTGTTGGATTGAGGAATTATGGTCACCATGTTGGAGAAGACTAACTTTTACCGTTTCAGCTGAGGAGAGCTACATATCACACACACTGTCCAAGATAGATTCATAGTCATAAGGGTTTGCATATGAGTTGACATATTGTGACATGGCTATTGAGGAGACTTGATCAGAGTTTTGAGATTCTCGAAGGTGGTTGTGTTTCAGATATGCTTCCCAATAAGGTTCCGATCATATCTAAAATCCAAAGGTCCGACTTAAGCTCCAAACTTTGATTTTACGAAGACAAGTTTAAAAATCAAAATCAATCCAAGTTATTTTTTTCTTTTCTTTATTTATTTTCCGCACTTATTGCATGTGTTTGCTAGGGACTATCAAAGGCAACCATAGGGGGTGATGAATCTCGATTTCATTACCTTTATTCTTTTATTTTGGCCTTCAAACGCTAGCTAAATGCATGTAAATAACATTATTTTGTAAAATTTAACATCCATTATTTATTGTATAAATATTTTATAAAATACATTGATTAAAGCTAAAATAAAAGAATAAAGAAAAGAAAAGAAACAGAAATAAAATATAAAAGGTATTTTATAACCCTAAACCTTGAGACCTAGGCATCATGATGATTGGGTCAACAAGGAATAAAATAGGGGGAGATAAGGGTTAAAAACATCCATAAAACCCTATCTTTTATTCTCCAATAATCATATATTGGGACCCATTGTATTCTTATTATTTATTAATCAAATCAATAAACTCTATACATAAATTGTAGATAAAAATACATAGAAAAAACAAAATTTATTTCATATAAAAATAATATATAGTGTACATTTTATACTCTGAATAAGAATCCAAAATCCAAACTTCCCAAACACAAATCTTCTCCATATGAACTCAAAATGTATCAAAATCACCTTTAATTGAATATAAATTTTAATAAGCTATTTAATGATGGTGGTTTCACTTAATTTGGTGTTAAGATGCAAAAGTTAGGTTTTGGACCCCTATTGTATAGTTTACCTGCGTAAAGTATTCCTTTTATTTATTCTTTATAATTTTATAAATATTATTTTAAGTATATGTATACATTTATAATAGAATAAAATCATTAAAAATACATTAACATAAAATAATATACAAAAATATATAGATGAAATACCTATACTTATACCTATATAATATATACCTCTATTTATTTAAGTGTACAAATAACATCAAAAAATAAAACAAAAATATATTTATGTGCTTAAAATAAGTTATAATTATATAATTAAGAAAATAAGATAATAAAATACAAAATACAAAAGAAAATATACTAAACATGGGTAAATATACCTATAAATAAACCCTCAAAAATTAACTTGTGATAAATGAACTTGTAAAATTGAATAAAAAATCATAGGGTAAATTACAATTTGGGTCCCCATCTATGGGTCAGATTTCGGAATGGGTCCTGATCTTTAAATTGTAACGATTTGGGTCCCAGGACCATTAATGTAAGGAACTTTTTAAGGCTATTGACGAGTATGCCCTTATTTAAAAGTTGGAACTCACCCCCCATTCCCTTTTCAATAAGGGCATCTTCGTCATGAACCCCAAAATTTCCATTTCCTAAATGATCCTGGGACCCGAATCGTTACAATTTAAAGATCGGGACCCATTCTGAGATCTGACCCATATATGGGGACCCAAATTGTAATTTACCCAAAATCATATTTAAATACTATATTAAATAACAAACACTTTTTTTCACACCTTGCTATTTTATTTTGAGTTAATAAAGATTTTTAATTATATTTTGACCTTTAGCAGCTGAAGTGGACCAATCAGGGCTTGACTTTAGTTGACCCAAGTCAACTGCCCGTTCCACTCTTAGGTCTGTCATTGTCAGAATGAGACCCCATCTTCATCGATTTTCTCACATCAAATCTTGAAATCTTTTGGGTCGGCTTCTTCTATAAACTTCTGCCTTAATCATAGTCTTTTCACGGCAAGATCAAATCTTAGTCGAGGTGCCTCTAAATCATGCGCTCCGTCCCAATGAAGAGTCCCATGTACATATACCCCACGATCCACTCGTTTGAATTTTATCCCTCTTCTTCCATTGAAACCTAAATCCAGGTTTCGAATCTTCTTCCTGGTGACAGTAGGAGTCGGCTTAACCCTTCGGGGGTCCTATTGTGTGTAGAATCAAGGCGATCCAGTTTGTCGGAGTTCCTAGGCCCGAAGCTTTCTTCAGGCATGTCCCCCGTGATATTCTATCCCTTTTTTGTTGTCTTTCGATTTGTAGTGTTAGCCATTGTATAGATTAGATTTTTTTTCAATTAATCTTATCTTTTATTTCGTATTTTCCAAATCGTTTGGATGATGGAGCTCCATCTTCGTTGCCCCGTTCCGATCACACCGGACCATCTCCGACTCATCGTTCACCTCCATTTCCCTTCGCGCTTTGATCATCCAATACCCCTTCACTCACTTCGATCTTGCACGGATCAAGTCATCTGTTCGCCATCCTCTGCCTACGTAGGAGAACGATGCCATAACTCATTCCACATCAATTTCACTAGTTAAAAGTTTGAAGCGGTTTGCCCATGACCCAGTAATCTTTTGTGTAGGTGTAAGGAGCCAAAGGGCCAGCAGGAAGGGTTTAGAATTTAGAGAAGGGTCCCAGGTCACCTAATCGTCTCCGACCTCCTGGGATCTCTTTGATGAATCTTGGATATTTTTGAGACCTCCTATAGATGAAGACCACCTTGGAGAACAACTTTAGCACCTGAGCCGTGGAGACCGTCTGATGAATTGGCAATCGAAGTTCACCTAAAGACATGTTCTTCAGGGAGTCAACTTGGATCAGGACTCACCTCTAGATCTGATCATGGTCGTCTGATTCTCATATGCCTCACCCATTTGATGGAGCTTCAGATCTGATCTTGACTGAATATCGACGAAGCGTCGTAACGCCACCTAGACGCACCATGTGGAAAGGTGATGAATCTCCATTCATCACCTTTATTCTATCATTTCGGCCTTAAAACCCCTAGATAATGCATGTAAATAGCATTTTTTGTACAAATTAACATTCATTATTTATTATTACTTGTATTTTAGCCATACTTATTGAAGATACGAAAGTATGAGTTATGGCTAAAGTATATATGAAGTATATATGACCTCCTATACTTAGCTTGAGATATGTCCTCATAGATTAGAGAGAAAAAGAGAAGACATAACTCGTACTAAGTATAGAAAAGCCTATACTGCAATGACTAAAGAATGAACGAATGAGAAGTTGATAGTCCCCTCTATACTTAGGATGAAAAAATCCCGAGTATAATAGATTGTACACAAGGCAGGGAGATCCAAGGGTGGGAATGTACAAAATCATCAACTTGACCTGTCCCCTCCTATACTTAGAGTAAAATATCTCCAAGTATAGACAGAGTGTCAAAAGTTGAGGGGACAGGCGAGGGATCAAAGAATGAACAACTCAGGGTGGTCAACCCATGTACTTAGGACAAAATCCATCCTAAGAATAATAAAGATGAAAGGGGTAACAACTTTTCGAAAGAAAAAGAAATAAATAAATGAAAAGAAGAAAAGAAGAAAAAGGGAGATCATTAAAAATGTTTTATCTGTTTTGTCTGATGCATCGGATGTGGTGGCATTCATATCATCTATACATACAACTTAATCGAATCTACAATGGATAAGAAGGTGTTGTGCTCTAGGAATGGTTTTAGTAGATGTCCGTTGACCACGAAGGGCAGTGTGTCAGCTAGATCTGGGCAATAGGCCGGGTACCCAATGGGCTTGTGGGTACCCGACCCGTTTAAACTAGGCTTGGGTATTACTTTAGAGCTTCAGCCCGAAAAAAATTCGGGCCTAGCCCGACCCGCACCTTAATGGGTTTGGGCTTGGGTATTGGTTTTTTTTTTTGAAAACCTGATTCGGCCCGATAGGCCCGAATAACAATACTAAGAAAATTCAAATTTAATATACATAAAAACATAACATATATGGTGGATTTTACTCTTGTCTTGTAATGATGAGATTTCCATTTTAAGAAATATACTAATGGGATTTTTTTGGTAGATTGGAAAGTGAAAACGTCTAACAACTAACAAGTTTCGTTTGTGACGTCCAACAACATTTGCACTTTCTATTTTTAATTTTATTTACCAATCTATATCCACTAATCCATCCACCATTTTAGAGTTGATTGATTGCCAATTCCATATTTATTCCATAAGTGAGTAAGCCCTTCAAGATTCAACCGTTCAACGTTATTCGTATATTTTCATATCATTGACAGGAGTCCATCCTCCAGGGACCAGAACATTCACATTCTTGATCAAGGGAAGGATAATGATCGGAGTTTCGAAGGTTCCACCATTCCAGTTGTGAACGAGAATGCACAACGACGACTTGTGATTCTTATTTTTAGTCTGCCGGTTTTTCTGATAAGGTAAACTATTTGTTTTATTTTTTACTACTGTTCACGCACCATTTCTTAGTCTGCATATATGTAATACTATTTTATGCATACTATTTCTTTGACTTGTGCATTATATTTAATTCATATGAAGGATTTATAATATTTTATTTGGTTATACTATTGTCTGTGTGCCATTGAGAATTTGAGATAACTTTTGATCTATAATTTTTGAAATGAATTATTTAATACCAACTGATTAATGATCGGTCTTGGAATCATTCGATTAATATATGTTATGCATTTTATAATCATATAGCATTTACGGTTTATCAAAATAGGGGATATTTTATCACTACAAAAACCATTACTCACTGTTTATATTTTATTTTTTAGGGATAATTAAATAATGGATTCGATGCCTATTCATATTAAAGATGTCGAGCAAAATCCCGTTAATTCTGTACCTAAAAGAAGGAAAACATCTAGAATATGGAAAGATTTTGATGTGATATTCGTTGACGGAAAAGAAAAGGCAAAATGTAAAAGGTGTGGCGATCTACTTGTTGCGAGTACTAGAATGGGTACGAGTCATCTATTGCGACACATTGAAGGATGCTTGAAAAAAATTGCTATAAAAAATGGGCAGAAGCTCTTAACATTTGAACATGGTGAGAATGAATCTACAAATATTGGGATTTTTAAGTTTGATATGGATCACACTCGAAAGGCTATAGCAAATGCAATTATCATGCATGAATACCCTTTCTCTATTGTTGAGCATAAATACTTGATGAAGGCATTTCAAACATGCTCTCCTAAGTTTGTATCATTTTCTAGGAGAACTGTTAAGAGGGACATCATGAATATTTATGCATCAGAGGAAGAGAATTTGAAATATTTTATTAGAGAAAATGTCCAAAGAATGTCACTTACATTTGATATGTGGACCTCCCAACAAACACTTGGGTATCTATGCATCACTGCACATTATATAGATAAATTGTGGAGATTACATAGTCATATATTGAATTTCATGCATATTCCACCGCCTCATAATGCAAGCACTTTGTATGAAAGTATATTGAAAAGTTTATCTTCTTGGGACATTCAGTCAAAGATATTCACCGTTACCGTTGATAATTGTTCTACAAATGATAGTGCTATATCCACCTTGAAACATAATTTAGGTGGAAGAGGTCTAATTCCTCTTAAGGCTCATATTTTCCATGTGAGATGCAGCACCCACATATTAAATTTGATAGTTCAAGATGGTATGAAAGAGATGCATGATGCTATACAGAAGATACGCGAAAGTGTCAAATTTGTGAAAGGTTCTACTAAGCGATTACAATACTTTAAAGACTCCGCAAAAGAGGTTGGTTTAGAGCCATCAAAAAAGAAGTTATCTTATGATGTCCCTACTAGATGGAATTCCACCTTCATGATGCTGAGAAATGCTTTATTCTTTAAAGATGCTTTTGTGCAATTAGTTGTGGTTGATGCCAATTATCGAGATTTACCATCTGATGATGAGTGGTCATGTGCAAGTACATTATGTGATTTTCTAGAAGTTTTCTATGATGCAACCAATGTTTTTTCTGGCAGACAGTACTCCACTTCAAATCTTTTTTTCTATCAAGTATACAAGGTTCACATGCACCAAAGTTTGCAATGCCATGCAAAAGATATTCGTATGCAATGCATGGCAAGAAAAATGAATGAAAAGTTTGAAAAATATTGGAAGGATTGTAATGTGTTGCTAGCAATTGCCGTTATACTTGATCCTAGATATAAAATGATTTATGTAAATATCTTGCTAAAGAAAATGTATGGTCCTAGTGCTGATCAACAATTAAAAATGTGGAAAAGGGCCTCCATGACCTATACGCTGAATATAAGATTGGGAATAATGGTCAAGATGACCATTCAAGTGGGAGTACACCTGGACTTCATACAGTAAGTGTTGGAGACTTGGATGATTTTTTACTATATTATCAACATTCTTGTTCTGCTCAACCTTCGTTATCTGATTTGGAAGTCTATTTGGAAGAGAAGTTGTTTCAACCAAAGCCAGGTGAAGATTTTGATATTTTGAGATGGTGGAGAAAGTCGGAAGATAAATATCAAACACTTTCAAGAATGGCTCATGATGTACTTAGTGTTCCACTATCTACAGTGGCTTCAGAATCAGCTTTTAGCACGGGTGGAAGGGTAATTAATGATTATCGTTGTTCCACATCTCCAAACACAGTAGAAGCATTAATATGTACACAAAGTTGGATTAGAGATGATTCTGCGGGATCAAAATTTGAAAGGTATAAATAAGACGAATCTTCTTTTTTCGTTCTTTATTAAATATATATTTTTCAATTTTTTTACTTATGTTTTCTTTTTTTTGTTGCAGTTTGTCTACTAGTAGTGATGATTCTGACATGGATGATCGGGAAGGATGGATGTAATAAATTCAATATGAAGTAAGTTTTTTTATGATCACTTTTGCATATTTTGTATGTATTGTACAACTTATAAGATAGAATTTATATTATATGCAGATTTTGGAGTTGTGCAAGCCGAGAAGAGAATAAGAAGATCCTATTTTATTTGCAGATTTTGGAGTTGTGCAAGCCGATAAGAGAATAAAATGATCCTATTTTTATAATTTATTTTTGAAGCATGCAAACATGTTATTTATTCTATTAGTACTAAACTTTGATGTAATAGTTGTAGTCTTGAATATAGGATTGAATTGACATTAAACTTGTTATAGGCTTTTGACATTAGACTTGTGGTATGCTACTCATAATTTTTAGTATGCAGTTCGATTATGACTTTCGACTTTCTTATATGGTATGCTTTTAAGATAGATTTGTTTAACAATGAAATGTGAGAGAAAGATTATAGTATACATTCAGAGGTAAATAAATATACACACATATTACTTTACATGAAAGCATACGTATCAGTTATCATGATTTGATGGGCTTATATAAAATGGGTGTAATAAATAGATCGGATATGTACTTGTCGTAGTATAACTTCTGGGCTAAATGGGCAGGCTTGGGCTTCTAAAATAAAGTTAAGCCCAATTTTATGCGGGCTAAGCCCGACCCGATATTAAATGGGCTTGGATGGGCCTGGGCCTCAAATTCCGTGGGCCAAATGGGCTTTTATGCCTATGTAAATGGGCCGGCCCAGCCCGACCCGATGCCCACGCCTAGTGTCAGCTGACAATTCTAATATCATTACCCTACTGTTGTCACACACATGCTTCACTATCAACGGCCCAGTCCATTTTCCTTTCAACTTTCCTGGAAAAATCTTCAATTTCACATCGAACAACAAAACCTTCTGAACTGGTGTTGAAGAGGTTTTCACGAGGGTCTAAAATATTCTCTCTAATAAAAGCGAAGATATATTGCCGCTAAGGCGACTGCTCACAAATCCCTCATTCAGACAATAATTAACCCACATTAGATATAGAAATAAAAGTAAAAATAAATGCGGAGTTAAAATTTATTATAACTCTACACATGTGTGTATAGGTGTAAGTATGTGTAGAGTGTTGAACATAGGGAGAAAACTAAATAAATTGGGAAATGGAATTCAAAATCAATGTTCCTTTTTCCGTTGTATTTTTGTATGGGTTTTCATGTATTTAATATATATATTATTAATTTCCTTTTTATATTTTTTTGATTTTTAATTCCTTTTTCTTTTTAAGTATATAATATAAGAATATATAAGGCAATATATAAAATATACGTAATATAATTATATATATGACTATAAATAAATAAAGTACAAAATAAAATATTTTGGGTTTTAAATATTTTTTCTTTTTTTAATGATTTTTTAGTTAATTTTCCTAGTTTTTATATATTTTAAAGTAAAAAATATCCCAAATCATGGATTAAATAAATAGCTTAGATTGTTTTCGAATTTAAAACAGTAAGTAAAGCTAATTTTCCAAAACTAATTTTACTTAATAAAAATAATAAAAAGAAAATTTAGAGACATAAAAGGGTATTTTTGTAATCTTTGATTTTTTTTATCTTCTTATCGATGATTTTGGTGCTTTTTAATTTTTATGAGTTTTCTTTTTCTATTTTTAGTGATTTTTGGTTTGAAGGCTCAAAAAACTAAAATAAACACAATATATTTTTTTGGATTTTTTCAAAATATTTTACAATTAAAGACAAAAACATGCTCTTTTGATTTTAATAAATAATAAAAGTGTCTAAAAGTAAAATAAAAAATATGGCATCAATAGATTCTAGCAGACATCTAATCCTAATTTTTGAGAATTTTTGGAGCACGAATGATATTTTTAATAAATAGAAAACATATATAAGAATTAATGAACTGGTATGGGCATAAATGCAAATAAAAATAAAGGTGAGTTCTGATATACAAATATCCCAAAGTATTATAACTGCTAATGAAAGTTTATGTATTAAAAGTAATACCAAAATGTGATAGGGCCTAACTACAAATTGTCACCTCACATGGGATGGCACGTGAGGAGACGTGGCCATGACCAAAGTGCAAATACAATGAAATACATGATCTGACTCGCAAAATTTACAAAAATATTAAACGTTAAAAATAAAATACAAGACTAATTAAAAATGCACAAAAACAAGGGGGGGAAGGTGCAAAATACCCCTCAAGCACACGATCCAACGGTGATGTGTGCCTCACTAATCCACGGAGACGACTAAGATAAGTCGATGTCGGTTCATGTTGGATGGCTGAGATTAGAACTTAGAGAAGATCTGACGGTTCTAAATTGGGCGCATCCAACGACAATTGCTTCGGCTAGGATACAACCTTCATACAACAACGGAGGAGGGATATGGAAGAACATGGTAGAAGCTCCACCTGGGAGAGCTTATTCCGACAAGTTCTCCCTCCTCCAACATCATCTGCTATTGCAAATTGGCCTACAATACTGCCGGTACCGTCCTCTATCTACTGGATCTCTAACAAAGGCTTGCAAATTGTCGGAGAGCTCCCACAAAGTCGAAGAAGCGAAGGAGGTCCAGGAACCTCCGACAATCTCCAAAATCGCCTCCAAATGGTGTTGGGCTTGGGAGATCTACACAGGGAGAAAGTTGGGTCGAGGGCAAAGTGCCTTGACCCATTAGAGGCTGAGTCGGGCAGAAGATGGGGGTAGCAGAGGTGTTTCAGCGAGATGGTAGAATTGGAGCACCTAAATCCAGATCCATAAAGGATCTGGTGATTTGGAGGTGCATGGGGCATGCAAGAAGAGAAAGGGAGCAAGATGAGTGTGTTTGGTGCGTCGGGAAATGACAGGGTCACAAAACTCTGCACGTAAAATCTAGTTAGAATGCAAACAAAAAGTGACTCAAATGTCCGGAGCCACAAGTTGGTACCTAGACGGTGGTGCTCCGCTGGATGTGGTGGAAACCACCTCCAAACTGCTCCGTTGATCCAACCAACTGCTAGGCTAGCAACCTATCACGTTGCTTGAGCCCTGGAGCACAGAAGGAAGGAGAAAAAGTGGTTGAAAGGGATTCAAAAATCAAACGAAAAATCGGAGGAGGTTTTGTACATGTGACAGGGGTGACTGGAAGATCGATGTGAATAGCCCACTACAAAGATCCTCGGTGCTTGAATTCAATAGGGCATAATAGGTGGAGGATCGAGGAATAAAAGTTGTGAAGGAATCTTCCCAAAACAATGCAAGATTCGGGCTGCAAAAATCAGACAAGAAAGGTCACACACTAGGTCTGATAGAGGCTATACCTAGGGAGAAGAGTTGATCGAGGTCAACTCTTGACTCCCCCTGGTTGGTCCACGTGGACCAACCAAAAAAAAGGCGAGTCAAAATTATTTTAAAATAAGTAATAAATAGTAAATGGATAATATGTGATAAATAGTATATGAATTAATTAATTTTAAGTTATAAAGTAAAAATGTTTTTTATTTTTGGATGTATTGTATTATGTTTTTTATTTATTGTTATGACTTATTTATTACAAGTTACTTTTTAGGGTTTCATTTATAGGTATAATTACCCATTTTGGGTCTTTTGTTTTTATTTTGTATTTTTGATTTTATTATTTTATACGTAAATATACTTTATTATGTTTTGCTGATGCAATATATATGCTTAAATAAATATAAGTATATAATATATAGGTATAAGTGACGAGCCTCGAGTCACCCTGTGTTACATGTGTCGTATTGGTGTAGTCGAGCAATTAGGATCGATAAAAAAATTAATCACTCACATTGATAAATCAACGAATTAATTAATGTGTGGTTTTGTGTTTATTTTATCTGGGTAAGCCCCAAGATCAACCAAAGAAGGCAAAGGAACAATCTAGGATCTATTTAGGTCACTTAGAAGATGATTTTCTAAACGGGGTTTTTTGTATTTTTTATGCAATATAAATGACAATGCTGGAGGAGTAGTTGAATTAGGCAATTAAGAAAAAAAGCAACTTAGCCAAATTAATTTTAATATGCAATTAATCCAATTTAGCCAAATTTATTTTTTCTAGAAACCTAATCCAATTATGAATACATAACGTATCTTTTGGAATAGGAGTTTAAAATGCAACAATGAAAAATGCGTACTTTTATGGGTTTTTATGCAAGTTTTCATGAAAACATAATGCATAATAATGAAATTTTTACTGGAAGTGAAACATGATGAAATGAAGCTACAATAATGTTCTTTTGGAATTTTTCAACAAAATATAATTTTTTTATTATTTTTTAAATAGAAACAGAGTGATTGTGAGTATTTAATTTCTAATAAATCCATAAAATCAATTTATCTAGTGAGCAATTTATCTCAAAAAGATATCCTAATAAGCAATCTAATAAAGTTATAACTTTGCAAAAGTTAATGTTCATGGATTGAATTAAAAATCATTTACTTAAATCACTTAAGAACCTATTCTAGGCACAAGACTTATCCACTTACAATAAAATTTGTATATAAATTAAAATCTATGTAAATCATATCATTTCTAAATTTTTAATAATTGTTGGAGTAAGTGTTAATTTAATACGAATTTCAGACTATGAATTGGGTAAAATATGTGATATTTCACCAAAACAATTTTAGTTAATTACCCAATGCTCTCAAAAATCCAATTAAATATCCACCAGATAGAATTTTTTATGATCTACAATATGCAAATTTTTTATTAATGAAATGATGCCAAAATAAGGTTCAAATTAAAGCTCAAAGTCATGTGTGTCTGTGCAATTCAGAAATAAACAACTTTACAAGACAAACATACGTATAGGGGAACTTTTGCAAACTCGAGAACATGATAGGTATGTTTGCAATATTTACAAAAAATAAAATAAAAAAGGTGGAATGGACCTTCTTTGATCATAAAGGTAGTTAGGGTTGGATCTGGGGCATGACCAGTCGCGGTCACACATAGCGACGACGACCGCTCTACCGGAGAGCGGGGTGGTGTGAGGGGTTGGAGACTGGTACTGGAGTGGGACTGCACATAGGTGGGGCACATGATAGCTACACGTGCAGAGGGTTGGGTGGCTGGCATTGGGGCTTGGGAGTGGCTGGCTGAAAGGCTCGACGGTTGGAGGCCAATGGAGATGGACATTGCGTGGATAGGCAGCAACACTGGAGGAAAGGAGCAACTGGATGACGTACAACAACATGATGGTTCCATGATGGCACACAGCTAGGGTGGCTACACGACCGTACGAGGCGTTGGAGCTATAGCGCAAGGGGCTGGAAGCGAGCTCTTGCTAGAGAGGGAGCGGAGGTGCGGTTGACACAGAGTGGAGCAGGCAGGAAGTGGTTGTTGCTACGATGGAGGGGGTCTGATGCTGGGTCATAGTTGTGCAAACGTTGTCGGTCGTCGTGGTGGCCCATGGGCGGTCTAGTCAAGGGAGCGAGCTTCGTTGGGAGGTGTAGCAGTGCACAACCATGCACAGGTAGAGGTGGGTCATGACAGGTGTGGCTGATCGATGAAGATGATGATCGGCAACAACTGTGTGGTTCATTAAATTACAGAGCAACTATGTTGAACTACTATCATGGCCTCGAGTTGTGTGATAGAGGTGTCGCAAAGCTGAGCAAGCTTAATGGGATACTCGCTACACGGGGACGATGGTCGTCGCGGATCTCGCCTGAAGGAGGTCATTGCCTGAGGAAGTTGCTAGGTCATTGTCACAGACAAAACACTTCAAGCTCTCTCCTTTTTCTCTAATAATGGAGGATGGATATGAATATGGAGGTGGAGGGGACTTTATGGTCGGTTGGCGAGTCTTGCGCAGAGGGGTGAGAGATATGATGGGGGGTGTGCGCGAGTCATGGGTCATGGGCAGTTGCACGTGAGATGGGAGGAAATGGGGAGAGAGAACGACCAGGTCCTGGGGGAGCAGTTGAGGGGTGCTCTGGTTGTGGAGCTTGTTGGCGAAGGAGTAGTGGAGTGGGTAGCAGTTGCGGAGGTAGTTGGGTCAAGCATGAGATGTAGGGATATGAGATCGATGGGAGAGAGAGAGAGAGAGAGAAAGAAGAGGGTGAGAGCAATGGGGTTCGTGTAGGAGGGGTAGTTGAAGAACCATCGCTGGAGGCAGGGGCCTCTGTGCACACAAGCGGAGGAGAGAGGAGAAGGGAGTGCCACGTAGGACGCTAGAGAGCAACCACGTGGAGGAGAGAAGAAAAATATTGAAATTAAAATAAAAACTGAAAATAAGAATAATATAAGTAAAATAAGTAAAAAATAAATAAGATAATAAATAAATAAAATAAAATAATAAAAAATAAACAAATATAATAATTAAAATGATAAAAAATAAATAAGATAAATAAAAAAATAAAAATAATATATAAATAAGTAAATAAGTATATAATTAATTAAATAGATGATAAATGAATAATAAAATGGATAAATAAAATAAATAAAATGAAATTATTAAAAAAATAAAATAAATAAAAGGGTGATACGTGGCAGCTCTAGGAGCGGCCACATGTCGCTCTCAGAAAAAACACAAATTAAATAAAAGGAAAATAAAAAAGAAATAACAAAAGGCGTCAAATAAAAAAGTGGTCAACACAAAAGTTACTTGTCTCGACAAGATCTACAATTTTTGTGAAAGTTCGAAAAGCAAAATAAATCATTTGTACAAAAAGTATTTTTAGGGGTATCTTATAGATATAAAATACCGAATTTTTATCTTTTGCATATTTTTTTGGCATTCGGGCGGTTGGTGTTGGGGCTTGGGAGAGGCTGGATGAAAGGCTCGACGGTTGGAGGCCAATGGTGATGGGCATTGCATGGAGAGGCAGCGGCACTAGAGGAGAGGAGCAACTGGATGGCACACAACCACACGATGGTTCCGTGATGGGGGCACAACTAGGGAGGCCACATGACCGTGCGAGGCACTGGAGCTGTAGCACATGGGGCTGGAAGTGAGCTTCTGATAGAGAGGGAGCGGAGGTGCGGGTAGCGCGACGTGGAGCAGCCAGGAGGTGGTTGTTTCTGCAACGGAGGGGGTCTCATGCTGGGTCGCGATTGTGCGGAGGTTGTCGGTCGTCGTGGTAGCCCAAAGGCGGCCTGGCCAAGGGAGCGAGCTCCGATGGGAGGTGTAGTGGTGCACAACCATGATGAAAATGATGCTCGATTGTAGCTATGTGATTCATCAGATTGCGGATCAGCTATGCTGAACTCCTGTCTTGGCCTCTAGAGGCATGGCAGAGGTGCTGTGAAGCTAAGCGAGCTTAACGGGATACTCACTATGCGGGGACGGTGGTCGTCGTGGATCTCACCTGAAGGAGGTCATCGCTTGAGGAAGATGCTAGGCCGCTATTACCGACAAAACACCCCAAGCTCTCTCATTTTCCTCTAAGAATGGTGGATGGAGATGAATGATGGAGGAAGAGGGGACTTTATGGTCGGTTAGTGAGCTGTGCATAGATGGGTGAGAGATATGATGGGGTGATGCGTACAAGTCATGGGCCATGGGCAGTTGCAGACGAGATGGAAGGAAATGGGGAGAGAGGACGGCCCGGTCCTAGGGCAACAGTTGAGGGGTGCTCTGGTCATGGAGCTTGTTGGCGAGGTGGTAGCGGAGTGGGCGGTAGTTGGGGAGGTAGTTGGGTCGAGCGCGAGACACAGGGGGAAGAGATCTATGGGCGAGAGAGAGAAGAGGGAGAGATCAATGGGGGTCGTGCAGGAGGGGCAGTTGCAAAACCACCATAGGAGGCGGGGGCCATTGTGCAGATGCAGAGGAGAGAGGAGAAGGGAGCACCACATGGCGCGCTGGGGAGCAACAACATGGAAGAGAGAAGAAAAATGCTAAAATTAAAATAAAAACTTAAAATAAGAATAATATAAATAAAATAAATAAGATAATAAATAACTAAAATAAATAGGAAAAAATATAATAGTTTAAAAAATAAGATAAATAAAAAAATTATTAATAAATAAGCAACTAATTAATTAAATAGATAAAAATCAAATTAATAAACTTAATAAATAAAATAAATGAAATGAAATTACAAAAAATAAAATAAACAAAAGGTGAGACGTGGCAGCTCTAGGAGTGGCCACGTATCGCTCCTAGAAAAAATACAAATTAAATGTAAAGGAAAATAATAAAGAAATAACAAAAGGGTTCAAATAAAAAAAGTGATCAACACTAAAGTTGCTCATCTCAACGAGATCTACAACTTTCGTGAAGGTCCAAAAACTAAAATAAATCATCAATACGAAAAGTATTTTTGGGGGTATCTTATAGATATAAAATACTGGATTTTTATCTTTTACATATTTGTTTGACATTTTTAAATGAGATAAAATTCAGAATAAAAACCAGAGAAAATATAAAATAAATATTTACAACTTAATCTATGTTTTTGGATTTTTAATAAATAATATAATAAAAAGATAAAATAAATAAATAAATGGACATATGTATAATATATAAGGAGGGGTCTGCAACCTCACATATTGACTCCTATTCTTTTAAATTTGGTCTTGTTTTGATGGTAATTGAACGTACATTAATTCAAAAGTGAGTAGGGATCCATAAGAGACTGTATGAGAGAGATATTTGCGTTTAAGGTTCTTAGTCTCAAACAGGGATTATTGGTCAATTTTACAAGTTATTATTTTATTTATATTTTTCTTTATTTTAGTGTTTTATTCTAAATATGTACATATACTATCAATAATTTTAAAAAATTGTAAAAAAATATAAAATTATAAAAATAACAAAGAATAAATAAAATGAATATTTTATCCATGTATATTGTACAATAGGAGTTCAAAACCTAACTTTCACAACTTAACTCCAAATTAAGTTAAATCACCTTCATTAAATAGCTTATTAAAAGTTATATACAATTAAATGTGATTTTGATATATTTTGATTGTTTATTGAGGAAATATGAGTATGGGATGTTTGGATTTTCGCTTTTTATTTTGAGTATAAATTGTACTTTGTATATTATTTTTCTGTAAACTCAATTTTGTATTTTTATTTGTATTTTTATCTACAACTTTTATGTACAAAGTTTCTTTATTTGAGGTTTACAAAATAGAAAATAAAACATGTCCCAAAAAATGCAATATTGATGAATAAATAATGAGGATATTATTTGATGTTTGGCCCTTATCTCCCCCTACTTTATTCCATATCGACTTAGTCATCAAGATGCCTAAGTCTCAAGGTTTAGGGTCATAAAATATCTTTAGCATTTTATTGTTTTTCTTTTATTTTATTTATTCTATAGTTTTGGCATTAAAATCGTATTTTATATGCAATAAATGAAAAAAAATAATGAATGTTAATTTGTACAAAATAATGCTATTTGCATGAATTAGGTAGGAATTTTTAGGCCTAAATAATACAATAAAGGTGATGAAATGGAGATTCATCAAGCCCTAACAAGCCGAAGAGCCAAATAAGGGGGAAGGGAAACACACAACTCAGAATGATGTCAACAGCCAGCTCCTCACTTTGATCCAAGCAATTCAACAACAGTTGACGAACCAAGTCGTCTGTTCAGATCCAATTTTCTATTCTTCTCAGCCTTCTTGGAATCCAAATTGCAACATTGATCGCCCAAGTATTTATGAATTAGTTCCACAAGCAAATGAAATGGCTTATCGTAGACCAGGAAGTAGGAAGACATTCGCAAAGTTGACTTGTACGCGGTTCTATAAGCCCAAAGAATTGAGTCAAGCAACTGAGACTAGTTCTTGCGATCCGAATGCACAAGCTTCTAAAGAATTGTTTTGATCTCCCTATTTGAGCATTAAACCAAGCCATTGGGTTGTGGTGGTAGGGAGAAGCCACATGATTTTCAATGCAAAATTCTTGAGTCCGCTTCTTCACCTCTCTGTTGATAAAATGACTACCCCCATCTGATATCAGAATCTTAGGAATTCTGAACCTTGAAATGATGTGATTTTTTAGGAAACGATGGACGGTGTGACTGTCGGCAACTTAGGTTGGGACAACCTCCACCTAATGACTAACATAATGGACAACAAGCAGAGGGTATTCATATCCCTGACTATTTGGAAATGGACCCATAAAATCAATGCCCCGAGAATTGAATACATCTAAAATCTGGATAAATTTTAGGGACATTGTGTCTTTCATTCCAATGGTTCCACCCATCTTCTAGCAGTCAGTGCAGTGCTTCACATAGTCTTCTACATCTTTAAACAAGGTTGGCCACCAGAGGCCACTTTGGATTACTTTTGTTGTTGTTCTTCTGCCTGAGTGTTGTCCTCCAACTTCTTGATTGAGACAATGTGAGAGGATACTGGGAACTTTTCTTGAGGGATAAAGCTTCTCCAGATACAATCTGCCCCTCACGAAAGATATATAAATCCTCCCACTAATAAAAGTGAATATCAGACACGAACTTGTATGCTTTTATCTTGGGTCAATTTTGTGGAATTCTCTTGGACACAAGCTAATTCACAATATCGGCATACTAGGGAAGTGAGGTGACTGATATGATTACCTCGTTTGGAAAGGTCTCAGTAATAGGTTGCATGCTCAACTCAGGAGCTTCAGGCTCGGGAAGTCTAGACAAATGATCGTCGACCACATTCTTAACCCCAAGCTTATCTTGTATTTCAAAGTTAAACATCTAGAGTAGAAGGATCCACCTGATGAGACGTGGTTTGGCATCCTTCTTTTGTTGTAAGTACCAGATGGCCTAGTGGTCAGTATAGATAATCACCTCAGACCCAAGGAGATGGGATATTAACTTTTCCAAGGCAAAAACTACCACTAGCAGCTCTTTCTCTGTAATTGTGTAGTTCTTATGAGCTTCATCTAGAGTTCTACTAGTACGGTGAATTGTGAATGGCACGTTATCTTTCCTCTATCCCAATACTACACCAATGGCATAATCCGACGCATATATTATTATCTCAAACAAAAGTGTCCAATTAGGTGGTTAGAAGATAGGGTCTTGAGTGATTAAATCCTTCAGTTGATTAAAGGCTTGGAGCACATGATCACCAACAATGAAATATGTCTCCTTACCTAACAATTAAGTCAATGGTCAGGCCAATATGCTGAAATCTTTGATAAATCATCGGTAAAAAACAAAGTGCCCTAAGAATGACCAGAAGTTCTTGATGGTTGTTGGTGGCTCAAGTTTGTAGATCACCTCCACCTTGGTTGGGTCAACTTCCATGCCATGTTTTGATATAAGATGACCCAGCACGATCCCTTAGGTCACCATGAAGTTCCTCTTTTCCCACGAGAGCACAAGATTAACTTCGCAACACCTCCACAGAACTCGATCTAAGTAATCAAGACATTGATCGAACGAATCTCCATAGATCAAGAAATCATCCATGAAAACCTTCAAAAAACTCCCCACCATGTCAGCAAAAACTATAAGCACACATCGCCAGAATGAAGCTGGGGTATTGCATAGCCCGAAGGGCATCCGTAGGAAAGTGTACGTCCCAAATGGATTGGTGAACATGGTCTTCTCTTGGTCTTCAATTGTAACAGCCACTTGATTATATCTGGAATACCCATATAAGAAGAAATATTCCTTCGCAACATGTCTCTCAAAAATATGGTCAATGAAGAGCAGTGGAAAGTGGTCTTTCTTGGTGGTGAGGTCCAATCTTTTGTTGTCAACGTACACTCTCCAAGAAGTGGGTACTCTGATAGGAATCTCCTCTCCTTTTCCAATCTTCACGATGGTGATCCCAGATTTCTTAGACACTACATGCAAGGGACTCACCCATTTTGAGTCAGAGATGGGACATATGAATCCTGCATCACACCATTTCTAAATTTCTTTCATGACAACCTCCCGAAGGTTCGGATTCAGTCTTCTCTGGAATTTACAGGAAGGTTTTTTGTCATCCTCAAGGTAGATGTGATGTGAGCATAGTGAAGGGCTTATACCATGGAGATCAGAAATTTTCCAACGTATCGCCTTGCGGTTTTGTTCAAGAACTTCCTTCAGATGAAATTATTGATCTAATGTCAGATGAGCATTGATGATGATCAGATATATTTTTGGTTCACCCACAAGGAAGGCATACTTCATGTTGGAGGGTAATGTCTTAAGCTATGGCAGCGTGGGATATGCTTCACTGGTTACTTCAGAAATAACTCCAAGCATTGGCTCTTTCTCCTATTCGATGTCCACTGTTAACAACTTAGCCTGTTCACAAAATTTTCAATAGAATCCACATTATTGCATAAATATTCAATAATCAGCTCTTGGACTTCGAGGCTTATTGCTCCCATAAGAAACTTATCAAATGTATCAACAAAAATCTCTTCATCATTAATAGAGGGGAATTCAACTGCCTTTTCCATTCCTTCCTCGGGGTACAGGAATTCATGGATCTCAATGTCATCCATGAATAAATTTATATCTTGAATTTTAGATGAAAATTCACCTTTTTCAAGGTGGTTAGAAGTAAGAACAATCATCTCAGATGCAGTCGCTGTTGGTTTTGGCTAAGATATGATCTCTATCTTCACTTTATTGCTGCTGGAGATAAATGTAATTTCTCCAATGACATAGTTCACTACTATTTCAGCTGTTCGGAGGAATGACTGACCAAGGATGATGGGGTTGTAGAGCAGAGGTGTGGAGACGTCCATGTCTAGCATGAAAAAATCAACAAGGAACTGTATCCCTTGAACGATGACAATCACATCCTCCAACATTCCCCTACACTGCTTGGCAGATTTGTGTGCGAATTGCATAATCATCTTGGTTGGTTTAAGCGGTCCAAGATCGACCTCTATGAGTGATGAAGCTGGCGTCAAATTGACAGAAGACCCACTGTCGAGCAATGTGCATTCAAACTCTTGATTGAACATCTGACAACAAAGGATTGGTGCACCCTTGTCTTTCTTTTTGTGTGGAAGATTACTGATGGTATTGATGGTGGCCATGGTGAGAATGTGCTTTTCATGCTTGCCACCTTGACTTATGGAATTGTGGGGACGAGGATCGCACCTTATAGTACATGCATCTTTCAATACCTTCTTCACAGCTGAATGTATTCGAGATCTTTCATCAAAGGCATATTTAAGACCAAGTTTTGTATAATTTCCACATTAGTAGTATCAGACAAAGGATTTTTCAAATTTTTTGTTTTTTTTTTGTTTTTTCATTGCTTCAGGAAATGGTATATTTTACAGAATCTGAAACTGTATCATTCAAAATTTTGTCCGTTTCATGTTGTACAGGTTGATGGCAAAATTCTAAAGAATCATCCACAAACGATGGACCAAAAAAGTTGGTTCGGCTTCACGAGTTGGCTCCGGGTTTGCTGCGAGTGTTGGTTGATAGTCGCCCCGCACCCTTAGTTCATTCGAGTAAATTAATGTCCAAATTATTTTAATTTCGTTCGTTGTAGTCGGATACGAGAGGCTAATCAAAAACCACTATTAATTAATGTCAAGTTAATTTGAAGCGGCAGATTTTTTTACTTGGTGAAGTCCAAGGTCGAACTCAGGGAGGCATCTATCTCCTTAGGTGAAATCTTAGCAAAAATCGAGTGTTGGATTTTCAGAGAAATAATTTTTTTTACTGTTTTCTATTTTCAGTGCAGACACATGCAACCAGCAGGCCAATATAGAGTTTAATTCAATTGAGATATCAAATGGAGTCCAAAAATTCTAAAAATTGGCCATATGATTAATTACGATGAAAATGAACTACCCTAATTTTTTGGAATTTTTAGACACTAAATGAATTTACTTTGAATTAAATATGAAGACAGGGTGATTTTCACTAATTAATTTTTAATAAATAACAAATCACAATTTTTTCAAGAGATAATTTTAGATAGCTCTAATGATAAGGAATCCAGGAAAATTGACAGATCTTAATTTCAATATGAAATGAATTTATTAAAATTAAAATGAGAAAATCACTCAACAATTTATTTAGGCCTCGATATGTGTGCAACTGACATGAAATTTTTATGGCATGTTAAGTTCAATGTCCTAAAGCTACTGTGAATTTTTGAGGATTTTTGGAATCACAGAAAATTAACTAGAAATTAAAAGGTGTCACTGGGCAAAATATTCCACAAATCAACCAATTAATTCATTTAAAAATCTACTGTAATTACAAAAATATGACACGTGGCACAATAGATAGAGGACAAGTTTCTCAACAAAATACAACTTTTGGAATTTAAAAATGATATAAAATGCAACATAGGGGAGCGTGCAAACACAGGGGTGTAAATGCAATACAGGCAAATAAAATTACATAAAGCAAATATGCTGACAGGGACTAAAGTGCAATTACCTATACTGTTGGGGACTCGAGTGCAAATTCTCCACAAGGCACGTACTCCTCACGTGGGGTCTGCTTCACAGGGACTGATTTGCAATATCTGAAAGTTCCAGGGACCTTTGTGTAAATTTCCCAAGCCGCACGTGCTCCTCACGTGGGCGGCTTAGGCTCGGGTAGCTGCAAAGGCTCGGTGCTCGGCTCGGGCGTGTCTGGAGGTCTAAAGTGAGGCTTGGGCGATCCGAGCCTAGGCTCGGAGAAGAGGCTCGAGCCGCAGCTGCGTGGCGCGCTGTGGACCCTTGGATCGAGCTCGATCCAACGGATGCGGTGAAGACTCGTGGCGAAACCTCAGACCATTAGATCTAAGTTGATCCAACGGCTCCTGGCTTCAATGGAGATGGCGACGTGGCTCGCTGCAAGCCGTTGGATCACTGGTCGATCCAACGGTGGAGTGATGAGCTGGGCGCGGCTACGTAGACGTCGTGGGATCGTTCGATCAAGATGATCGAACGGTGGTTGGACCTCCGTCCTCAACGGTCCTCCGCCTCCTGGGGAGGACTTGGCGGGGCTCCGGCGAAGGGGTCGTCCCTCCGTCCGTTCCTCCTAGCGTCGATGAAGCTCTCCGATTGCTCGGAGCTATCCCAAAAGATGCTCGAAGGTGCGGCGAAGGTCCTGATGGTCTCAGGAGCGGAAGAGGGCTGTCTGAAGTCGGTGGCGATGAAGCTCGAAGTCGGCTCCGGCGAAGGTCCGTTCAGTGAGTAGATGGGTACCTGCATGCGTTAGAGAGGGAGCCAAGGCTCGTGCGTGCACTCGTGAAGGTGGTGGAATGGTTGGCGAGGCCTAAGCGGAGGAAGATGAGCTGGCGACGTTGCTCCGGCCAAGCGACGGAGCTGGAGATCGATGAACGATGCGATGCGTCGACGGAGAGCGTGAAGGTCACCGCAAAGATGGGAGCTCCGATGCGGAGCTCGACGGAATGGAATGGAGGCGAGAAGGTGGCCGTAGGCGGCGAATAAAAAGCGAGAAAAAACGAAGAAAAATGAAGAGAATATCAAGAAGGGATGGAAGCGTTCACCTGGGGATTGGAGCTCTTCCTTGAGTTCCAGGTCGTCGCTCGAAGGGGCGGTGGATCCCTGAGCTCAAGCAGCGGCTCGGAGGAGGAGGGCTGTGATGAATCCATATTTCATCATCTTTATTCTATCATTTTGGCACCAAAAACCCCAGCAAATGCCTGTAAATACCCTTAAATAGAGCATCTTAGCATTCATGCATGTGCATCTAAACAGTGTATAAATTACTGTAATTAAGGCCAAAATTATAGAATAAATAAAGAAAAGAAAAATAATAAAATATTGTAAATATTTTATGACCCAAAACCCCCGAGACCTAGGCATCTTGATGAATAGGTCGACAAGGAATAAAGTAGGGGGAGATACGGGCCAAAACACAGATAAAATACCTACACATTTTATTCATTCTTTATTCATTTTGGGACCTATTTTTGGTCCCACTTTTTGTGCATCAAATAAAGAAACTTTGTACATGAAAGTTGTAGATAATTTTATAAAGGAAAATACAAAATTGATTTCACAGAAAAATAATGTACAGATAAAAAGTTATGGTTTGAATAAAAATCCAGAATGCCAACTTCCCAGACCCGTATCTCACAAATAAAAACTCCAAATGCAGCGTACTCACCTTTAATTGTATATAGAAGAAAATAAGCTATTTAATGGCGGTGGTTTCGCATTTGGCGGAGCTACGGTTTGAAAGTTGAGTTTTGGACCCCTATTGTATATTTGTACTGAATAAAATATTCAATTTATTCTTTATTCATTATTTATTCATTTTTATATTTTTATAATTTTGTAAATATTACTTATAATATATATGTGCATTAAAATTAAAATAAAATGCAAAGAAAAATAAAAATAAAAATACTTGTATAAAGACTACATAGGTATATTGCCTATATCTATACCTGTACAAAATACTCTTAGATTTTATTAAATATACAAAATACATCAATAAAATAAAATAAAAATATATTTATGTGTATAAAGTATTTTATAATTTTATAAAATTATAAATAAAATTAAAGAAATTAAAATACACAAAATAAAAATAAAATACTAAACTACATAGGTATTATACTTATATAGGGTTAAAAAGGCAACTTATAAAAATAAATCTCATAAAAATAAATAAAAATCAGAATAAAATACTACATAAAATTTTAAGCATTTTTTATTTTATAACTTTTAATTAATTCGGCCTTTTTCTATTTGTTATTGATTTTATAAATCATTTCTCAGGGATTTTCCCTGATTGGTCCACGTGGACCAATCAGTAGACGGTCCCAGTTGACTCCGGTCAACTGGCCGTCCCTCCCCACCTACCCCTATCAGACGACCTAGTTTTTGACGTTTTTGGCGATTTTTTCTAGGTCGATTCTTTCACTATCTCGTCTCGATTCCTTCTGTGATCTTCTTCATCGCTCATCCCTCTTGCCCGCCGAGTGTTTACATCGGGCCATGGATCACTGAGGTGCTCCAGACCTCTTGGTCTTTGGACCCCTATCACCTCGGGTCAAACCACATAAAAGAAACCCCCAACCTTGCGACTCAATTTCGAACACCTTCGGTCCACCCCCTCGCGCCTCTTTTCGTGCTCCAGAGCTACCTGGAGGTGACAGCTCCGACGTGGGCTCTTCAGCCAAGGCAGCCGAGGTCGGAGGCGTCTCCACCACCTTCCGCAACTCCGGCGGTTGAGGTATCCTACCCTCCGGTCTACACCATCGAGGAAGCCTTTTCCCCCTTTTATTTTCCGTTCATTCGCTTAGTCTCAGGCTTAGGATCATTAGCCCTAAAGAAATTTTGAATTCCGTTCACTCCTTCGCCAAATCATATCCCTTCGCCGGAGCGCACCTCCGGCCACCGATCACCACTCCGCCTTTCGCGTCGATTAGGTCCACTTAGGGTCCAGGCAATTTGCCCTGGACCTCTTGACTTGTTTTGCAGGGTCGAAGAACGTTGACTCGCACCTGGGCGCGTTTTTGATGCTCGCCGGAGCTCAGCCGAGCTCTCCAGCTCCGCCGGCCACTTGCGAGCGGCATGGCCAACGCCGTGCACTTTTGGCGACCCCAGGAGATAGAGGACGACCCCAGGAAGC
Organism: Ottelia alismoides; assembly: GCA_037367405.1. NCBI lineage: Eukaryota > Viridiplantae > Streptophyta > Magnoliopsida > Alismatales > Hydrocharitaceae > Ottelia > Ottelia alismoides. The sequence goes on from JAZKJV010001218.1 coordinate 65,199, forward strand.
TCCAGCCCGATTTTGAAGCCAAGAAGCCCGCCGGAGACGGAGCTTGACCTCGGAGAACCACGGCTCGCCAGAGTTCGTCGTTGTTCTTGCTCCGGCCTTCGCCACCGTTGGATCAAGGTGGAGTTCCAGATCGCGCATCGACCGTCAGATCTTCCACGACCAGCCACCGTTGGATCTCTTTTTGAGATCTAATATCAGACATCGAAGCGAACCGTCATCGGCCGTTCATCAAGCGCCACGTGTCAAGTGGCAACTCCAGCGCCGTTGGATCCGCGCGTCAAGGGTATTTTGCATTCCAACCCTCGCGCCTTTTGTATTTATTATTTAGTATTTAAACTTTCGTTGTAGCGTAAAAACTTTGGTCTATTTGCATAGAGACCCCCAAGCTTTCAATATTTGCATCCAGGTCCTTCGCCACGTCACTTCACGTGACCTGTACACGTGAGGTGTGGGCATTTTGCAGAGGGGCCCTCGGTAATTTGTGTATTTCGTTTTAGTACGTAAACTTTCCCATCACGTGTAAACTTTTTGGATATTTTGCATGTAGGCCCCTAGGGTTTTGAGATATTACATTTCAGTCCTCGCCAGGCGCGTGCAAGTCACGCGCCCTGGTGGGAAAATTGCTAGCGTACCCAGGCGGGTTTTGTAATTGTATTTTGGTGCTAGAAATTAAATATTCAGTTCAATGTTTTGTGGTAAATTGCGTGAATGCCCCTGGATGTTTTGTTAAATTGCATTTATACCCCTACCAGGCCTGTTTAATGATTAGATGCTTTGTGTATTTATTTAACCTATCATTTTAAATCCAAAAATTCCACAAAAATAGACTTAAGCTTCTGGACACATATGCTTCCACGCCATCATTTTAGTTTTTGATTTTATTTTACTTTTATATTTATTAAAAATCAAAAACCTACTTTTTATGCACTGTCTAGCTTAGAAAATGCCAAAAAAATATTAAAACCTCTCCAAAAATTCCAAAAAAATTACCTAGTGTCTATTTTATCCTATTTTAGTGTCAGTCCAAAAATCATTAAAAATCTCAAAAGAAAAACACTAAAAAGTTAAAAACACTCAAAAACTTCAAAAAATTATATAAAATAGTAGAAAAATTCAAAAATAGCAAACTCAGTTCCTGTTTGTTCTTTATTTTGTCCTTTTTATTTGAAAAATAGTGTGAAAAAGTTTGGTTGTTGTCTGTTAATTTTAACTTGCATTTTATTCACAGCCAGCCCTCTTTCCACTATTTTGCCTTATTTCAGTCTTTAAAAATACCAAAAACACCTTGAAAAATCCCCAAAAATCACAAAAACAGTAAAAAATCCTAAAAATATTAAAAACAATTTATTTCTGAATTTTAGGTTATTTTTGCACATTTTTTATAAATATTTTAGCTTGTCTTTTATTAGATTGTCTTTACTTTCCAATATTGAAAAAAGAAATAAAAAAATATAAAATATAAAATTATAAAAATCAGAAAAGTAAAAATCAAAATATAAAATTAAAAATAAAAAATTCAAAATTCAAAAACCCACAAAAATCTCATCGTTTGCTTGCTTAGTGTAGACATATCACACACATTCTCTTGAGCACACTTGTTTGAACTACCCTGCTTGCTCCCTGTGTTCGAACTCTCTACATACTTGCACCTATACATCTTTTATGTAGAGTTAAAAATAAATTTTAGCTCCACATTAGTTCTAATTCATTGATCTTTAGTGTGGGTTAATTGTTGACTTTAGTTCGAGATTTATCGTGAGTCGTCACAGCGACGGTCGTCTCCGCCTTGTGTGAGACACCACTTTTAGACCACGTGAATTTCGGCTAAATCAAATGGCGCCGTTGCCGGGGAGCAACAGCGAGTAGTTCACATTTTGTTTGATTGTGTGATTGTTTACCATAGCATTATTTTCCATCTCTTACATTTTTGATATATTTTGTTGAGCTATCTGACCGTCTCTTTTCTTGTCTTCTTGCGAGGGACCGCGGAGCAAGGCGGATTGCTTAGGTGATTCGGAGCATCCTTGGGAAGCGGAGCCGGCCTTCTTAGGTCACGCCGGCAGGAGAGAGCAGGAGGAGTGAGGGAGAGTGATTAGATTAGCTTACATTTATTTTTGTGAGAGAGAGACTATTAATTTGTAATAATACAGGCACTTGGACTTGGACACTCAGACTATCGGGCCTAATTTCCGGGTGTTTGTTCACCCGGGGGCTCACCGCAGTTTTTGACGAGTTTTTATCGCCGTCATTTTCCGGTTTTGTTTTCATTTTTCACTTTCTTTTGTGGATTGATCTCTTAGTTCTAGGTCCTGCTTGATTCGATTAGAATAGGTCCAAACACCTAATTATCTTTGCATGCTCCTATAGATTCGTATTTGGACTTAGACTAATTAAACAGTTAGCTAGTAGCTTCCGATCCACGCGCCACGAGCTCACACCCGAACAAGCGCTTTCTCCTAACTCAAATGTGTTGAGCAGAGGAGGGGTGAGCCTAGACCGGACACTCGGATTAGGAGTTAATAGTTAGCTTGTGGTTCTTCACGCTAGCAGTTGCCTGTTCTAGGACGATTTCCGCTTGCATATCGCCATATAGCATAGGTTTATAAATTCTGCTTTGCATTCCGCATGGAGAGAGCTGGGATTCGCTGTAAGTCTTCTTACTTTGCATACATCATTTAGGCACAAAGGTGAGATTTCCACCTTGGTGTCGACTTGCACGGCTTTTTCCGACTCTATTCTCCCTCTGTTTTTGGAAAAAAGTAGGATAAAGGAAAAATACAAAAACCGTTAGGCGCTTGTTTGAATTTACTCAAAAGAAGCGATAACACCAAAAAAATTAAAAAAGGGACTGCTAAGAAAACTTGACCAAAATAAAATTTGGTAATTGGATTCATTGCTTGGGGAGAGTAACACCCTCACTTGTCTTCAGGTTGCATGGGAAGGTTTCCTTCCAAGTGAGGTGAGCGCTTCGTAAGGATTAGAGCCCAAAACCCAACTTGTGGCTGCCTTGTGTATCGCCTGGATTTCCGAAGTATTGGCGCTACTATCGTACGTAGTCGAGTAGGACTTGGTCGCCATTGGTGACTCACTATTGTGTGAGCGTCGGCCTTGTCCGAAGTACCGAGCCTAGGCCACGCCTTCACGGGTGTGTCTGTCTCACCGGCTGCGTCCGAGTAGGATCTTGCACACTCACGGGTGATTCCGTTGCGAGCGAGGTCCGAAGTATCGGTTTCGCCTATCGGCTTCCTCCCTCTATTTCTTTGGCTGAGTAGGGATCCAGGAAGGGTTACAAGGACCTTAAAGAGCGCAAGTTACAGGTTACACAGGAGGAGGACAAGTACGGGATACTTTCCTGGCAGTACTTGATGAACGCAAAATTCGCCTCGATAATAAATATATCTTAAGTCGTAGTATAGGAGGCGAATTTTGTTCAGCAAAAACCACAGTCTTTGAATGCTGCGGAATATTTATACTTGGTAAGTGTACCAAGGTCGAACACAGGGACACAGCTGCTTAATTATGGCTTTTGAATATTGATTCTTGAAGTTCAATGTCAAGTAATCTCATTTTCAGGTCCATATGCAATTTATGAAGCACTGTGATATTTACAAGGTGATGCCAGGATGCATGCATTTTTTATTTGTTTTTATGCAAGTTAAAATGATGCATGGGCAAATAATGCAATGGAATATGCAGATGAATCAAATGCTACCATTATACCCTAAAATATGAGCAACACAATATAGAATGAAGTTAGAGCCATTTTGAACACATCATTAAAAATCGGTCATGAAATCAAGCAAAACAAGCAGAGCTAGGTCCCATTTATCACATAAAAATTCACTTAATTTAAAACAGTATCAAATGAGATAAATAAGTATGCTAGATTGTAGAGGACAAAACAAGGATCAAAACGACACTAAAATCATGCAATTTGGACCTACGATGCTCAAGTTATGCTAAAAACAGTGCGAGGGCATAAATGTAATAAAAATGCAAGAAAAATAAAGGATAAATATTGCATTTAGGTCCCTGGAGGGACCTAATTGCAAATAGTAAAAACCGCCTGGGCCCAGATGCAATTTTCCCCAATGCACGCAGGGGCATATTTGTAAATTCTGAAAACCCGGGGGCGTCCCTATAAATAACCCCAGGCGCGCACGTGAGGCACGCGTCTGGAGGACCAAATTGTAATTTTCATTTCATCCGGGGTCATTTCTGCAAAATACCCAGCACCTCACGTGCGTTGCACGTGAGGGCTAGGCTCGGGTCACTCCCGCTGCTTCGGGACACGTGGCGTCTTCTGGAGGTCTGTCGGGAAGCTCGGACGACCCGAGCCTGTAGGTTGGAGAAGCGGCTCGGGTCCACCACGTGTCCTCATCAGGGCCGCCCGATCAGGAGGATCGGACGGTGCCTGTACCGTCGTGCTCCTCCGCAAGTCACCGGAGGAGGCGGGGCTCCGGCGACCTGCCAATAGCTCCGCCGTGCCTCCCGAGGTCGTCTGAGGGTCGTGGAAGCATGCTGGAGGTCCGGCGGAGATCTTGGAGTCACTGCGAAGCTCCGTGGAGGTCTGGAGCTCCCCGTCGATCCATGGTTGTCGGAGAAGAGGCTCGAGATCGGTGGGGAGGTGCAATCTCCGGCTAGTGAAGAGAATGGACCTGCAAAGTTAATCTAGCCGAAGCGAAGGGTGTGCGGGTGAGTTTGTGAGTGAACGGAGGCCTTGAAGGTGGCGAGAAGTGAGGGCCCAGGTCGTCTTCTCCGGCGGAGCAGGGGAAGAGTGGTCGGAGCGGTTGGGGGTTCTGGAGAAGGGAGAAATGGGTCGGCGAGGGTCGGGGTGGTGGGACGGAGCGGATGAGTAGGTCAGATGAGGGTGAATCGGTCGGAGATGAGTGGTGAAATTCGAAGAAAAATGCGAAGAAAGAGACCTCCTCGCCGAAGCGAGGATTGGCGGAGGTGGAGGCCTGGGCTGGGCTTCAATGGAAGCCCTGGGTCTTCGCACAACGGGGGCGACCATTCCCCGGTGCTCGGCGGCGCATGATGAAGCGACCGCTACGTGGCCGGAGGCCACGGATCACACCGGGGCTTCGACCGTCGACGCCCCCTTGCAAGGGCTCCTCCGCTGTCACCGGAGAGCCAGGGGCTCGGGCCGAAGCTCCCAAATGGTGGATGATTGACTCCGGTGACGGGGGAGGGTTTAAATAGGCGGAGGGGGTTGGATGTTACAGTGGTGGAGGGGCGTTTTGGAGCGAGGTTTTAATGGAGTGGGAGTGATGGCGAGGGGACTTGATGAAGGTGCGAGGATGGCAGAGGTACGGGCTCGGTGCTGGCGGCGTTACGAGAGGAGATGGGTGGCTGGGACGGTGGCTAAAAATGGAAGGGGTTGGGAGCGTTGCAAGGGGTAACGGCCGGGGGCGAAGTGTGTGGGAGGTAGACGATGATGATCAAGCCGTTGGATCTAGCGATCCAACGGCTTTGATGAGAGCGCTGATGGAGGGCCACGATGAAAGAAAGGGGGATCTAACGGCGTGGGATAACTGGGTGACGTGGCTTTTGGAGGGGCGTAGGATAGGCGCTTGATCGGATGGCTGTGGTGAGAGGATGACGTGGCGTGTTTACAGCCGAGGGATGAGAGTGGATCTGAGGGCTGACGTTGAGGCGTCAATGTGTGGCTTAGATTTGATCTGGAGATCAGATCGGGCGGCTGAGGAATGAAGCGGGGTGGACGGCTGGGATGGGGGCGATTGGAAGGGGATCTAACGGCCCAGTTTGGGCGCCAGATGGCGGGAAGGAGAGCGGGCCACGTGGGCGGCCCAGGGGGCGCCACGTGGCCCAATCAGAATAATTCAGAAATAAAAACAAAGAAAAATATAAAAGAAATAGTTAGATGCCGAATTTGGAAAAAGTCAAAACATGAAAGTTGTTCGTCTCGACGAGATCTACAACTTTCATGTTGGGCAAAAAGCCAAAAGATGTCATTTGTACAAAAGCTATTTTTGGGGGTATTTTTAAGGGGATAAAAACACCGATTTTGTGGTTTTGAGTTGTTTTTGTATTTTTTATCTTTTTAAGGGTCAGTGAAATATAGACAAGTTATCTACCTAATTTTAGGGGTTTTTGAATGATAAAATAATTACAGAAAAATAAGGGCAATTAAATACAAAATAATTAAGGGTTAATTATACACAATATTGTACAAGATAAAAATAGAGAATTAGAGGTGATTTTTATTGGTTTGTTTAAGCAGGGATTTTAATACGGAGTTCTTAGCATGATGAATACGAGATTCATCATACCCCTATACTTAAACCATGCTCGTCCTCGAGCATCTAAAGAATGAAGGAGTTGGATTAATTCCTGACAGTGCGTGTGAAAATTTCAAGGCTTGATCTTTCGAAGACCCTTGACCTAAGTGATCCTAAAATTCTGGGTTTATCCAAGCCTTAGTCAGAAGGAATCCAACTTCTCTGATTATCAGACTCTCTTTTTGTACATATAATATAAGGATATGACAATTAGTGTACTGCATTTCATGAGAGCCGAGTCGAAGCATCACCCAAAGTTCCAGTCCCAAAGATTCTCCTCTAGACCTAATCCTCAATACTAGGGAAGAAGTCTACTCTTGCTTCAGTCAACCATCTCTTTAGTTTGTCAGACTTTGAAATGTAGATGGATGGCCAGATGATGGAGGGACATGGGATTGTGTCTAATTTTCTCACCCTCACATTGGAACAAGGGCCTCTCGAGTGCCTTTTACTCAACACATGTATATTAATACTTTGTTGATCAATGTGTCCGTCAAGAGAGTTGGAGTCGTCTGCACTTGTTTTTCTGGGAGTACACCGGGGTGTGTCTTTTCTGAGTATCTAATATACCTTCGACACCCAGACTTGTATCGCTTACGATGCAGGGCCCTTTTTGTGGTGTCAGCCCGACTCCTTGGTCCTATTTAGCGCTTGGTCCAAGTGGACACTTTGAAAATGGTTGGGAGCGCTCGCCATTGGTGGAAGCTCATTTGGAATTGACTTTGATTTTGGAGCTTTTCTTGACATTTTATTTTTTTTTTTGTTGGCTAGCTCCACTGCTTTTAAAGAGATTGGCGCACACTGATCAACAAGTTTCTTTAAGTTTCATCACACCCTGGCACTTTTAGGTAAATATCAAGAGATAGCATATGAATCTTGTTCACATACTGGCTAGGGTTTTTGCTGACACTCAGGTTTTCTGAAGCCTTTATTAACTTTATCCCATCCTCGAATATCATAAGATCAGGTCTAAATTTAAATCTCTGATCTTAGTTCCTCAAGTGATATCTCATCTCAGCTCATCAATCATGCAGTTGTGGAAGTGACTGTGCTGATCATATTTTCTTGAAAGTAGAGATTAAGAGTGCAATATAGCACTCAAATCTTTCAAACCAGAGGAGTGTGGATATTTAAGTCATGAAAACCCTAATGACTAAGGCATGTTAACTCAGACTCTCAAGATCTCAGAGATCCAGTGTCCTTAAAATCCTCAAGCCTTGAGTGAATGTGAAAGTGTCAGGAATACACCAACTCCAAGGATTAGTGAATTTTTGTGTGATTTTTATCTTTTGCAAATTTTTATGGGTTTTAATTTTATACTTTTTTTTAATACAGGAATATTCACAAAATTTAAACCCTCAAATTTTAATTTTTACAGGATTTTACTCAGTTCACTAGTTTACCAAAACCCAGCCCGAAAAATAAATTTTAAAAAAACGCGAGCTAAGGCTAAAGTAATAAACAATAATATACGGTATACCCCCCTATACTTAAAATTTGCTATGTCCTCATAGCACAAGTGCCATGAAGCCAAGGCTCGGTTCAAGTACAGGGTGATATAGCGGAACTGAGGAGGAGGATCCCCCTATACTTAGGCCAAAATTAGCCTAAGTACAAGAAGACGGGACGAGGGAAGGAAGAGCAGGCAGGTCCCCCCTATACTTAGGCTACAAATAGCCTGAGTAAGGTCTGCGTTTAGGGGGAGGGGAGGGGGGGGTTCTCTGATACAAGGGAGAGGGGGGGTGGTTCGTGAAGAGTAGATATACACAGAGAGAGAGAGATACAATGAAATATACAGGGGAAGGGTGGGGGTGAATATGTGCAGTGTAGGTGTGTGTATGTGCGGGGGGGATTTTTTTTTTGAATACAATATGCAAGACTGAAAAAGAAATATGCAGATGCAAGTTTTCTCTCCCTTTTTTTTGTTTTTTTTTACAACATGCAATGCATGTAGACTGATAAAAATCCTAGCATTTCTTCACGGCTTCTTTTGCGGCCTCTTCAGCGGAAGCTCCCGACTTCGCGCCTCCATGATGATCAGGCGTCCCCAATTTTCATGGGCCCTGCCACAAAAGAAAAAAGTTAGAAACTCAAAGAAATTAAATCAGCAAGAAATGATGCATGAAATGAGGACCTAAAAATTTTTGAAATAAATAAATCAAATCCAAAAAATTAAGCAAAGTCGTATCCCCGGCAACGGCGCCATTTGATGAATGCAAAATTCGCCTCGATAATAAATATATCTTAAGTCGTAGTATAGGAGGCGAATTTTGTTCAACAAAAACCACAGTCTTTGAATGCTGCGGAATATTTATACTTGGTAAGTGTACCAAGGTCGAACACAGGGACACAGCTGCTTAATTATGGCTTTTGAATATTGATTCTTGAAGTTCAATGTCAAGTAATCTCATTTTCAGGTCCATATGCAATTTATGAAGCACTATGATATTTACAAGGTGATGCCAGGATGCATGCATTTTTTATTTGTTTTTATGCAAGTTAAAATGATGCATGAGCAAATAATGCAATGGAATATGCAGGATGAATCAAATGCTACCATTATACCCTAAAATATGAGCAACACATTATAGAATGAATTTAGAGCCATTTTGAACACATCATTAAAAATCGGTCATGAAATCAAGCAAAACAAGCAGAGCTAGGTCCCATTTATCACATAAAAATTCACTTAATTTAAAACAGTATCAAATGAGACAAATAAGTATGCTAGATTGTAGAGGACAAAACAAGGATCAAAACGACACTAAAATCATGCAATTTGGACCTACGATGCTCAAGTTATGCTAAAAACAGTACGAGGGCATAAATGTAATAAAAATGCAAGAAAAATAAAGGATAAATATTGCATTTAGGTCCCTGGAGGGACCTAATTGCAAATAGTAAAAACTGCCTGGGCCCAGATGCAATTTTCCCAATGCGCGCAGGGGCATATTTGTAAATTCTGAAAACCTGGGGGCGTCCCTGTAAATAACCCCAGGCGCGCACGTGAGGCACGCGCCTGGAGGACCAAATTGTAATTTTCATTTCATCCGGGGTCATTTCTGCAAAATACCCAGCACCTCACGTGCGCTGCACGTGAGGGCTAGGCTCGGGTCACTCCCGCTGCTTCGGGACACGTGGCGTCTTCTGGAGGTCTGTCGGGAAGCTCGGACGACCCGAGCCTGTAGGTTGGAGAAGCGGCTCGGGTCCACCACGTGTGCTCATCAGGGCCGCCCGATCAGGAGAATCGGACGGTGCATGTACCGTCGTGCTCCTCCGCAAGTCACCAGAGGAGGCGGGGCTCCGGCGACCTGCCAATAGCTCCGCCGTGCCTCCCGAGGTCGTCTGAGGGTCGTGGAAGCATGCTGGAGGTCCGGTGGAGATCTTGGAGTCACTGCGAAGCTCCATGGAGGTCTGGAGCTCCCCGTCGATCCATGGTTGTCGGAGAAGAGGCTCGAGATCGGCGGGGAGGTGCAATCTCCGGCTAGTGAAGAGAATGGGCCTGCAAAGTTAATCTAGCCGAAGCGAAGGGTGTGCGGGTGAGTTTGTGAGTGAACGGAGGCCTTGAAGGTGGCGAGAAGTGAGGGCCCAGGTCGTCTTCTCCGGCGGAGCAGGGGAAGAGTGGTCGGAGCGGTTGGGGGTTCTGGAGAAGGGAGAAATGGGTCGGCGAGGGTCGGGGTGGTGGGGCGGAGCGGATGAGTAGGTCAGATGAGGGTGAATCGGTCGGAGATGAGTGGTGAAATTCGAAGAAAAATGCGAAGAAAGAGACCTCCTCGCCGGAGCGAGGATTGGCGGAGGTGGAGGCCTGGGCTGGGCTTCAATGGAAGCCCTGGGTCTTCGCACAACGGGGGCGACCATTCCCCGGTGCTCGGCGGTGCATGATGAAGCGACCGCTACGTGGCCGGAGGCCACGGATCACACCGGGGCTTCGGCCGTCGATGCCCCCTTGCAAGGGCTCCTCCGCTGTCACCGGAGAGCCAGGGGCTCGGGCCGAAGCTCCCAAATGGTGGATGATTGACTCCGGTGACGGGTGAGGGTTTAAATAGGCGGAGGGGGTTGGATGTTACAGTGGTGGAGGGGCGTTTTGGAGCGAGGTTTTAATGGAGTGGGAGTGATGGCGAGGGGACTTGATGAAGGTGCGAGGATGGCGGAGGTACGGGCTCGGTGCTGGCGGCGTTACGAGAGGAGATGGGTGGCTGGGACGGTGGCTAAAAATGGAAGGGGTTGGGAGCGTTGCAAGGGGTAACGGCCGGGGGCGAAGTGCGTGGGAGGTAGACGATGATGATCGAGCCGTTGGATCTAGCGATCCAACGGCTTTGATGAGAGCACTGATGGAGGGCCACGATGAAATAAAGGGGGGATCTAACGGCGTGGGATAACTGGGTGACGTGGCTTTTGGAGGGGCGTAGGATAGGCGCTTGATCGGATGGCTGTGGTGAGAGGATGACGTGGCGTGTTTACAGCCGAGGGATGAGAGTGGATCTGAGGGCTGGCGTTGAGGCGTCAATGTGTGGCTTAGATTTGATCTGGAGATCAGATCGGGCGGCTGAGGAATGAAGCGGGGTGGACGGCTGGGATGGGGGCGATTGGAAGGGGATCTAACGGCCCAGATTGGGCGCCAGATGGCGGGAAGGAGAGCGGGCCACGTGGGCGGCCCAGGGGGCGCCACGTGGCCCAATCAGAATAATTCAGAAATAAAAACAAAGAAAAATATAAAAGAAATAGTTAGAGGCCGAATTTGGAAAAAGTCAAAACATGAAAGTTGTTCGTCTCGACGAGATCTACAACTTTCATGTTGGGCAAAAAGCCAAAAGATGTCATTTGTACAAAAGCTATTTTTGGGGGTATTTTTAAGGGGATAAAAACACTGATTTTGTGGTTTTGAGTTGTTTTTGTATTTTTTTATCTTTTTAAGGGTCAGTGAAATATAGACAAGTTATCTACCTAATTTTTAGGGGTTTTTGAATGATAAAATAATTACAGAAAAATAAGGGCAATTAAATACAAAATAATTAAGGGTTAATTATACACAATATTGTACAAGATAAAAATAGAGAATTAGAGGTGATTTTTATTGGTTTGTTTAAGCAGGGATTTTAATACAGAGTTCTTAGCATGATGAATACGAGATTCATTAGTACTCTCTCTCCTATAAGCGTAGCGTTCTAAGGACTCGTGATAAGATAAATACCAGAAAACAAGCTAAAATTGACAAGATAAAAGCCGAACCTTCACGGCTTCACGTGTTGAGTTGGTGAATTCACCCTTGCTTTGCGTTTGATTGCTAGATTTATTTAGGTCAAGATCAAAAACACCGCACAATTGTGCACAATTTTGTTGCATATCATCTTCTTCTTCTCTTGCATTATCCCCACTCTTCTCGAATAATCAAGATGATGGGACGGAGATCTCTTAGGCCGACTTTGTCGGCACCGCTATCTAGCACTCCTCCTTACTCATCTAGGAATGCCTCGGAGAGTCCGCTCTCCGAGCCCGAGTTCACATCCACCCTGTTCCCCTTCGACCACCCTACCCATTCTCCTTCTCTCAGTCCAATTGTGTCAGAATTCAGTGCATCACAGAGTTCCGCTCATTCGACAGCACCCGAGATGGCCTTTTTTACTTTTTCAGAAAATCCAGCAATGGCAGACAGAGGCGAGCACCCAGATGACCACGATCACCCTCCATTCATAATTGATCAGGTGGCCATCAACAATTCCTTGCTAGCGTCCCTGGAAAATATGCAGAGATAGATCCGTGATCAGGGAACATTCATGGGTGATCTAATGAGGGAGATAGCACAGCTGAGAGAGAACCGACCTGGGGGCGGTGGCGGAGGTGGAGGAGGAGGACCCGATGCAGGAGGAGGCGATCCAGACGCTGAGCGACCGCCACAGACTATCATGAGGGAACTGCACAACCCAGCTGCATCCCTCACTCACCGGTGGATCAGACTCCCGCCCATCCACGGAGACTTCGAGCTTCGTCCCCACACGATCCAGCTGCTACCCAAGTTTCACGGGTTGCCGACCGAAGAGCCGCACCTCCACCTCCAAGAATTTGAGATGATTTGCAGCACTATCCATGATCGGCTGATGACCGAGGACACCATCAAGATGATCGCCTTCCCGTTCTCTTTGGTTGATAGAGCCGCATACTGGCTCAAACATCTTGGGCGATTCGTCGACACCTGGGCAGATCTCCGGACCGCATACCTAAAGAAGTACTATCCGCTCGGCCGGACCAACGCAGCTCGAGCCATGATCAGCAATTTCGTCATGATCCCAAATGAACAATTCCATGAAGCCTTGGATCGATTCAGAGAGCTCATTGACCGGTGTCCGCACCATGATATCTCTAAGCCCAATCTCGTACAGAGTTTCTTCTGTGGGCTGACACCGGAGCTGCAGGGGCTAGTGAACGCCTCTTGCGGTGGGTCTTATTTCTCCAAGGGAGAAGACGACGTCTGGGCCATCTACGAAGGCATGGCAGAAAACTCCACAGTGATGGCCCAGGCCCGTGTCTATACACAGCAGAAGCCCCCGCAAGGAGCGGGATCATTTCAGAGGATCGCCCGCAGCGATGCCGGTCCCAACACAACGTCGGTAGCCGCAGCCCAAGCCGAATCAGCCGCAGCCGACATGGGTATTATTAGTGAAATGTTGGACCGCATGGAGATCCTGGAAAAGAAGCAGAGCCAAGGTCTAGCCCAGATGAACCTTCTCACCAAAACCATGAGTGACCTGAAGACTCAAATTCTATGTATTCAGGAGGCACAGGCCCATTCCCAACAGCTTCCCAGGTCACAGGTTGCTTCCAGCAGCAGCAATCCCAACCAGGCCTCTACCTCATACCGCCAGGTGAACCATATCCAGGCGGAGCCGGTTCCATTGTTGCAATACCATTCAGAGCAACCGCCATCTTCGGACACGCAGATGGTGGTCTATCGGCCGGAGCAGCCACTGGCAGTTCTTCCTCCACCTTCCTTTGAGCAGGAACCATTGATGGAAGTCAATGGGATTTGGTATGACCGATACCCTCAGCCCGCAATTCGTAGGGATCACCCCGGATTCCGTTGGGGCAATGGTGGATCCTCATCCCAGCAGCATCCTCCTGCCCAAGGACAGCAGAACAGCCAGCCGACACAGCAGCAACAGCCCCAGTATGCCCATCAGCAACAATACCAAAGTGGTCCTCGTCCCGCCTATTAGGGACAACAGTGGAGGCAGCGCCAGCCGCCTCAGCAGTCTTATCACCAGCCTTCCCCCCATTATCAGCAGCAACACCAGCAGCAGCATCCCCATTTCCAGCAGGGACAGACATCCGGTTCTCAGGGTCCAGCCTATGAGAACCCAGTCCTCGATGATCTTGCCCGCTTGCTATCTGAACAACGAGCTTTTTTCAGGCAAGAAATGGATGAATTCCGGCAGGAGATGCGGGATATCATCAAAGGCAAAGCCGCCATACCCGCTCAGATCGAACCCAATCCTAATAACCTAAAAAGAAAATCTGAGCAGGTAGAGTTCACAGAGGATACCTCTCCTAGTGACGATTTGAATGATATGTCTTATTCTTTGAATGATGCTGATTTTGTGACTACTAGGAGCGGTAGGATGCCAGCCGGCGGCGCCTCTTCTGAGCGACAACCAGATGCTGAACCAGGAGCGCCAGAGGAGCAGAGGAGCGGTGCTGATGCCTCCCAAGATGATGTTGAAGACGGTGGTGCTGATATTACCAATGATGGAGTCCAGGACGACGGTACTGATGCCGTTGTGATACCAGATGCAAACGGTGGTGCTCAAGCCACCATTTTGGATGATGAACCCTAGCGCGGTGCTGATGCCGCAAAGACCGGTGCTAGTGGTGGCACTGAGGCCACCACATCCACTTTTGTTGAGCCATCATCTATGATGTTACCACATTTTGTACCTAGAGACTGTGGGAACAAAAACAAAAACAAAAATATGAATAAAGGAAAGGTTTCTGTTCAAATTACGGATCCATATGTGAAGAATGATGATTATTGTATGGATTCTCCGTCTTCACAGGCACAGGGACCGATTCCTAGTCCTCCATCTGAGGAGGCCCCTACCATCCCCTTTCCCGAAGCACTCCGCCGGGCGAAGGGGAACAAAAAAGAAAATCCAAAAAAGAATCAGCAAGTAGAGTTCGGCGACCAAATGATTGACAGATTTCACATTCAGCTGACTCTACGAGAAGCATTTGAGCATATCCCCTTCTTCAAAAAGAACTTGAAAGAGACAACTACTGTTCGAAGGAAGAAGAGGCACAGAGATCAAATCCATATGCTCACTCATGACACATGTTGCATCATCCAGAACAAGCTGCCAGCCAAGCGACCAGACGCAGGAGCTCCCAATGTCAGATGCGAGATTCAGGAGCAGCAGTTTGATCGTACTCTATTAGACAGCGGCTCTTCAATTAACCTCCTTCCGGCAGCCTTACTCAAGCAATTCGAGTTTGGCCCTCTTCTTCGAAGCAGAACTGTCCTTCAATTTGCTGATAGGTCGATTAAGAGGCCGAAGGGGTTATTGAAAGATGTGGTCGTTACCATTCAGGGCCTGAAATTCCCCGTGGACTTCGTTGTGTTGGACATGGAGATCCCTGAGGCGGTAACTGATGCCCCCATCATTCTCGGACGTCCATTCTTGGCCACAGCCAAGGCGGTGACCGACCATGATAGCGGGAAGGTATGCTTTCGCGTAGAGGGCGAAACCATACAAATAGAGACGATCGAAGAAATCAGAGCTAGAGAGTTAGAGTGCTCAGAGCAGTCCAGCGAAGCAGCGCAGATGACAGAGGAGGAGCTAGACATCCACCAGGTTTGTGATTTTGAGATGACTGATGACGAATCCAACTGGAAAGATCCTGTAGCACCGACCCTCGCCTTGCCTACAGATTCACTATATCTCAAGCTCATGGCAGTCGAGAGCCGGGAGAGCACATCCCTGGATGAGGATATCTCTGAGGCTGACAGTGTTGTGATGAGTGGTGCTGAGGAATTTCAATCATGCTCATCTTCTTCTGATCCCTCGGATTCAGACATTGACTGGGATGACTTTGACGACTATTTACCTTGTCTGATTCCTACTGAGCCAACAACCATGACAGAGTACGAGCCGGTGCAGTTTATAGTTGATTCAGAAGGCCGCCCTTCGTCAGGAATTCATGCAGAGTGAGAGTTCTCCCATGCAGACCTGGTAGCATTTACACAGACATATCAAAAGCCAGATCTGCCACCTCCCAGTTGCCCAGAACGGAAACCTCTGCCGCAGTCGATGAAGTACAGATTCCTTGCTGGAGAGCCAGAAATGCACCCAGTCATTATCTCAGCAGATTTGACTGGAGAGCAAGAATCTCGTCTGATGGAGGTTCTTGAAAGAAACCGCAAGGCAATCGGTTGGAGTATAGCTGATCTCCAGGGGTTGAGCCCAAATCTTTGCTCTCACCACATCTATCTTGAGGATAACGCTAAGCCGTCGCATGAGTTCCAACGACGGCTGAATCCGAATCTTCGAGACGTAGTCATGAAAGAAATTTCCAAGTGGTGGAGCGCCGATTTTATCTATCCCATCTCCGACTCCAAATGGGTAAGTCCGCTACATGTGGTACCTAAGAAGACGGGTATCACTACAGTTGTCAATGAGTCTGGAGAGGAGATCGCGACCAGAGTACCGACTTCTTGGAGGGTCTGTGTGGACTACAAACGATTGAATGAGGCCACCAAGAAGGATCACTTCCCGCTACCATTCATTGATCAGATTATCAAGCGGCTAGCTGGGAAGAGTCATTATTGTTTTCTTGATGGGTACTCTGGATACAATCAAGTGGCCATTGCGCCCGAAGACCAGGAGAAAACGACATTCACCTGTCCGTTTGGGACTTATGCTTTCAGACGGATGCCCTTTGGTCTATGTAACGCTCCGGCGACATTCCAAAGGTGCATGTTGTCCATCTTCTCGGACATGGTGGGTGACTGTTTAGAGGTCTCCATGGATGACTTCTCGGTCTATGGCGACGGGTTCGACGCCTGTCTTGACTGCCTAGACCGTGTGCTCAAGCGCTGCATTGAGGTTAATCTTGTCTTATCCTAGGAGAAGAGTCATTTCATGATGACTCAAGGGACGGTCCTTGGTCACATCATCTCCAACAGGGGCATGGAGGTCGATCCGGCTAAGGTGGATATCATCAGAAAACTCAATCCGCCGTCCAACTTGCGTCAGTTACGGTCTTTTCTGGGGCATGTCGGTTTCTACCGACGGTTCATTCAGGACTTCAGTCGAATTGCCCGACCGCTCTCTGACTTGCTGACCAAAGACACCGAGTTTATTGTTAATGATAAGTGTCTAGAATCATTTGAGACTCTCAAAAACATGGTTGTTTCAGCTCCTGTCCTTCAGCCACCCGATTAGTCTGTCCCATTCGAGATCATGACGGATGCTTCAGATTTTGCCGTTGGGGCTGTGCTTGGACAGAGGAGGGATGGTTTACCGTTTGCCATTCACTACGCCGGCCGGACTTTGGATGCCGCGCAGCGGAATTACACTGTGACTGAGAAAGAGATGCTGGCCGTAGTGTTCGCTCTTGATAAGTATCGATCGTATATTCTCGGATCTAGAGTGACAATCTACACTGATCATACCGCCATCCGGTA
The DNA here is from genome assembly GCA_037367405.1 of Ottelia alismoides. Taxonomy (NCBI): domain Eukaryota; kingdom Viridiplantae; phylum Streptophyta; class Magnoliopsida; order Alismatales; family Hydrocharitaceae; genus Ottelia; species Ottelia alismoides. Next base: position 82,176 of record JAZKJV010001218.1, read on the forward strand.
CTTAATGGCCAAGAAGGATGCTAAAGCACGTCTCACCAGATGGATCCTTCTACTCCAGGAATTTGATATTGAAATTAAGGACAAGCCTGGAGTCAAGAATGTGGTGGCGGATCATCTCTCCAGATTGGAGAATCTTGAGGAATCTGAGCCCAGCGCACCTATCACAGAGACATTTCCAGATGAGGCGATCTTGGCTGTCACCTCACTCCCGTGGTATGCTGAGTTTGTAAACTATCTTGTTGCCAAGACAGTCCCTCAGGGTTGGCCCAGGCAGAAACTTGAGACCTTCCTGGCTAAGGCCAAGTTTTACCATTGGGAGGATCACGTCCTTTATCATGAAGGAGGGGATAGTATCTGGAGGAGGTGCATTCCTCAAGAAGAGCAGCATAGCGTCCTCACATACTGCCACAAGCTTGAGGCAGGAGGACATCATTCTGGAAAAAGGACAGCACAGAAGGTGCTTCAATCCGGCCTATGGTGGCCTACTCTCTTCAAGGATTCTGATGAGTTCGTGAAGAGATGTACTGACTGTCAGAAAATGGGAACCTGCGGACAGAGAGACATGATGCCCATGCAACCCATTCACTTCTGTGAGGTTTTTGATGCATGGGGGATTGATTTCATGGGCCCATTTCCTAAAAGTCAGGGATTCGAGCATATTTTGCTCGCTGTACATTATGTCAGCCGATGGGTTGAGGCCATCCCCGCCCGAGCCGCAGATGCTAAAACCGTGTGCAAATTTTTGAGGAAAATATCATTTCACGGTTCGGGGTACTTAGAGTCTTGATTTCAGACGGGGGGTCTCACTTCATCAATGACAAAGTCAGGGCCCTTGCAGACGAGTTCGGCATTGACCATAGGGTTGCCACTCCTTATCACCCTCAGACTAATGGTCTTGCCGAAGTATCGAACAGGGAGATAAAGACTATCTTGCAAAAAGTTGTCCGCCCAGACCGAAAGGATTGGTCACAGCTTTTGGACTCGGTCTTATGGGCTTATCGGACTTCTTTCAAGAATCCATTGGGAACATCTCCCTTTCGTCTCGTCTATGGCAAGCCGTGCCATTTGCCAGTGGAGATCAAGCATAAATCTTTTTGGGCAGTTACTGAGTTGCTTCTAGATCCCGAGAGTATAGGAGACCAGAGAAGAGCTGAATTGGTAGCCCTGGAAGAACTTAGAGATACAGCCTTTTCGAACAGCTTACAGTACAAAGAGAAAGTGAAGACATGGCACGATTCGCATATCAGCCATAAACAGTTTGAGCCAGATCAGAGAGTATGGTTGTTTGATTCCAGGCTGAAATTATTCCCGGGGAAGTTGCAGAGCAAGTGGAAAGGCTCGTATGTGGTCAGGAAGGTACATGACAATGGCAGCATCGACATATCCGAACCGTCATCTTCCTCTACCTTCCGCGTCAATGGTCAACGCTTGAAACTCTATCTTGATCATGATCCGCCGACCATTGACGTTGCCCCCATTCTTCTGGTATGAGATGTGTCCTTTGACTCTCATCATCTACATCTCATACATGGTGATCAATTCTATCTTCCGCTGTACAGATCCATCTGTTTATATCACTCTGTTGTCTGTTGATTTATTTTCTTATTTTCTTCTTTTCTTCTTTTCCTTTTCTATCTTCTTCATCTATCAAAAAGGTGTCGCCCTTGTAGACAGCTTTCCATACTTAGGACGTACTTTGTCCTAAGTATAGGGGGGTTGGCACCCCGAGTTTCTTTCATTTTCTTTTCGATCCTCTCCATTGTCTCCTCTTCTTGTCTATACTTAGGGATATCTTACCCTAAGTATAGGGGGAGACAATCTGAGTACGATCTGTTCATTCCCACCCTTGACCCTCCCTGCGTTGTGTACAGTCTGCTATACTTAGGACTATTTGATCCTAAGTATAGGGGGGACGGTCAACTTCTCATTCATTGATTCATTCATTTATTCGGGACTTGTCTATACTTAGTACGAGTTATGTCTTCTCTTTTCTCTCCGATCTATGAGGACATAGCTCAAGCTAGGTATAGGGGGGTCGTATATACTGCGTATATACTTTAGCCATAACTCGTACTTTCGTATTTTTCTTAATAATATGGCTAACAATTCTTTAAAAATCATTAAAAATTCTTAATAAAAAGATGTGGTTATTCCTCAAATTCTTTTTGTATTTACTGATTAATAAATCAGGTGAAAATGTTTTTTGCAAAATGTTTGAAAAATAGTTTGAAAATCTTTGTGAACATCTATTGAAAACTATTTTGAAAATATTTTGTTACATGTTTTCAACCTGTGAAAAATGTGTGGTTTGTAAAATTTATTTTCTTTGTGTGAAATAAAAATGTTTGAAAAAATGATTTGCAAATGGTTTGAAAAATGGTTGCAAAAATGTTTTGAAAAATCTATATATACTGTTTTGAAAACCTTTGCAAAATGATTTTCAAATGTGTGTAAAATGTTTGTAAAAATTATTTTGGACTATAGTTTTCAAAAATTGTGTGTAAAATTATATTCAAATAAGTTTGAGGAATATACACATCACACCAAAATCCACTATATATACATATGTATAAAATTGACCACTTACCCTGTAATTCTAAAATCCACTTCTTGTATATATAAGAAGCACTCCCGTGTACATATTTTCACCTAGTTTTTAGCCAAAATCTTTTTGTTTTCAAAAATTCCCAAAAACATTTGCAAAAATTAAAATCCAAAAACATTTGAAAAATCATTTTGAAAAATACAAAAAATGCATATGCATCATCATCATCTTTTCAAAAATCTATAAAAAGTTCAAAATCTTGAAAATTGCATCACAAAAATATTTTCTGCATTGCATTGCATAGCATTAGCATTTTTTCGGATTGAGTTTGATAGTTGAACAAGTCTAAGTAAAATCCGGAGATTGGAGCTTGATTGGACCTTAAAACCTACCTAATAACAGGAACTTTATAGGAACTGGGTTTGAGGTACTTCAGGTCTAGTTGACTTAATTCTTTGAGGATCACGAGACTTAGTTCAATGGATTCTTGACTGCCTAAGTAGAGTATTTCGGAGCACACGCATGACTCTTGTTGATAATGACCTAACTTGGACACCTGCACCTTTCACATGGCTCAACTCAGTTGGAGTGGTGAGGGGATTGGATTTGCCGGTATGAGACGCACACAAGTGGAAACACTTGTCCTCCTCTAGGGAGGGAAGTGCACCCCAACCCGTCCAGTGATTAGGAAGTCTAAAGACAGGAGGCTGTGGGTTGCGATAAAGCTTCAAAAGAGGGATAGTCTACTGGCTCAAGAGGAAAAACTCCTTATGTAAATGCTGCTGTGAATAGTATATCAAAAAAAAAAAGATGCAAATAGTTCAGGCATGTACAAAAATAAAAAGCCTGCAAGTATGTACAAAGTCAATAAGCAAGCTTGAGTTCCAAAGTCAAATATGTGAGCCTGCAGCAGGATGACTTGACTACACTGGTCTTGCATCCCGGGATAGGAAGCTACACTGGCTACCGTCCATTCTTCTCTTCACCCCCTCCTCTTGAGCTGGTTGCACTTGAACTTAGAAGGGAATACCCCGCTCCTCGAGGATGGAGTTATTGGATTGGGGAATCATTGGGTTGTCGTACTGGAGAAGTCAGTTTCGTTGTCATTCTAGTTAGGGAGAGCCACCATCACTTACATTGTACGAGTCAGATTCATAGTCGTAAGGGTTTACGTATGAGTTGAAGTATTTCTGACCTGGCTATTGAGGAGACTTGGACAGAGTTTTGGGATTCTCAAGGACTGTTGGATTTCAAACACGGTTCTCACTAAGGTTCCGCCCGCACTAAAATTCCAAAGGTCCGACTTAAGCTCCAAACTTTGATTTTGTAAAGACAAGTTTGATAATCAGATAAAATCCAAGTTCTTCTTTTTCTTTTCTTTTCTTTCTTTTTCTTTTTGCACTTATTGCATAAGTGTTTGCTAGGGACTAGCAAAGGTAAAGTATAGGGGGATGATGAATCCATATTTCATCATCTTTATTCTATCATTTTGGCACCAAAAACCCTAGCAAATGCCTGTAAATACCCTTAAATAGAGCATCTTAGCATTCATGCATGTGCATCTAAACAGTGTATAAATTACTGTAATTAAGGCCAAAATTATAGAATAAATAAAGAAAAGAAAAAGAATAAAATATTGTAAATATTTTATGACCCAAAACCCCCGAGACCTAGGCATCTTGATGAATAGGTCGACAAGGAATAAAGTAGGGGGAGATAAGGGCCAAAACACAGATAAAATACCTACACATTTTATTCATTCTTTATTCATTTTGGGACCTATTTTTGATTCCACTTTTTGTGCATCAAATAAAGAAACTTTGTACATGAAAGTTGTAGATAATTTTATAAAGGAAAATACAAAATTGATTTCACAGAAAAATAATGTACAGATAAAAAGTTATGGTCTGAATAAAAATCCAGAATGCCAACTTCCCAGACCCGTATCTCACAAATAAAAACTCCAAATGCAGCGTATTCACCTTTAATTGTATATAGAAGAAAATAAGCTATTTAATGGCGGTGGTTTCGCATTTGGCGGAGCTACGGTTTGAAAGTCGAGTTTTGGACCCCTATTGTATATTTGTACTGAATAAAATATTCAATTTATTCTTTATTCGTTATTTATTCATTTTTATATTTTTATTATTTTGTAAATATTACTTATAATATATATGTGCATTAAAATTAAAATAAAATGCAAAGAAAAATAAAAATAAAAATACTTGTATAAAGACTACATAGGTATATTGCCTGTATCTATACATGTACAAAATACTCTTAGATTTTATTAAATATACAAAATACATCAATAAAATAAAATAAAAATATATTTATGTGTATAAAAGTATTTTATAATTTTATAAAATTATAAACAAAATTAAAGAAATTAAAATACACAAAATAAAAATAAAATACTAAACTACATAGGTATTATACCTATATAGGGTTAAAAAGGCAACTTGTAAAAATAAATCTCATAAAAATAAATAAAAATCAGAATAAAATACTACATAAAATTTTAAGCATTTTTTATTTTATAACTTTTAATTAATTCGGCCTTTTTCTATTTGTTATTGATTTTATAAATCATTTCTCAGGGATTTTTCCTGATTGGTCCACGTGGACCAATCAGTAGATGGTCCCAGTTGACTCCGGTCAACTGGCCGTCCCTCCCCACCTACCCCTGTCAGACGACCTAGTTTTTGACGTTTTTGGCGATTTTTTCTAGGTCGATTCTTTCACTATCTCGTCTCAATTCCTTCTGTGATCTTCTTCATCGCTCATCCCTCTTGCCCGCCGAGTGTTTACATCGGGCCATGGATCACTGAGGTGCTCCAGACCTCTTGGTCTTTGGACCCCTGTCACCTCGGGTCAAACCACATAAAAGAAACCCCCAACCTTGCGACTCAATTTTGAACACCTTCGGTCCACCCCCTCGCGCCTCTTTTCGTGCTCCAGAGCTACCTGGAGGTGACAGCTCCGACGTGGGCTCTTCAGCCAAGGCAGCCGAGGTCGGAGGCGTCTCCACCACCTTCCGCAACTCCGGCGGTTGAGGTATCCTACCCTCCGGTCTACACCATCGAGGAAGCCTTTTCCCCCTTTTATTTTCCGTTCATTCGCTTAGTCTCAGGCTTAGGATCATTAGCCCTAAAGAAATTTTGAATTCCGTTCACTCCTTCGCCAAATCATATCCCTTCGCCGGAGCGCACCTCTGGCCACCGATCACCACTCCGCCTTTCGCGTCGATTAGGTCCACTTAGGGTCCAGGCAATTTGCCCTGGACCTCTTGACTTGTTTTGCAGGGTCGAAGAACGTTGACTCGCACCTGGGCGCGTTTTTGATGCTCGCCGGAGCTCAGCCGAGCTCTCCAGCTCCGCCGGCCACTTGCGAGCGGCACGGCCAACGCCGTGCACTTTTGGCGACCCCAGGAGATAGAGGACGACCCCAGGAAGCTCCAGCCCGATTTTGAAGCCAAGAAGCCCGCCGGAGACGGAGCTTGACCTCGGAGAACCACGGCTCGCCGGAGTTCGTCGTTGTTCTTGCTCCGGCCTTCGCCACCGTTGGATCAAGGTGGAGTTCCAGATCGCGCATCGACCGTCAGATCTTCCACGACCAGCCACCGTTGGATCTCTTTTTGAGATCTAATCTCAGACGTCGAAGCGAACCGTCATCGGCCGTTCATCAAGCGCCACGTGTCAAGTGGCAACTCCAGCGCCGTTGGATCCGCGCGTCGAGGGTATTTTGCATTCCAACCCTCGTGCCTTTTGTATTTATTATTTAGTATTTAAACTTTCGTCTGTAGCGTAAAAACTTTGGTCTATTTGCATAGAGACCCCCAAGCTTTCAATATTTGCATCCAGGTCCTTCGCCACGTCACTTCACGTGACCTGTACACGTGAGGTGTGGGCATTTTGCAGAGGGGCCCTCGGTAATTTGTGTATTTCGTTTTAGTACGTAAACTTTCCCATCACGTGTAAACTTTTTGGATATTTTGCATGTAGGCCCCTAGGGTTTTGAGATATTACATTTCAGTCCTCGCCAGGCGCGTGCAAGTCACGCGCCCTGGTGGGAAAATTGCTAGCGTACCCAGGCGGGTTTTGTAATTGTATTTTGGTGCTAGAAATTAAATATTCAGTTCAATGTTTTGTGGTAAATTGCGTGAATGCCCCTGGATGTTTTGTTAAATTGCATTTATACCCCTGCCAGGCCTGTTTAATGATTGGATGCTTTGTGTATTTATTTAACCTATCATTTTAAATCCAAAAATTCCACAAAAATAGACTTAAGCTTCTGGACACATATGCTTCCACGCCATCATTTTAGTTTTTGATTTTATTTTACTTTTATATTTATTAAAAATCAAAAACCTACTTTTTATGCACTGTCTAGCTTAGAAAATGCCAAAAAAATATTAAAACCTCTCCAAAAATTCAAAAAATATTACCTAGTGTCTATTTTATCCTATTTTAGTGTCAGTCCAAAAATCATTAAAAATCTCAAAAGAAAAACACTAAAAATTTAAAAACACTCAAAAACTTCAAAAAATTATATAAAATAGTAGAAAAATCCAAAAATAGCAAACTCAGTTCCTGTTTGTTCTTTATTTTGTCCTTTTTATTTGAAAAATAGTGTGAAAAATTTTGGTTGTTGTCTGTTAATTTTAACTTGCATTATATTCACAGCCAGCCTTCTTTCCACTGTTTTGCCTTATTTCAGTCTTTAAAAATACCAAAAACACCTTGAAAAATCCCCAAAAATCACAAAAATAGTAAAAAATCCTAAAAATATTAAAAACAATTTATTTCTGAATTTTAGGTTATTTTTGCACATTTTTTATAAATATTTTAGCTTGTCTTTTATTAGATTGTCTTTACTTTCCAATATTGAAAAAAGAAATAAAAAAATATAAAATATAAAATTATAAAAATCAGAAAAGTAAAAATCAAAATATAAAATTAAAAATTAAATTAAAAATAAAAAATTCAAAATTCAAAAATCCACAAAAATCTCATCGTTTGCTTGCTTAGTGTAGACATATCACACACATTCTCTTGAGCACACTTGTTTAAACTACCCTGCTTGCTCCCTGTGTTCGAACTCTCTACATACTTGCACCTATACATCTTTTATGTAGAGTTAAAAATAAATTTTAGCTCCACATTAGTTCTAATTCATTGATCTTTAGTGTGGGTTAATTGTTGACTTTAGTTCGAGATTTATCGTGAGTCGTCACAGTGACGGTCGTCTCCGCCTTGTGTGAGACACCACTTTGTTCGAACTCTCTACATACTTGCACCTATACATCTTTTATGTAGAGTTAAAAATAAATTTTAGCTCCACATTAGTTCTAATTCATTGATCTTTAGTGTGGGTTAATTGTTGACTTTAGTTCGAGATTTATCGTGAGTCGTTACAGCGACGGTCGTCTCCGCCTTGTGTGAGACACCACTTTTAGACCATGTGAATTTCGGCTAAATCGGGCTGCGACTCGGCGGAGGCCGAGGATCTCGCCGGAGAAGACAGACGTCTTCGCTCGAAGAGACTCGCAATTCCTGTCACTAATTGGAAGCTCCGAGCTCGGGGTGTCTCTCACGAGGGGCGGATGGGTGCGACGATGGCCGGAGAGGGGGTATTTAAAGGATGAAGGTCTCGACTGGAGTGGAGGTGGGGAGAGGTTTATGGAGTCCGTGGGAGAGAGCAGGAGGTTGACGTGGATGATGGAGTGGCTGGCGAGGATCAGGGATGAGTGGGGGCCATCATGGAGGGTGTGGTGCTCGGCGACGGTGGAAGGAGCGTGGCTGAAAATAGGAAGGGGGTGCCTGATTCAGCCGAAATTCACGTGGTCTAAAAGTGGTGTCTCACACAAGGCGGAGACAACCGTCGCTGTGACGACTCACGATAAATCTCAGACTAAAGTCAACAATTAACCCACACTAAAGATCAACAAATTAGAACTAATGTGGAGTTAAAATTTATTTTTAACTCTGCACAAATGGTGTATAGTGACAAGTATGCAGAGAGTTCGAACACAGGGAGCAAGCAGGGTAGTTCAAAAATGTGCTCAAGTGAGTGTGTGATGTGTCTACACTAAGCAAGCAAGCAAAGGAATTTTTGTGGGTTTTTAATTTTAAAATTTTTTATTTTATTTTAATTTTTAATATTGTATTTTGATTTTAATTTTCTGATTTTTATAATTTTATATTTTATATATTTTTTTTGTTTCTTTTTTTCAATATTGGAAAGTAAAGACAATTTAATAAAAGACAAGATGAAGTATTTATAAAAAGGTGCAAAAATAACCAAAAATTCATAAATTAAATATTTTTGGTATTTTTAGGGTTTTTTACTGTTTTTGTGATTTTTGGGGATTTTTCAAGGTGTTTTTGGTATTTTTAAATACTGAAATAAGGGAAAACAGTGGAAATAGGGTTGGCTGTGAATAAAATGCAAGTTAAAATTAACAAACAGCAACCAAAATTTTTCACACTATTTTTCCAATAAAAAGGACAAAATAAGGAACAAACAGGAACTGAGTTTTTGATTTTTGGAGTTTTCTACTATTTTATATAATTTTTTTGAAGTTTTTGAGTGTTTTAAAATTTTTTAGTGTTTTTCTTTTGAGATTTTTAGTGATTTTTGGATTGACACTAAAAGATGATAAAATAGACACTAGGTAATTTTTTTGGAATTTTTAGAGGTGTTTTAATATTTTTTTGGTATTTTCTAAGCTAGACAGTGCACAAATAGCATGTTTTTGATTTTTAATAAATATAAAAATAAAATAAAATCAAAAACTAAAATGATAGCGTCAAAGTACACTTGTCCAGGAGCTTAACCCTATTTTTGTGGAATTTTTGGATTTAAAATGATAGGTTAAATAAATACAACAAGCATCCAATCACTAAACAGGCCTGTCAGGGGTATAAATGCAATTTAACATAAATCCAGGGGCATACATGCAATTTTCCACAAAAATATACGCTGAATATTCAATTTATAGCTCCAAACAGTAATTACAAAAACCGCTTGGGTCTCTGGGAAATTTTCCCACCAGGGCGCGTGACTTGCACGCGCCTGGCGAGGACTGAAATGTAATATCTCAAAACCCTAGGGGCCTACATGCAAAATATCCAAAAAGTTTACACGTGATACGAAGGTTTTAGTACTAAAACGAAATACACAACTGACCGAGGGTGTCCTTGCAAAATGCCCCCACCTCACGTGTACAGGTCACGTGAGGTGACGTGGCGAAGGACTTGGATGCAAATATTGAAAGCTTGGGGGTCTCTATGCAAATATTACAAAAATATTTAAACTACGCAACAAAGTTTTTGGACTGAATAGAAATTACAAAATAAGCGGGGGTTGACTGCAAAATACCCTCGCATAGGCGATCCGACGGCGTTGGCGAAGGTGATGACGCGTGGCGGACATCCAACGGTTGGGCTTCAGGCGCGATCCAGCGGCATAGGGCACGCCACTTATCCACGTGGCATCTCCTCCGAGCGCGATGACGGTTCGCCCATGGACTGCTGAGATCAGATCTCAGATGAGATCCGACGTCGGCAGGTGAAGGCGATCGGACGGTCCACGTCAGAACTGGGGCCTCCTCTTGATCGGACGGCTGCGAAGCTTGATGGAAGAACAGGGAAGAAGGACCGCCGTGGCGACCTTCTCCCGGCGATGGCGACGCGCTCCGGCGATGAATGAGCTCCAAAAAGGGCCCTGAAGGTTGCTGGAAGTCTCCTCTGTCGTCTGGAAGCGATGGAGTGGCGTGAGGATCGGCGGAGCTCTTCAGCGGCGACGCGGAAGATGCGGTGCTCCAGGTGCTCCGGCGAAGGATCAAAAGGGCTCCAGACGCGTCAATGCACTCCAGCACCTGCACAAAAAGGTTAAGGAGGTCGAGGGCAAAATGCCTCGACCTCAGGTGGCTCTCGAAGGCGTGCGACAGGCGATCTGAGGGCTCGCCGGAGTTGCGCTCCGGCGAGGTGAGAGATGTGGTGATTAAATGAGCGAATCGATGAGGGATTAAGCTTGGAATGATCGTAGGGAGATGAAGAACGATAAGGGGATGAAAAGAAATGCAAAACAGCCTCGATGGCCTGGGGGCCAGAGGGTGATTACCTCAACGATGAAGCTTCACCGGAGGTTGGAACCCGCTCAGATCTGGGTCTACTCCGCCGCCTTGAAGCTCGGAGCGCGGAGCTGTCACCTCCAGGCGTCTCGAGCACGGCCAAAGGGGGGAGAAATCTGGGTAATCGTGGTTCGAAATTCAAAAGGAAGTTGGCTTTAGGTTTTAAAGGGTTGACGGTCAGAGGAGGAAGAACGAGGCTGAGCGGTTGGTGCAGAGCTCCTTCGACCAAAGTAGCATCAGGGCAGGCATGCGCGATGTCCGAGGAGCAAAAGGTCAGAAGGTTCGATCATGAAATAATGTAAGGTTTGGCCTCGAAAAAATGGAGAATGAAGGGTCAAATGCGGGTCTGACAAGAGCTACAGGGTCTAGGTCACCTAGTTGACCAGGGTCAACTAGGGTTTGCGCCTGGTTGGTCCACGTGGACCAACCAGGAAAAACCCTGGAAAAATCTTTTGTTAATTCATTTTAAAATACTAGATGGCCGAATTAAATAATACTTATAAAATAAAAAATATTCGTTATTTTATGTAGTATTTTATTATGATTTTTATTTATTTTTATGACTTATATTTTTACAAGTTACCTTTCTAACCCTATATAGGTATAATACCTATGTATTGTAGTATTTTATTATTTTGTGTATTTTAATTTCTTTAATTTTGTTTATAATTTTATAAAATTATAAAATATTTTTATACACATAAATATATTTTTATTTTATTTTATTGATGTATTTTGTATATTTAATAAAATCTAAGAGTATTTTGTACAGGTATAGATATAGGCAGTATACCTATGTAGTCTTTATACAAGTATTTTTATTTTTATTTTTCTTTGCATTTTATTTTAATTTTAATGCACATATATATTATAAGTAATATTTACAAAATTATAAAAATATAAAAATGAATAAATAATGAATGAAGAATAAATTGAATATTTTATTCAGTATAGCTATACAACGGGGGTCCAAAACTCAACTTTCAAACCGTAGCTCCGCCAAATGCGAAACCACCGCCATTGGATAGATTATTTTATTCTATATACAATTAAAGGTGAGTACACTGCATTTGGAGGTGTCAGTTGTGAGATACGGGTCTGGGAAGTTGGGATTCTGGATTTTTATTCAGACCATAACTTTTTATCTGTACATTATTTTTCTGTGAAATCAATTTTGTATTTTTCTTTATAAAATTATATACAACTTTCATGTACAAAGTTTCTTTATTTGATGTATAAAAAGTGGAACCAAAAATAGGTCCCAAAAATGAATAAAGAATGAATGCAAGGTATAGGTATTTTATCTGTACTTTGGCCCTTATCTCCCCCTACTTTATTCCTTGTCGACCTATTCATCAAGATGCCTAGGTCTCGGGGTTTCGGTTCATAAAATATTTACAATATTTTATTCTTTTTCTTTTCTTTGTTTATTCTATAATTTTGTCCTTTAATTACAGTGATTTATACACTGTTGAAATGCACATGCATGGATGCTAAGATGCTCTATTTAAGGGTATTTACAGGCATTTGCTAGGGTTTTTGGTGCCAAAATGATAGAATAAAGATGATGAAATGTGGATTCATCATCCCCCTATACTTTACCTTTGCTAGTCCCTAGCAAACACTTATGCAATAAGTGCAAAAGAAAAAGAAAGAAAAGAAAAAGAAGAACTTGGATTTTATTCAATTATCAAACTTGTCCTCACAAAATCAAAGTTTGGAGCTTAAGTCGGACCTTTGGAACTTTAGTGCGGGCGGAACCTTATTGAGAATCGTGTTTGGAGTCCAACAGTCCCTGAGAATCCCAGAACTCTGCTCAAGTCTCCTCAATAGCCAGGTCAGAAATATCTCAATTCATACGCAAACTCTTACGACTATGAATCTGACTTGTACAGTGTAAGTGATGGTGGCTCTCCCCAACTAGAATGACAAAGAAACTGACTTCTCCAGTACGACAACCCAATGATTCCCCAATCCAGCAACTCCATCCTCGAGGAGCGGGGTATTCCCTTCTAAGTTCAAGTGGCAACCAGCTCAAGAAGAGGGGGTGAAGAGAAGAATGGACGATAGCCAGTGTAGCTACCTATCCTGGGATGCAAGACCAGTGTAGTCAAGTCATCCTGCTGCAGGCTCACATATTTGACTTGGGAACTCAAGCTTGCTTATTGACTTTGTACTTGCAGGCTTTTTATTTTTGTACATGTCTGAACACACATTTTTTTTTTCGAATACTATATACAGCAGCATTTACATAAGGAGTTTTTCCTCTTGAGCCAATAGACTATCCCTCTTTTAAAGCTTTATCGCAACCCACAGCCTCCTGTCTTTAGACTTCCTAATCACTGGACGGGTTGGGGTGCACTTCCCTCCCTAGAGGAGGACAAGTGTTTCCACTTGTGTGCGTCTCATACCGGCAAATCCAATCCCCTCACCACTCCAACTGAGTTGAGCCATGTGAGAGGTGCAGGTGTCCAAGTTAGGTCATTATCAACAAGAGTCGTGCGTGTGCTCCGAAATACTCTACTTAGGCAGTCAAGAATCCATTGAACCAAGTCTCGTGATCCTCAAAGAATTAAGTCAACTAGACCTGAAGTACCTCAAACCTGGTTCCTATAGGGTTCCTGTTATTAGGTAGATTTTAAGGTCCAATCAAGCTCCAATCTCCGGATTTTACTTAGACTTGTTCAACTATCAAACTCAATCCGAAAAATGCTCATGCTATGCAAATGATATGCAGAATGCAAAAAATATTTTTGTGATGCAATTTTCAAAGATTTTGAACTTTTTTATGGGTTTTTGAAAATATGATGCATGCATATGCAGATGCATTTTTTTGTATTTTTCAAAAAGATTTTTCAAATGTTTTTGGATTTTAATTTTGCAAATGTTTTTGGGAATTTTGAAAACAAAAAGATTTTGGCTGAAAGCTAGGTAAAAATATGTACACGGGAGTGCTTCTTATTTTTACAAGAATTGGATTTTAAGAATTTACAGGGTAAGTGGTCAATTTTATACATATATATATAGTGGATTTTGGTGAGATGTAAGTATTCCTCAAACTTATTTGAAAACAAGCTACACACAATTTTTGAAAACTATAGTCCAAAATAATTTTTACAAACATTTTACACACATTTGAAAATCATTTTGCAAAGGCTTTCAAAACAGTATATATAGGTTTTTCAAATCATTTTTGCAACCATTTTTCAAACCATTTGCAAATCATTTTTCAAACATTTTATTTCACACAAAGAAAAGAAATTTTACAATCCACACATTTTTACACAGGATGAAAACATGTAACAAAATATTTTCAAAATAGTTTTCAATAGATGTTCACAAAGATTTTCAAACTATTTTTCAAACATTTTGCAAAAAACATTTTCACCTGATTTTTTAATCAGTAAAAAGAATTTGAGGAATAATCACATCTTTTTATTAAATATTTTAATGAATTTTAAAGAATAATTAGCCATATTTATTAAGAAAATACGAAAGTACGAGTTATGGCTAAAGTATATACGTAGTATATACGACCCCCCTATACTTAGCTTGAGCTATGTCCTCATAGATCGGAGAGAAAAGAGAAGACATAACTCGTACTGAGTATAGGAAAATCTAAAGAATAAATGAATGAATCAATGAGAAGTTGACCATCCCCCCTATACTTAGGATCAAATAATCCTAAGTATAGCAGACTGTACACAAAGCAGGGAGGGTCAAGGGTGGGAATGAACAGATCATACTCAGATTGTCTCCCCCTATACTTAGGGTAAGATATCCCTAAGTATAGACAAGGAGAGGAGACAATGGAGAGGATCGAAAAGAATGAACAACTCAGAGTGCACGCCCCCCTATACTTAGGACAAAGTACATCCTAAGTATGGAAAGCTGTCTACAAGGGCGACACCTTTTCGGTAGATGAAGAAGATAGAAAAGGAAAAGAAGAAAAGAATAAAATAAGAAAATAAATCAACAGACAACAGAGTGATATAAACAGATGGATCTGTACAGCGGAAGATAGAATTGATCACCATGTATGAGATGTAGATGATGAAAGTCAAAGGACACATCTCATACCAGAAGAATGGGGGCAACGTCAATGGTCGGCGGATCATGATCAAGATATAGTTTCAAGCGTTGACCATTGACGCGGAAGGTAGAGGAAGATGACAGTTCGGATATGTCGATGTTGCCATTATCATGTACCTTCCTGACCACATACGGACCTTTCCACTTGCTCTGCAACTTCCCTGGAAATAACTTCAGCCTGGAATCAAACAACCATACTCTCTGATCTGGCTCAAACTGTTTATGGCTGATATGCGAATCGTGCCATGTCTTGACTTTCTCTTTGTACTGTAGGCTGTTGGAAAAGGTTGTATCTCTCAATTCTTCCAGGGCTGCCAACTCTGCTCTTCTCTGGTCTCCTATACTCTCGGGGTCTAGAAGCAACTCAGTAACTGCCCAAAAAGATTTATGCTTGATCTCCACTGGCAAATGGCACGGCTTGCCATAGACGAGACGAAAGGGAGATGTCCCCAATGGATTCTTGAAAGATGTCCGATAAGCCCATAAGACCGAGTCCAAAAGCTGTGACCAATCCTTTCGGTCTGGGCGGACAACTTTCTGCAAGATTGTTTTTATCTCCCGATTCGATACTTCGGCAAGACCATTAGTCTGAGGGTGATAAGGAGTGGCAACCCGATGGTCAATGCCGAACTCGTCTGCAAGGGCCCTGACTTTGTCATTGATGAAGTGAGACCCCCCGTCTGAAATCAAGACTCTAGGCACCCCGAACCGTGAAATGATATTTTTCCTCAAAAATTTGCACACGGTTTTAGCATCTGCGGCTCGGGCGGGGATGGCCTCAACCCATCGGCTGACATAATCTACAGCGAGCAAAATATGCTCGAATCCCTGACTCTTAGGAAATGGGCCCATGAAATCAATCCCCCATGCATCAAAAACCTCACAGAAGTGAATAGGTTGCATGGGCATCATGTCTCTCTGTCCGCATGTTCCCATTTTCTGACAGTCAGTACATCTCTTCACAAACTCATCAGAATCCTTGAAGAGAGTAGGCCACCATAGGCCGGATTGAAGCACCTTTTGTGCTGTTCTTTTTCCAGAATGATGTCCTCCTGCCTCAAGCTTGTGGCAGTATGTGAGGACGCTGTGCTGCTCTTCTTGAGGAATGCACCTCCTCCAGATACTATCCCCTCCTTCATGATAAAGGACGGGATCCTCCCAATGGTAAAACTTGGCCTTAGCTAGGAAGGTCTCAAGTTTCTGCCTGGGCCAACCCTGAGGGACTGTCTTGGCAACAAGATAGTTTACAAAGTCAGCATACAATGGGAGTGAGGTGACAGCCAAGATCGCCTCATCTGGAAATGTCTCTGTGATAGGTGCGCTGGGCTCAGATTCCTCAAGATTCTCCAATCTGGAGAGATGATCCGCCACCACATTCTTGACTCCTGGCTTATCCTTAATTTCAATGTCAAATTCCTGGAGTAAAAGGATCCATCTGGTGAGACGTGCTTTGGCATCCTTCTTAGCCATTAAGTACCGGATGGCGGTGTGATCAGTGTAGATTGTCACTCTAGATCCGAGAATATATGATCGATACTTATCAAGAGCGAAAACTACGGCCAGCATCTCTTTCTCAGTCACAGTGTAATTCCGCTGTGTGGCATCCAAAGTCCGGCTGGCGTAGTGAATGGCAAAAGGTAATCCATTCCTCCTCTGTCCAAGCACAGCCCCAACGGCAAAATCTGAAGCATCCGTCATGATCTCGAATGGGAGAGACCAATCGGGTGGCTGAAGGACAGGAGCTGAAACAACCATATTCTTAAGAGTCTCAAATGATTCAAGACACTTATCATTAACAATAAACTCGGTGTCTTTGGTGAGCAAGTCAGTGAGCGGTCGGGCAATTCGACTGAAGTCCTGAATGAACCGTCGGTAGAAACCGACATGCCCCAGAAAAGACCGTAACTGACGCAAATTGGACGGCGGATTGAGTTTCTGATGATATCCACCTTAGCCGGATCGACCTCCATGCCCCTGTTGGAGACGATGTGACCAAGGACCGTCCCCTGAGTCATCATGAAATGACTCTTCTCCCAGGATAAAACAAGGTTAACCTCAATGCAGCGCTTGAGCACACGGTCTAGGCAGTCAAGACAAGCGTCGAACCTGTCGCCATAGACCGAGAAGTCATCCATGAAGACCTCTAAACAGTCACCCACCATGTCCGAGAAGATGGACAACATGCACCTTTGGAATGTCGCCGGAGCGTTACATAGACCAAAGGGCATCCGTCTGAAAGCATAAGTCCCAGACGGACAGGTGAATGTCGTTTTCTCCTGGTCTTCGGGCGCAATGGCCACTTGATTGTATCCAGAGTACCCATCAAGGAAACAATAGTGACTCTTCCCAGCTAGCCGCTCGATAATCTGATCAATGAATGGTAGCGGGAAGTGATCCTTCTTGGTGGCCTCATTCAATCGTCTGTAGTCCACACAGACCCTCCAAGAAGTTGGTACTCTGGTAGCGATCTCCTCTCCAGACTCATTAACAACTGTAGTGATACCCGTCTTCTTAGGTACCACATGTAGCGGACTTACCCATTTGGAGTCGGAGATGGGATAGATAAAATCGGCGCTCCACCACTTGGAAATTTCTTTCATGACTACGTCTCGAAGATTCGGGTTCAGCCGTCGTTGGAACTCACGCGACGGCTTAGCGTTATCCTCAAGATAGATGTGGTGAGAGCAAAGATTCGGGCTCAGCCCCTGGAGATCAGCTATACTCCAACCGATTGCCTTGCGGTTTCTTTCAAGAACCTCCATCAGACGAGATTCTTGCTCCCTAGTCAAATCTGCTGAAATAATGACTGGGTACATTTCTGGCTCACCTGCAAGGAATCTGTATGTCATTGACTGCGGTAGAGGTTTCCGTTCTGGACAACTGGGAGGTGGCAGATCTGGTTTCTGATATGTCTGTGTAAATGCTACCAGGTCTGCATGGGAGAACTCTCGCTCTGCATGAGTTTCTGACGAAGGGCGGCCTGCTGAATCATCAATAAACTGCACTGGCTCGCACTCTGTCACGACTGCTGGCTCAGAAGGAATCAGACAAGGCAAATAATCATCAAAGTCATCCCAGTCAATGTCTGAATCCGAGGGATCTGAAGAAGATGAGCATGATTGAAATTCCTCAGCACCACTCATCACAACACTGTCAGCCTTAGAGATATCCTCATCCAGGGATGTGCTCTCCCGGCTCTCGACTGCCATGAGCTTGAGATATAGTGAATCTGTAGGCAAGGCGAGGGTCGGTGCTACAGGATCTTTCCAGTTGGATTCATCATCAGTCATCTCAAAATCACAGACCTGGTGGATGTCTAGCTCCTCCTCTGTCATCTGCGCTGCTTCACTGGACTGTTCGGAGCACTCTACCTCTCTGGCTCTGATCTCTTCGATCGTCTCTATTTGTATGGTTTCGCCCTCTACGCGAAAGCATACCTTCCCACTATCATGGTCGGTCACCGCCTTGGCTGTGGCCAAGAATGGACGTCCGAGAATGATGGGGGCATCAGTTACCGACTCAGGGATCTCCATGTCCAACACAACGAAGTCCATGGGGAATTTCAGGCCCTGAATGGTAACGACCACGTCTTTCAATAACCCCTTAGGCCTCTTAATCGACCTATCAGCAAACTGAAGGACCGTTCTGCTTCGAAGAAGAGGGCCAAACTCGAACTGCTTGAGTAAGGCTGCCGGAAGGAGGTTAATTGAAGAGCCGCTGTCTAATAGAGTACGATCAAACTGCTGCTCCTGAATCTCGCATCTGACATAGGGAGCTCCTGCGTCTGGTCGCTTGGCTGGCAGCTTGTTCTGGATGATGCAACATGTGTCATGAGTGAGCATATGGATTTGATCTCTGTACCTCTTCTTCCTTCGGACAGTAGTTGTTTCTTTCAAATTCTTCTTGAAGAAGGGGATATGCTCAAATGCTTCTCGTAGAGTCAGCTGAATATGAAATATGTCAATCATTTCGTTGCCGAACTCTACATGTTGGCTCTTTTTTGGATTTTCTTTTTTATTCCCCTTCGCTCGGCGGAGTGCTTCGGGAAAGGGGATGGTAGGGGCCTCCTCAGATGGAGGACGAGGAATCGGTCCCTGTGCCTATGAAGATGGAGAATCCATACAATTATCATCATTCATCACATATGGATCCGCAATTTGAACAGAAACCTTTCCTTTATTCATATTTTTGTTCTTGTTTTTGTTCCCACGGTCTCTAGGTACAAAACGTGGTAACATCACAGTTGGTGGCTCAACAAAAGTAGATGTGGTGGCCTCAGCACCACCACTAGCACCGGTCTTTGCGGCATCAGCACCGCGCTCTGGTTCATCATCCAAAGTGGTGGCTTCAGCACCACCGTCTGCATCTGGTATCACGACGGCATCAGCACCGTCGTCCTGGACTCCATCATTGATGGCATCAGCACCACCGTCTTCAACATCATCATGGGCGGCATCCGCACCGCTCCTCTGCTCCTCTGGCGCTCTTGATCCTGCATCTGGCTGTCGCTCAGAAGAGGCGCCGCCGGCTGGCATCCTACCGCTCCTAGTAGTAACAAAATCAGCATCATAATAGGAATAAGACATGTCACTCAAATAGTCACTAGGAGAGGTATCCTCTGTGAACTCTACCTGCTCAGATTTTCTTTTTAGATTATTAGGGTTAGGTTCGATCTGAGCGGGTATGGCGGCTTTGCCTTTGATGATATCCCGCATCTCCTGCCGGAATTCATCCATTTCTTGCCTGAAAGATGCTCGCTGTTCAGATAGCAAGCGGGCAAGATCATCGAGGGCTGGGTTCTCATAGGCTGGACCCTGAGAACCGGATGTCTGTCCCTGCTGGAAATGGGGCTGCTGCTGCTGGTGTTGCTGCTGATACTGAGGGGAAGGCTGGTGATAAGATTGTTGAGGCGGTTGTCGCTGCCTCCACTGCTGTCCCTGATAGGAGGGACGAGGACCACTCTGGTATTGTTGCTGATGGGCATAATGGGGCTGTTGCTGCTGTGTCGGCTGGCTGTTCTGTTGTCCTTGGGCAGGAGGATGCTGCTGGGATGAGGATCCACCATTGCCCCAACGGAATCCGGGGTGGTCCCTACGAATTGCGGGCTGAGGGTATCGGTCATACCAAATCCCATTGACTTCCATCAATGGTTCCTGCTCAAAGGAGGGTGGAGGAAGAACTGCCAGTGGCTGCTCTGGCTGATAAACCACCATCTGCGTGTCCGAAGATGGCGGTTGCTCTGAATGGTATTGCAGCAATGGAACCGGCTCCGCCTGGATATGGTTCACCTGGCGGTATGAGGTAGAGGCCTGGTTGGGATTGCTGTTGCTGGAAGCAACCTGTGACCTGGGAGGCTGTTGGGAATGGGCTTGTGCCTCCTGAATACTTAGAATTTGAGTCTTCAGGTCACTCATGGTTTTGGTGAGAAGGTCCATCTGGGCTAGACCTTGGTTCTGCTTCTTTTCCAGGATCTCCATGCGGTCCAACTTTTCACTAATGATGCCCATGTCGGCTGCGGCTGATTCGGCTTGAGTTGCGGCTGCCGACGTTGTGTTGGGATCGGTATCGATGCGGGCGATCCTCTGAAATGATCCCGCTCCTTGCGGGGGCTTCTGCTGTGTATAGACACGGACCTGGGCCATCACTGTGGAGTTTTCTGCCATGCCTTCGTAGATGGCCCAGACGTCGTCTTCTCCCTTGGAGAAATAGGACCCACCGCAAGAGGCGTTCACTAGCCCCTGCAGCTCCGGTGTCAGCCCACAAAAGAAACTCTGCACGAGATTGGGCTTGGAGATATCATGGTGCGGACACCGGTCGATGAGCTCTCTGAATCGATCCCATGCTTCATGGAACTGTTCATTTGGGATCATGATGAAGTTGCTGATCATGGCTCGAGCTGCGTTGGTCCGGCCGAGAGGGTAGTACTTCTTTAGGTATGCGGTCTGGAGATCTGCCCAGGTGTCGACGAATCGCCCAAGGTGTTTGAGCCAATATGCGGCTCTGTCAACCAAAGAGAACGGGAAGGCGATCATCTTGATGGTGTCCTCGGTCATCAGCCGATCATGGATAGTGCTGCAAATCATCTCAAATTCCTGGAGGTGGAGGTGCGGCTCTTCGGTCGGCAACCCGTGAAACTTGGGTAGCAGCTGGATCGTGTGGGGCCGAAGCTCGAAATCTCCGTGGATGGGCGGGAGTCTGATCCACCGGTGAGTAAGGGATGCAGCTGGGTTGTGCAACTCCCTCATAATGGTCTGCGGCGGTCGCTCAGCGTCTGGATCGCCTCCTCCTGCATCGGGTCCTCCTCCGCCACCGCCGCCGCCCCCAAGTCGGTTCTCTCTCATCTGCGCTATTTCTCTCATCAGATCACCCATGAATGTTCCCTGATCACGGATCTGTCTCTGCATATTTTCCAGGGACGCTAGCAAGGAATTGTTGATGGCCACCTGATCAATTATGAATGGAGGGTGATCGTGGTTATCTGGGTGCTCGCCTCTTTCTGCCATTGCTGGATTTTCTGAAAAAGCAAAAGAGGCCATCTCAGGTGCTGTCGAATGAGCGGAACTCTGTGATGCACTGAATTTTGACACAATTGGACTGAGAGAAGGAGAGTGGGAAGGGTGGTCGAGGGGGAACAGGGTGGATGTGAACTCGGGCTCGGAGAGCGGACTCTCCAAGGCATTCCTAGATGAGTAAGGAGGAGTGCTAGATAGCGGTGCCGACAAGGTCGGCCTAAGAGATCTCCGTCCCATCATCTTGATTATTCGAGAAGAGTGGGGATAATGCAAGAGAAGAAGAAGATGATATGCAACAAAATTGTGCACAATTGTGCGGTGTTTTTGATCTTGACCTAAATAAATCTAGCAATCAAACGCAAAGCAAGGGTGAATTCACCAACTCAACTCGTGAAGCCGTGAAGGTTCAGCTTTTATCTTGTCAATTTTAGCTTGTTTTCAGGTATTTATCTTATCACGAGTCCTTAGAACGCTACGCCTATAGGAGCGAGAGTACTGCCAGGAAAGTGTCCCCGTACTTGTCCTCCTCCTGTGTAACCTGTAACTTGCGCTTTTTAAGGTCCTTGTAACCCTTCCTGGATCCCTACTCAGCCAAAGAAAAGAGGGAGGAAGCCGATAGGCGAAACCGATACTTCGGACCTCGCTCGCAACGGAATCACCCGTGAGCGTGCAAGATCCTACTCGGACGCAGCCGGTGAGACAGACACACCCGTGAAGGCGTGGCCTAAGCTCGGTACTTCGGACAAGGTCGGTGCTCACACAATAGCGAGTCACCAATGGCGACCAAGTCCTACTCGACTACGTACGATAGTAGCGCCAATACTTCGGAAATCCAGGCGATACACAAGGCAGCCACAAGTTGGGTTTTGGGCTCTAATCCTTACAAAGCGCTCACCTCACTTGGAAGGAGACCTTCCCATGCAACCTGAAGACAAGTGAGGGTGTTACTCTCCCCAAGCAATGAATCCAATTACCGATTTTATTTTGGTCAAGTTTTCTTTAGCAGTCCCTTTTTTAATTTTTTTTGGTGTTATCGCTTCTTTTGAGTAGATTCAAACAAGCGCCTAACGGTTTTTGTATTTTTCCTTTATCCTACTTTGTTCCAAAAACAGAGGGAGAATAGAGTCGGAAAAGCCGTGCAAGTCGACACCAAGGTGGAAATCTCACCTTTGTGCCTAGATGATGCATGCAAAGTAAGAAGACTTACAGCGAATCCCAGCTCTCTCCATGCGGGATGCAAAGCAGAATTTATAAACCTATGCTATATGGCGATATGCAAGCGGAAATCGTCCTAGAACAGGCAACTGCTAGCGTGAAGAACCACAAGCTAGCTATTAACTCCTAATCCGAGTGTCCGGTCTAGGCTCACCCCTCCTCTGCTCAACACATTTGAGTTAGGAGAAAGCGCTTGTTCGGGTGTGAGCTCGCGGCGCGTGGATCGGAAGCTACTAGCTAACTGTTTAATTAGTCTAAGTCCAAATACGAATCTATAGGAGCATGCAAAGATAATTAGGTGTTTGGACCTATTCTAATCGACTCAAGCAGGACCTAGAACTAAGAGCTCAATCCACAAAAGAAAGTGAAAAATGAAAACAAAACCGGAAAATGACGGCGATAAAAACTCGATAAAATCCGCGGTGAGCCCCCGGGTGAACAAACACCCGGAAATTAGGCCCGATAGTCTGAGTGTCCAAGTCCAAGTGTACCTGTATTATTACAAATTAATAGTCTCTCTCTCACAAAAAATAAATGTAAGCTAATCTAATCACTCTCCCTCACTCCTCCTGCTCTCTTCTGCCGGCATCACCTAAGAAGGCCGGCTCCGCTTCCCAAGGATGCTCCGAATCACCTAAGCAATCCGCCTTGCTCCGCGGTCCCCTCGCAAGAAGACAAGAAAAGAGACGGTCAGATAGCTCAACAAGATATATCAAAAATGTAAGAGATGGAAAATAATGCTATGGTAAACAATCACACAATCAAACAAAATGTGAACTACTCGCTGTTGCTCCCCGGCAACGGCGCCATTTGATTCAGCCGAAATTCACGTGGTCTAAAAGTGGTGTCTCACACAAGGCGGAGACAACCGTCGCTGTGACGACTCACGATAAATCTCAGACTAAAGTCAACAATTAACCCACATTAAAGATCAACAAATTAGAACTAATGTGGAGTTAAAATTTATTTTTAACTCTGCACAAATGGTGTATAGTGACAAGTATGCAGAGAGTTCGAACACAGGGAGCAAGCAGGGTAGTTCAAAAATGTGCTCAAGTGAGTGTGTGATGTGTCTACACTAAGCAAGCAAGCAAAGGAATTTTTGTGGGTTTTTAATTTTAAAATTTTTTATTTTATTTTAATTTTTAATATTGTATTTTGATTTTAATTTTCTGATTTTTATAATTTTATATTATATATATTTTTTTTGTTTCTTTTTTTCAATATTGGAAAGTAAAGACAATTTAATAAAAGACAAGATGAAGTATTTATAAAAAGGTGCAAAAATAACCAAAAATTCAGAAATTAAATATTTTTGGTATTTTTAGGGTTTTTTACTATTTTTGTGATTTTTGGGGATTTTTCAAGGTGTTTTTGGTATTTTTAAATACTGAAATAAGGGAAAACAGTGGAAATAGGACTGGCTGTGAATAAAATGCAAGTTAAAATTAACAAACAGCAACCAAAATTTTTCACACTATTT
The DNA here is from genome assembly GCA_037367405.1 of Ottelia alismoides. Classification (NCBI taxonomy): domain Eukaryota; kingdom Viridiplantae; phylum Streptophyta; class Magnoliopsida; order Alismatales; family Hydrocharitaceae; genus Ottelia; species Ottelia alismoides. Next base: position 106,160 of record JAZKJV010001218.1, read on the forward strand.
TTCCAATAAAAAGGACAAAATAAGGAACAAACAGGAACTGAGTTTTTGATTTTTGGAGTTTTCTACTATTTTATATATATTTTTTAACGTTTTTGAGTGTTTTTAAATTTTTAGTGTTTTTCTTTTGAGATTTTTAGTGATTTTTGGATTGACACTAAAAGATGATAAAATAGACACTAGGTAATTTTTTTGGAATTTTTAGAGGTGTTTTAATATTTTTTTGGTATTTTCTAAGCTAGACAGTGCACAAATAGCATGTTTTTGATTTTTAATAAATATAAAAATAAAATAAAATCAAAAACTAAAAAGATAGCGTCAAAGTACACGTGTCCAGGAGCTTAACCCTATTTTTGTGGAATTTTTTGATTTAAAATGATAGGTTAAATAAATACAACAAGCATCCAATCACTAAACAGGCCTGTCAGGGGTATAAATGCAATTTAACATAAATCCAGGGGCATACATGCAATTTTCCACAAAAATATACGCTGAATATTCAATTTATAGCTCCAAACAGTAATTACAAAAACCGCCTGGGTCTCTGGGAAATTTTCCCACCAGGGCGCGTGACTTGCACGCGCCTGGCGAGGACTGAAATGTAATATCTCAAAACCCTAGGGGCCTACATGCAAAATATCCAAAAAGTTTACATGTGATACGAAGGTTTTAGTACTAAAACGAAATACACAACTGACCGAGGGTGTCCTTGCAAAATGCCCCCACCTCACGTGTACAGGTCACATGAGGTGACGTGACGAAGGACCTGGATGCAAATATTGAAAGCTTGGGGGTCTCTATGCAAATATTACAAAAATATTTAAACTACGCAACAAAGTTTTTGGACTGAATAGAAATTACAAAATAAGCGGGGGTTGACTGCAAAATACCCTCGCATAGGCGATCCGACGGCGTTGGCGAAGGTGATGACGCGTGGCGGACATCCAACGGTTGGGCTTCAGGCGCGATCCAGCGGCGTAGGGCACGCCACTTATCCACGTGGCATCTCCTCCGAGCGCGATGACGGTTCGCCCGTGGACCGCTGAGACCAGATCTCAGATGAGATCCGACGTCGGCAGGTGAAGGCGATCGGACGGTCCACGTCAGAACTGGGGCCTCCTCTTGATCGGACGGCTGCGAAGCTTGATGGAAGAACAGGGAAGAAGAACCGCCGTGGCGACCTTCTCCCGGCGATGGCGACGCGCTCCGGTGATGAATGAGCTCCAAAAAGGGCCCTGAAGGTTGCTGGAAGTCTCCTCTGTCGTCTGGAAGCGATGGAGTGGCGTGAGGATCGGCGGAGCTCTTCAGCGGCGACGCGGAAGATGCGGTGCTCCAGGTGCTCCGGCGAAGGATCAAAAGGGCTCCAGACGCGTCAATGCACTCCAGCACCTGCACAAAAAGGTTAAGGAGGTCTAGGGCAAAATGCCTCGACCTCAGGTGGCTCTCGAAGGGGTGCGACAGGCGATCTGAGGGCTCGCCGGAGTTGCGCTCCGGCGAGGTGAGAGATGTGGTGATTAAATGAGCGAATCGATGAGGGATTAAGCTTGGAATGATCGTAGGGAGATGAAGAACGATAAGGGGATGAAAAGAAATGCAAAATAGCCTCGATGGCCTGGGGGCCAGAGGGTGATTACCTCAACGATGAAGCTTCACCGGAGGTTGGAACCCGCTCAGATCTGGGTCTACTCCGCCGCCTTGAAGCTCGGAGCGCGGAGCTGTCACCTCCAGGCGTCTCGAGCACGGCCAAAGGGGGGAGAAATCTGGGTAATCGCGGTTCGAAATTCAAAAGGAAGTTGGCTTTAGGTTTTAAAGGGTTGACGGTCAGAGGAGGAAGAACGAGGCTGAGCGGTTGGTGCAGAGCTCCTTCGACCAAAGTAGCATCAGGGCGGGCATGCCCGATGTCCGAGGAGCAAAAGGTCAGAAGGTTCGATCATGAAATAATGTAAGGTTTGGCCTCGAAAAAATGGAGAAAGAAGGGTCAAATGCGGGTCTGACAAGAGCTACAGGGTCTAGGTCACCTAGTTGACCAGGGTCAACTAGGGTTTGCGCCTGGTTGGTCCACGTGGACCAACCAGGAAAAACCCTGGAAAAATCTTTTGTTAATTCATTTTAAAATACTAGATGGCTGAATTAAATAATACTTATAAAATAAAAAATATTCATTATTTTATGTAGTATTTTATTATGATTTTTATTTATTTTTATGACTTATATTTTTACAAGTTACCTTTCTAACCCTATATAGGTATAATACCTATGTATTGTAGTATTTTATTTTTATTTTGTGTATTTTAATTTCTTTAATTTTGTTTATAATTTTATAAAATTATAAAATACTTTTATACACATAAATATATTTTTATTTTATTTTATTGATGTATTTTGTATATTTAATAAAATCTAAGAGTATTTTGTACAGGTATAGATATAGGCAGTATACCTATGTAGTCTTTATACAAGTATTTTTATTTTTATTTTTCTTTGCATTTTATTTTAATTTTAATGCACATATATATTATAAGTAATATTTACAAAATTATAAAAATGAATAAATAATGAATGAAGAATAAATTGAATATTTTATTCAGTATAGCTATACAACGGGGGTCCAAAACTCAACTTTCAAACCGTAGCTCCGCCAAATGCGAAACCACTGCCATTGGATAGATTATTTTATTCTATATACAATTAAAGGTGAATACACTGCATTTGGAGGTGTCAGTTGTGAGATACGGGTCTGGAAAGTTGGGATTCTGGATTTTTATTCAGACCGTAACTTTTTATCTGTACATTATTTTTCTGTGAAATCAATTTTGTATTTTTCTTTATAAATTATCTACAACTTTCATGTACAAAGTTTCTTTATTTGATGTATAAAAAGTGGAACCAAAAATAGGTCCCAAAAATGAATAAAGAATGAATGCAAGGTATAGGTATTTTATCTGTACTTTGGCCCTTATCTCCCCCTACTTTATTCCTTGTCGACCTATTCATCAAGATGCCTAGGTCTCGGGGTTTCGGGTCATAAAATATTTACAATATTTTATTCTTTTTCTTTTCTTTATTTATTCTATAATTTTGGCCTTTAATTACAGTGATTTATACACTGTTGAAATGCACATGCATGGATGCTAAGATGCTCTATTTAAGGGTATTTACAGGCATTTGCTAGGGTTTTTGGTGCCAAAATGATAGAATAAAGATGATGAAATGTGGATTCATCAGTGCCCCTCCCGCAAGGCAGAGAACGTGGGAGAGAGGGGCACCCGAGGTAGGAGACGAAGTCTCCACCGTTGGATCTTGTGATCCAACGGTGGTGATCAAAGCGGGATGGAGCGGCTGGATGAAGATCTGGCCTTGGTGATCCGAGGGCGTAGCGAGCGCCACGTGGTGCGCTAAGGGCTCGACGTTGATGAATGGCTGAGATGGGAGTCGGGTGTTGAATCGGGTGGTCCAGGTGCATGCGGGGCTAATGGCTCAGATGAAGAGATGAAGGCGCTATCGAAGGGCGCACACGCTGCCACGTGGCGTGATGAGATTAAGGTGCGAATGGACGATGGAGATGAGGCGGGGGATTTGATCCGACGGTCAATGTGAAGGGCGTACTTGGTAGCGGCTAGGCCGTTGGATCAGGGCGACCATCCAACGGCCGCAAGCTACGGCGGCCTGGGCAAGGGATGCGGTCCGCGTGGTGCAACCAGAGGGCGCCACGTGGCCTTGTGTGGTTGGCTGGAGCAAAAAATAAAGGTAGAGAGAAGAGGGGGCCGAATTTGGAAAAACTCCAAACATGAAAGTTGTAGATCTCGATGAGATCTACAAGTTTCTTGTTGACCAAAGATGGGAATGAGGTTAAATATGATACGTAAATACAATAATACAAATATACATACATGTAGTATACAAAGAGGCCCAAAAACCCAACTTTCTCATACGAGCTCCAAATTGGATAAAATTAGTCTCATTTTAAAGGTCTTTTAATGTGTAGTATTCTAAGAGTGAGTAGACCTATTTCGGAATTTGTGTGAGGGATTTATGTGTATTTTCTGATCCAGGGACTCTAGGGCTTTGTTGGCTATTTTACAAGGGGGATTTTTGGCTTTCTCCCCTATATTATTAACTAAGGAGTACATATTATAAGGAAGAGGTTATTTTGGTAAGTGGATATTTTACGAAGGGTTTTGGCTTCTTATTTAAATGCAAATGGACTGCTAAAATGCATGTATTGTGTATGCATGCATGAATGCTTTTTATGCATTATAAAGGGAAATATGCCTCTATTTACTCGGGAACAAGGCTCTATTTTTGACTTTTGAAGTGATGAATCACAGATTCATCAACCCCCTATACTTAAACCTTGCTCGTCCCCGAGCAACTAAATGAAATGCAAGAGTGAAATGATTTTGGGTTCCATGCCAAGGTCATGAACAAAAGTTAAAAATGGAGCTTGACTCATCCTTTGGATTAGTTGTGTGGCGGAACCCTATTTGGATCTGAACTTAAGGCCTAACAGACTTCAAGTTCCACAAGTCTTCTATTCAAGACGCCTCAATAGTCAGGTCAGAACAAATCCTCCAACGCAAATTTCTGATGACTATGATTCTTACTTGTACTGTGTAAGTGAGATATAGCTCTCCACATCAGAAATGACTCGGAACCAGCCTCCTCTAACAAGGTAACTCAATAACCCGGTCCAGTAACTCTTTCCTCGAGGAGCGGGGTATTCCCTTCTAAGTTCAAGTGCGACCAACTCAAGAGGAGGGGTTAGAGAAAAGAATGGACGGTAGCCAGTGTAGCTACCTATCCCGGGATGCCTGACCAGTGTAGCCAAGTCATCCAGCTGCATTTTCTTTGCTAATATACATACTCCGACAGGTATTATTTTTTTACTTGGACCTGTCTGATTTTTTTGGAGTTATTGCATTTTTTTGAACTATATACAAGGTGCATCATGTACATCAGGAGTTTTTCCTCTTGAACTAGTAGACTATCCCTCTTTTGAAGCATTATTGCAACCCACGGCGTCCTGTTCTCAGATGTCAACACCACCAGACTAGGTTGAGATGCACTACCCTCCCTAGAGGAGGATGGATGTGTCCACCCGTGTGCTACTCCAAGCTAAAGGATTCTACCTCCTTACCACCTCATCAATGAAGAGCTACGTGTATTGTGCTTGTCTAAGTTAGGTCACTGTCTATAAGAATCATGCGTGTGCACGAGATATTCTACTTAGACTAATCAAGATGACATGTGAACATAGACTTGCGGACTCAAAGAATTAAGTCTCTTGACCTGACTTAACTCCAGTTCCTATAAGGTTCCTCTGAAATTAGGTGGATTAAGGTCAAATCAAGTCCATCCTCAATATCTACTCATAACTTGGTTCAAATACCACTAGCTTTCCACCTTGCATATGCAAGATATGCAGATGACATGCAGATGACATGCTATAAATGAAATGCCAGACCCTTTTTTTTAAAATGCAAGATAATATGCAAGAGTAAATAAGAAGCCTTTTTGTTTTATTTTATGGTATACAATAATTTTTACAAGATATACATAGTATACAATTATTTTTTTTGGTATACATCCTATTTTACAACAAATTTTACAAAAGTATGTTTTACAAGAATTTTACAACTTTTTATACAAGTGTTATACATATAGTACAAGTATACAAAATTTTAATTTATTTATTAATTTTTTCTAATTTTTACAAAAAAATTACAAGTATTATACAAGTATAAAAAAATTCGATTTTTACCCACCGATAATTATTGTAAAATATATACAAAAATACGCGAAAATACAAGAAAGTACGAGCTATGGGTAAAGTATATATGTAATATATACATGCCCCCCTATACTTAGCGTGTGCTATGTCCTCAGAGCACGAAAGCGACTAAAAAGACATAGCTCGGGCTAAGCGTAGGAGAGCTAAAATTACAAAAGTATAGAAGTCGTCCCGCCCCCCTATACTTAGGCTCTGGCAGCCTAAGTGTAGAAGAAGATCAGAAATGGGGCAGACGAGGGAAAGATGAGAAGTGGATGAGTATACAATGCGGGCATCGGTCCCCCCTATACTTAGTCTCAGGTCAGCCTAAGTATAGGTAGGAAATGAGTATGAGGACCAATGTGATCTGGAGAATGTACAAAGAACCGACTCAAGTGACTCCTCCCCCCTATACTTAGGATCTGGTCATCCTAAGTATAGTCCAAGATAGTGATGTAATGAGACGGGGATGAGTTACTAGAGTCACGGGAGAAAGGATAGGATGTACAAGAATGATGATATATACAGATGAGTCGGTCTGAATCTTTCGAGATGCTGCTGATGGCTGGAGCTCACTGCTGCTAGGCGTGGGCATCGGGTCAGGCTGGGCTGGCCCATTTACGTAGGCATAAAAGCCCATTTGGCCCACGGAATTTGAGGCCCAGGCCCATCCAAGCCCATTTAATATCGGGTCGGGCTTAGCCCGCTTAAAATTGGGCTTAACTTCATTTTAGAAGCCCAAGCCTGCCCATTTAGCCCAGAAGTTATACTACGACAAGTACATATCCGATCTATTTATTACACCCATTTTATATAAGCCCATCAAATCATGATAACTGATACGTATGCTTTCATGTAAAGTAATATGTGTGTATATTTACTTACCTCTGAATGTATACTATAATCTTTCTCTCACATTTCATTGTTAAACAAATCTATCTTAAAAGCATACCATATAAGAAAGTCGAAAGTCGTAATCGAACTGCATACTAAAAATTATGAGTAGCATACCACAAGTCTAATGTCAAAAGCCTATAACAAGTTTAATGTCAATTCAATCCTATATTCAAGACTACAACTATTACATCAAAGTTTAGTACTAATAGAATAAATAACATGTTTGCATGCTTCAAAAATAAATTATAAAAATAGGATCATTTTATTCTCTTCTCGGCTTGCACAACTCCAAAATCTGCAAATAAAATAGGATCTTATTATTCTCTTCTCAGCTTGCACAACTCCAAAATCTGCATATAATATAAATTCTATCTTATAAGTTGTACAATACATACAAAATATGCAAAAGTGATCATTAAAAAACTTACTTCATATTGAATTTATTACATCCATCCTTCCCGATCATCCATGTCAGAATCATCACTACTAGTAGACAAACTGCAACAAAAAAAAGAAAACATAAGTAAAAAATTTGAAAAATATATATTTAATAAAGAACGAAAAAAGAAGATTCGTCTTATTTATACCTTTCAAATTTTAATCCCGCAGAATCATCTCTAATCCAACTTTGTGTACATATTAATGCTTCTACTGTGTTTGGAGGTGTGGAACAACGATGATCATTAATTACCCTTCCACCCGTGCTAAAAGCTGATTCTGAAGCTACTGTAGATAGTGGAACACTAAGTACATCACGAGCCATTCTTGAAAGTGTTTGATATTTATCTTCTGACTTTCTCCACCATCCCAAAATATCAAAATCTTCACCTGGCTTTGGTTGAAACAACTTCTCTTCCAAATAGACTTCCAAATCAGATAACGAAGGTTGAGCAGAACAAGAATGTTGATAATATAGTAAAAAATCATCCTAGTCTCCAACACTTACTGTATGAAGTCCAGATGTACTCCCACTTGAATGGTCATCTTGACCATTATTCCCAATCTTATATTCAGTGTATAGGTCATGGAGGCCCTTTTCCACATTTTTTAATTGTTGATCAGCACTAGGACCATACATTTTCTTTAGCAAGAAATTTACATAAATCATTTTATATCTAGGATCAAGTATAACGGCAATTGCTAGCAACACATTACAATCCTTCCAATATTTTTCAAACTTTTCATTCATTTTTCTTGCCATGCATTACATACGAATATCTTTTGCATGGCATTGCAAACTTAGGTGCATGTGAACCTTGTATACTTGATAGAAAAAAAGATTTGAAGTGGAGTACTGTCTGCCAGAAAAAACATTGGTTGCATCATAGAAAACTTCTAGAAAATCACATAATGTACTTGCACATGACCACTCATCATCAGATGGTAAATCTCGATAATTGGCATCAACCACAGCTAATTGCACAAAAGCATCTTTAAAGAATAAAGCATTTCTCAGCATCATGAGGGTGGAATTCCATCTAGTAGGGACATCATAAGATAACTTCTTTTTTGATGGCTCTAAACCAACCTCTTTTGCGGAGTCTTTAAAGTATTGTAATCGCTTAGTAGAACCTTTCACAAATTTGACACTTTCGCGTATCTTCTGTATAGAATCATGCATCTCTTTCATACCATCTTGAACTATCAAATTTAATATGTGGGCGCTGCACCTCACATGGAAAATTTGAGCCTTAAGAGGAATTAGACCTCTTCCACCTAAATTACGTTTCAAGGTGGATATAGCACTATCATTTGTAGAACAATTATCAACGGTAACGATGAATATCTTTGACTGAATGTCCCAAGAAGATAAACTTTTCAAGATACTTTCATACAAAGTGCTTGCATTATGAGGCGGTGGAATATGCATGAAATTCAATATATGACTATGTAATCTCCACAATTTATCTATATAATGTGCAGTGATGCATAGATACCCAAGTGTTTGTTGGAAGGTCCACATATCAAATGTAAGTGACATTCTTTGGACATTTTCTCTAATAAAATATTTCAAATTCTCTTTCTCTGATGCATAAATATTCATGATGTCCCTCTTAATAGTTCTCCTAGAAAATGATACAAACTTAGGAGAGCATGTTTGAAATGCCTTCAACAAGTATTTATGCTCAACAATAGAGAAAGGGTATTCATGCATGATAATTGCATTTGCTATAGCCTTTCGAGTGTGATCCATATCAAACTTAAAAATCCCAATATTTGTAGATTCATTCTCACCATGTTCAAATGTTAAGAGCTTCTGCCCATTTTTTATAGCAACTTTTTTCAAGCATCCTTCAATGTGTCGCAATAGATGACTCGTACCCATTCTAGTACTCGCAACAAGTAGATCGCCACACCTTTTACATTTTGCCTTTTCTTTTCCATCAACGAATATCACATCAAAATCTTTCCATATTCTAGATGTTTTCCTTCTTTTAGGTACAGAATTAACGGGATTTTGCTCGGCATCTTCAATATGAATAGGCATCGAATCCATTATTTAATTATCCTTAAAAAAATAAAATATAAACAGTGAGTAATGGTTTTTGTAGTGATAAAATATCCCCTATTTTGATAAACCGTAAATGCTATATGATTATAAAATGCATAACATATATTAATCGAATGATTCCAAGACCGATCATTAATCAATTGGTATTAAATAATTCATTTCAAAAATTATAGATCAAAAGTTATCTCAAATTCTCAATGGCACACGGACAATAGTATAACCAAATAAAATATTATAAATCCTTCATATGAATTAAATATAATGCACAAGTCAAAGAAATAGTATGCATACAATAGTATTACATATATGCAGACTAAGAAATGGTGCGTGAACAGTAGTAAAAAATAAAACAAATAGTTTACCTTATCAGAAAACCCGGCAGACTAAAAATAAGAATCACAAGTCGTCGTTGTGCATTCTCGTTCACAACTGGAATGGTGGAACCTTCGAAACTCCGATCATTATCCTTCCCTTGATCAAGAATGTGAATGTTCTGGTCCCTGAAGGATGGACTCCTGTCAATGATATGAAAATATACGAATAACGTTGAACGGTTGAATCTTGAAGGGCTTACTCACTTATGGAATAAATATGGAATTGGCAATCAATCAACTCTAAAATGGTGGATGGATTAGTGGATATAGATTGGTAAATAAAATTAAAAATAGAAAGTGCAAATGTTGTTGGACGTCACAAACGAAACTTGTTAGTTGTTAGACGTTTCCACTTTCCAATCTACCAAAAAAATCCCATTAGTATATTTCTTAAAATGGAAATCTCATCATTACAAGACAAGAGTAAAATCCACCATATATGTTATGTTTTTATGTATATTAAATTTGAATTTTCTTAGTATTGTTATTCGGGCCTATCGGGCCGAATCGGGTTTTCAAAAAAAAAACCAATACCCAAGCCCAAACCCATTAAGGTGCAGGTCGGGCTAGGCCCGGATTTTTTCGGGCTGAAGCTCTAAAGTAATGCCCAAGCCTAGTTTAAACGGGTCGGGTACCCACAAGCCCATTGGGTACCCGACCCATTGCCCAGATCTAACTGCTGCAAGGTCTCATACGCAACTCGAGGTGTGTCTACTGTATCTGTCTCACGCATGAATACAATCTCCTCAACATGGACTAACTGCTCATTGATTCGACGAAGTGCTTCAACAGGTGTCCATTCACTAGGAATGTCGGTGCACCATCTGCGAGATCTGAGATCTCGACACATCCACTATCATGCACCGTACGGACGACAAATGGGCCCGTACACTTAGACTTTAACTTGCCTTGGAAAATCTTCAGCCTGGCATTGAACAAACATACCTTCTGTCTAGGAACAAAGGTCTTTCGTCTGATATATCTATCATGTCAATGCTTCACCTTGTCCTTGTACACCAAACTGTTGTCATATACGTGGTTTCTGACTTCCACAAGCTCATTCAGATCCATGTCTCTCTGCTTCTGTCCCAGGTGTGTGTTCCAGTTGACCTTCTTAAATGCCCATCTTGATTTGTGCACTAACTCTGCGGGTAAGTGGCACGGCTTTTCGAATACCATTCGGAATGGGGAGGTGCCTAATGGTGTCTTGTAAGCCGTCCTATAAGCCCAGAGGACTTGATCCAAGATCTGAGACCAGTCCTTCCTGTCCGGGCGGACAAGCTTTTGCAATATGGTTTTCACCTCCCTATTTGACACCTCAGCCATACCATTGGTTTGTGGGTGGTAAGGACTTGCGACACGGTGTTCGATGCCATTGTCCTTCAGGAGTTTCTTCACCTCCCGATTCACAAAGTGGCTACCCCCATCTGATATCATCATTTTGGGGATCCCGAACCTAGAGATTATGTGCTCTCTAATGAATTTACAGACAGTTCTGCTGTCTGCTACTCGGGTCGGGATAGCCTCCACCCATCTGGACAGATAGTCTACTGCAAGAAGGATATATTCGAACCCGTGGCTGACAGGGAATGGGCCCATGAAATCGATGCCCCAGGCGTCAAAGACATCACAAATGATGACCGGCTGCATTGGCATCTCATCCTTGGAACCGACGGTTCCTCCCATTCTCTGGCATACTGGGCACGACTTTGCAAAGGCGGTGGCATCGCAAAACAGAGTCGGCCAATAGAAGCCACACTGAAGTACCTTCCATGCGGTCCTCTTCCCGGAGTGGTGTCCTCCTGCCTCTAAGTTGTGGCATAAAGAAAGGACATTCTGGTATTCCTCCTGAGGAATACACCGTCTCCAGACACAATCCGGTCCTTTAAAGAAAAGGATCGGATCCTCCCAATGGTAGTGTCTAGCGTCCGACTTCAGTTGGTCGATTTGGCTCTTGGGCCAATCTTCGAGAACTTTCTTGGAGACAAGATAATTCACGATATTGGCATACCATGGGAGTGAGTCGATAACAAAAATCGACTCGTCAGGGAAGGAGTCTCGAATTGGAGAAAGCTCGGAAGTATTAAGATCTTCGAGACGAGAAAGATGATCGGCCACTACGTTCTTCTTTCCAGGTTTATCACGGATGTCCAATTCAAACTCCTGGATAAGTAAAATCCATCGAAGAAGACGCGCCTTCGCGTCCTTCTTCTCCATCAAGTACCGTAGGGCCGTATGGTCAGTGAACACAGTTACCTTGGATCCGATTAAGTGAGATCTGAATTTGTCCAAGGCAAACACTACCGCAAGCATTTCCTTTTCCGTAACTGTATAGTTACGCTGAGCGGTATCAAGCACTTTGCTTGCGTAGTGAATTGCGAACGGGACGCCCTCTCTTCTTTGTCCTAACACAGCCCCAACAGCATAGTCTGAGACATCCGTCATGATCTCAAAAGGTAGAGATCAATCTGAGGCTTGTAGGATGGGTGCGTCTATAATCATTCCTTGCAGAAGCTTAAAGGCCTAAAGACATTTGTGATCAACAACAAACTCCATGTCTTTGCCTAAAAGCTCAGTTAGCGGTCGGGCAATCTTAGAAAAATCCTTAATGAATCTCCGATAAAATCCAACATACCCGAGGAACGACCGCAACTGCTTTACGTTGGTTGGTGGCTGGAGTCGTCTGATCACATCCACCTTGGCAGGGTCAACCTCCATTCCTCTCTTGGAGATGACATGCCCCAACACTATGCCCTTTGTCACCATGAAGTGACTTTTCTCCCAGGAGAGCACCAGATTAACCTTACAACATTTTTGAGGACTCGGTCCAGATTCCTAAGACAGGAATCGAAAGAATCGCCGTGGACCGAGAAGTCATCCATGAAGACTTCCAGGAATTCGCCGACCATTTCGGCGAATACAGCAATCATGCACCTTTGGAAAGTACCTGGAGCATTGCATAGCCCAAAAGGCATGCGCCTGAAAGCATAGGTACCAAAGGGGCATGTAAACGTGGTCTTTTCCTGGTCCTCTGGAGCTATGGCTACTTGATTGTAGCCCGAGAACCCATCTAGGAAGCAGAAGAACTCTTTCCCCGCTAGTCTCTCTAAGATCTGATCAATGAATGGTAGGGGGAAATGATCCTTCTTCTTCGCGGCATTCAGGCGTCTGTAATCCACACAGACGTGCCACGACGTGGGAACTCTCGTCACGATCTCCTCTCCGTCCTCGTTGGTGGTCGTCTGAATTCCCGACTTCTTCGGGACAACAGGGATTGGGGCCACCCACTTAGAGTCGGAGATTGGGTAAATGAAACCCGCGTTGCACCATTTTTCTATCTCCTTATTCACGACCTCTCGTAAATTTGGATTCAACCGGCGTTGGAATTCACGAGAGGATTTGGCCTCATTCTCCAAGTAAATATGGTGCGAACACAGAGCGGGATTTATCCCGTGGAGATCGGAAATGCTCCAGCCTATCGCCTTGCGGTTTTTCTCTAGGATCTCTAGCAAGCGAGATTCCTGCTCCTCGGTCAATTGCGAACTGATGTTGACCGGAAATTTCTTGTCTTGACCCGCAAGGAAGGCATATTTTAAGGTTGTGGGTAAGGGTTTGAGCTCAGGAATAGTGTGATCGTCTAAGAAATCTGGCTCAATCTGATCTGGTTCAGTGTTGTAAGTGGCTGGATCGTTCACTGTGATAGCTGCCACCAAGTTCGGCTCTAGAGTCGGATCGTCAAAGGTCTCCATACAATCGGCAAATGCCTCGTCCGACTCGTCATCCTCATCTTCCGATTGTCCTAGAGATGTAAGGACTGACAGGCCCAACTGGGCCTCTACGTCATCGAAGATGTAGGGAGATGCAGGCTCAGAGCTGTACTCATTCCTGAGGATCTCGTAGACTGACTCATGCACTGGATCATCTTCGGAGGAGATGGACACATCGGTGCTGGCTGGGTTCTGTCTCCATGGCCCAACTAAGTCTACATGCTCGTAGTCTGTTCCGGTAGAGGAGTATTCGGTGCTGGATTCTGAATCCGGTCTCTGCCATCTTGTCTGCTTCATTTCAAGTTCCTCATCTCCGCCTGGAGTTTGGAACTGAATCTTCCCATTCTTATAATCAAATAAGGCCCCTGCTGTTTTGAGGAAGGGCCTACCTAGAATGATCTGGGAATCTCTCCAATTACAAGGGGTTTCCATATCCAGGACAATGAAGTCCACCATGTATTCTTGCCCCTCGACTTTGATCACAATGTTCCTTAACTCTCCTTGGGACCTCTTGGTTGATTTATCAGCAAACTGAAGAAGAGCTCTAGATTTCCTAAGAGGTCCGAGATTAAGCCGCTCGTAGAGGGCTGTAGGCATCAGATTGATTGAGGAACCATTGTCCAGAAGAGTGTGTGCAAACGCGATGTCATCAACGTGACTCACTACATAATGTGCACCCATGTCTCTTCGTTTCCTTGGAAACGAGTTCTTTATTGCACAAGTCGTGGCTACTGATAAGACGTGTTTCTCAACACGGCTTTTGGTCTTCCTGCTAACTCTAGTAGGTGTGCATCTCACCTTAAGGTATTTTTGGAATGCAGGGGGCATTTCCACGAACTTGTCAAAGGGGATTGTGACCTTGATGTGTTTATTGCAGAACTCTGCCATCTCAGGGTCATCTTTTTGGATTTTTTTGGTTTTCTTCTTTCCATCCTTGAGAGCTCGGGGAAAAGGGATTATTGACTCCAACTCATGTTCGGAAATTGAAAGATTCTCATTAAGATCAGGAACTGAGTTATTTACATGACTCTGACTCTAAAACAAACTAGGACTCTGACTCTGACTGAAATGAAAATGCTGAGGCGAAACCGGTGATGCTTCTTCCGCGATTGTTGGACGATCCTCCTCAGATGGAGGTGCGGGCTCTTCATCGGTTTCGTCGGACTCCATGCGGATGCGAGAATGCTGCTTAGAGGACTCAGATGTCCTCTTCTTCTGCCGATGATGATGATGGTGATGCTCCTCCTCTTCTTCCTCCGAGTTCTCCTCAGGTAGAGTTTCGGAGGCTCCTTCCTTCTGCGTCCGTGCCCGATCAGGTATGGTCACGGTCCTTCCGCTCTTGAGGGACATATGATTTACATTACGTACGAAAGGATCTCATGTTCAGATAAATAATTATCTGAATAATATACCTGATCTTGAGGTCGGTTCTGGCCATGGTGTAAGCTGTTCGGGTTGGCCTAAACCCTGTGCGCGAATTGGGGTCTTTGGCGCCATCTGTTGGTCCTGGGTACGAGAGACCTGATTGATGTTGGTTCTCATGTCCAGGTGGTCATTCTGCATCTGGTGGACCCTATCAGACAGGGTCTGGATCGCCAAGGTGAGAGACTCCAATTCGGTGGGCTGGGCTTGCTGTTGTGTAGATGAGGTTCTGTATTGGCCCTGTTGGCCATGCCGATATTGCTGCTGCTGATGGGACGGTGCCGGCCCCTGCTGATAGGTGCGTTGCTGCTGCTGGTACCCTTATTCTGGCCTGGACTAAAAGCGCGGTGTGGGAACGGGCCTGGTTTCTTGGTAAGCTGGGGGTGGGCGGTGGGGCTGATCCTTCCCCATTTCGGCCTGCCTGACAATCGGGTCACGGCTATACCACAACCCATTGATCTCGTACACTTGCGGAGGCTCCTCGTATCCCGTCTCCACTTGTGGGGGTGCATGCTGGTTCTGCTGGGTGTAAGTCTGATCCCAGCTACTCTGAGACCCCGGTGCCTGTTCCTGTACAAGATGGACTCGATGTACAGGTGCAGGTGATGCAGAAGGGGTAGGTAGCTTTATCTTAGCTACCTTCTCAAAAAGTTCCTCCACTTGTTTCGGTAGGCGCGAAAGAGACTCCAGTTCCGCGACTCTCTTGTGGATCTACTCGACCATGGTAAGCTTGTCGGCAATCATCCCCATGCTGGGGATGAGGTCCTCAGTAAGATCCGCTACAGTCCTTCGGGTTATCTCATTGGATAGGATTGAAGGAGACAAATGATAGGCCCTGGTGGCCTGTGACCTGTCGGTTTCCGCCATATGCTCTAGGATCTTCTATACGGCGTGCTCGTTTTTGTTCAGATAGCTTCCTCCACAGGAGGCACTGACTAACCCCTCCATCTCCGGGGTTAGACCACAGAACAAGGTCTGGACTAAGACCGCCTTCGAAATGTCGTGGCATGGGCATTTCTGCACTAAATCATTGAACCTATCCCAAGCGTCATGGAAAGGTTCACTGGGTCCTTGAGCGAAGCTGGCGATCTTCGTTCTCATCTGGTTAGTCCTACTGAGAGGGTAGAACTTTTTCAAGAATAGGTACTTGAACTGCATCCAGGTAGTACATACCACCCCTAAGTTCTTCAGCCAATGAGCAGCCTTATCTCCTAAGGCAAAAGGGGTGGCCTTCAGTCGAATATAATCCTGGCCAACATTGGGATGGCTAAGATTGTTGCACACTAGCTCGAAGTCACGGAGAAAAGTGTATGGTTCTTCATTTATGTTTCCGTTGAACTTCGGAAGCATACTAAGGAAGTGGGGCTTCAGCTCAAATGCCTGGGCGGGAACTGCGGGTGCTAACCAATTCTGAATCTCGTTCTCCGCCGGGTTGTAGGTATCGACCATTGGTCGGTCGATTCCTCCAGCTACTATAATCTGTCCCATCCGCGCCATGAGATCTGCATTCTTCTGTTCGGCTTCGGCAAGGCGAGCAAGAATCTGTCGTATTTGTTCCTCATCCGGTGGCATCTTTGGCGACATCTTGTCCTCTAGTCCTGGGTGGGAAGTAAGATTGGTGTTAGAGGGAAAATCAAGGAAGGGATTACCGAGGCGATGGTCTTCCTCGGTAATCTCGGAGGAGATGAAAGGGCTGGTTTAAGAGTAACCACCCTGAGTATGAGGGAACCAAGACTCAAGAGGGTCATGAGTCCTGGGTGGTCCAAGGTGTGCTTGGACCGATGAAGATGAGTTACTTGGGGGACTCATAGAGAGATCGGTAAGTAGCGCATCGAGATCTCCCTAGTTACTCATCTTGATGTGGCGAGAAGAAGATAGGATTTTACTCCTACCTGAAGCAAGCAAATCAATCCAAAACCCTGGGTTCACACTCAACACAGTGAAGGACTCGAAATCGAGTCCAATTAATCTTGTGGTTTTTAAGTGTGATTTTCAAGCAAAAATAGCAAGGATTACGCGGCCTATAGGGAAGTCAGCTCAGAGCCGGATGCATCTTCCCTGTTTAACATGTCGCCTAAGATACCGCTGGTCCTTCCTTTCTTCGCTCCTATCCCAAGTCGATGGATTCAATGACTACACCCCTCTCTACCTGCAAGAAGACGGAGGCTGACAAGGCCGGAACTTCACCCCGGGGGGTTACTGGCAGCTTGTCGGAAAGTACCGCAATTTCGCCCCTATCAACCTGAGACAGGCGGAGGCTACTTGGTACTAGTCAATGAATCTGAAATTATTCGACTTGTGATATTTGCTAGGATCAGTCAGAACGTGATATGGAAGGCGGGGATTTGGGCTCTGCCTTAAGGTGTTCACACACACTCAAGTACGCTCACTCAGCCTGAAAACAAGGTCGGGGATTAATCTCCCGCAAACAATTTTCAAATTTTATTCCCTTTTTTTGGTCAATACTGTTTAGCAGTCCCGATTTTAAGTTAAGTTATCATTGATTAAGTCAACCACACAGCACGCCTATCGGATAGTCCCAATTTCCTTTTTAATTTAAATGTGAAAATCAAAGGGGGGAAAATCGAGAAAAGCCGATGCAAGATAAAACAATGATGCAATGCCGAGTTCAGGAGACTTACAGTGATCCCTTCGCTTTTTTATGCAGGATGCAAAACAGAATTGAAAGCTTTATCTAAATGCAAATGCAGACGATGAAAGCCGCTCCTAGACAGGCAGTTCTATTAGCGTGAAGAACAGGTTAATTTGGCTAAGTCCTGCGGTCTAAGTGCGTCTTTTAAGTGAGTTGTGTGGTCCTAATGATTACGAGCACAAGCAATTCCTAGATTGGCTCGGGGAGCCGCTAGTGCAAGCTAATTTACATTCATCCAGACAGCACACGGGACACAGTTCCACTATACTTACACGCACGAGATCCCAAATGGGAATCGCTGGAAATGTTGCGAAAAAGAAATAAAATAAATAAAAATTACAATGCCTCTCTATTCACTCAATTAAAATGCTCGATCGTCGAAGCGTCTTCGACTCCTCGCGTTCCTCGCATGGAAAAAGAGTGAGGTCAGAGAGTGACTCAAAAATAAAATGATGCAAAGAAATAAAAGAGAGAAAATAATTACAAGAAAACCAGGGGTCAGACTACCCGGGGAAAGAAAATCAAACACAGAGAATATAACTAAAAATTAACCTAAGTCGTGCCTCCCCGGCAACGGCGCCATTTTGATAGCCGCCCCGCACCCTTAGTTAATTCGAGCAAATTAATGTCCAAATTATTTTAATTTCATTCGTTGCAGTCGGATACGAGAGGCTAATCAAAAACCACTATTAATTAATGTTAAGTTAATTTGAAGCGGCGGATTTTTTTTACTTGGTAAGTCCAAGGTCAAACTCAGGGAGGCATCTGTCTCCTTAGGTAAAATCTTAGCAAAAATCGAGTGTTGGATTTTCGGGGAAATAATTTTTTTTATTGTTTTCTATTTTTTGTGCAGACACATGCAACCAGCAGGCCAATATATAGTTTAATTCAATTGAGATATCAAATGGAGTCCAAAAATTCTAAAAATTTACCAGATGATTAATTATGATGAAAATGAACTACCCTAATTTTTTTGGAATTTTTAGACACTAAATGAATTTACTGTTAATTAAATATGTAGACAAGGTGATTTTTACTAATTAATTTTTAATAAATAACAAATCACAATTTTTCAAGAGATAAAATTATCCTAGATAGCTCTAATGATAAGGAATCCAGGAAAATTGACAGATCTTAATTTCAATGTGAAATGAATTTATTAAAATTAAAATGAGAAAATCACTCAACAATTTATTTAGGCCTCGATATGTGTGCAACTGACATGAAATTTTTATGGCATGTTAAGTTCACTGTCCTAAAGCTACTGTGAATTTTTGAGGATTTTTGGAATCACAGAAAATTAACTAGAAATTAAAAGGTGTCACTGGGCAAAATATTCCACAAATCAACCAATTAATTCATTTAAAAATCTATTGTAATTACAAAAATATGACACGTGGCACAATAGATAGAGGACAAGTTTCTCAAGAAAATACAACTTTTGGAATTTAAAAATGATATAAAATGCAACCTAGGGGAGCGTGCAATCACATGGGTGTAAATGCAATACAGGAAAATAAAATTACATAAAGCAAATATGCTGACAGGGACTTAAGTGCAATTACCTATATTGTTGGGGACTCGAGTGCAAATTCTCCACAAGGCACGTGCTCCTCACGTGGGGTCTGCTTCACAGGGACTGATTTGCAATATCTGAAAGTTCCATGGACCTCTGTGTAAATTTCCCAGGCCGCACGTGCTCCTCACGTGGGCGGCCTTGGCTCGGGTAGCTGTGGAGGCTCGGGGCTCGGCTCGGGCGCGTCTGGAGGTCTGGAGTGAGGCTCGGGTGATCCGAGCCTAGGCTCGGAGAAGAGGCACGGGCCGTAGCTGCGTGGCGCACTGTGGACCCTTGGATTGAGCTCGATCCAACGGATGCGGTGAAGACTCGTGGCGAGACCTCAGACCGTTAGATCTAAGTTGATCCAACGGCTCCTGTCTTCGATGGAGATGGCGACGTGGCTCGCTGCAAGCCGTTGGATCAATGGTCGATCCAACGGTGGAGTGATGAGCTGGGCGTGGCTACGTAGACGTCGTGGGACCGTTCGATCAAGATGATCGAACGGTGGCTGGACCTCCATCCTCAACGGTCCTCTGCCTCCTGTGGAGGACTTGGCGGGGCTCCGGCGAAGGGGTCATCCCTCTGTCCGTTCCTCCTAGCGTCGATGAAGCTCTCCGATTGCTCTGAGATATCCCAGAAGATGCTCGAAGGTGCGGCGAAGGTCATGATGGTCTCAGGAGCGGAAGAGGGCTGTCTGAAGTCGGTGGTGATGAAGCTCGAAGTCGGCTCCGGCGAAGGTCCGTTCAGTGAGCAGATGGGTACCTGCAGGCGTTAGAGAGGGAGCCAAAGCTCGTGCGTGCACTCGTGAAGGTGGTGGAATGGTTGGCAAGGCCTAAGCGGAGGAAGATGAGCTGGCGACGTTGCTCCGGCCAAGCGGCGGAGCTGGAGATCGATGAACGATGCGATGCGTCGACGGAGAGCGTGAAGGTCACCGCAAAGATGGGAGCTCCGACGCGGACCTCGGTGGAATGGAATGGAGGCGAGAAGGTGGTCGTAGGCGGCGAATAAAAAGCGAGAAAAAACGAAGAAAAATGAAGAGAAGATCAAGAAGGGATGGAGGCGTTCACCTGGGGATTGGAGCTCTTCCTTGAGTTCCAGGTCGTCGCTCGAAGGGGTGGTGGATCCCTGAGCTCAAGCAGCGGCTCGGCGGAGGAGGGTTGCGACTCGGCGGAGGCCGAGGATCTCGCCGAAGAAGACGGACGTCTTCGCTCGAAGAGACTCGCAATTCCTGTCACTAATTGGAAGCTCCGAGCTCGGGGCGTCTCTCACGAGGGGCGGATGGGTGCGACGATGGCCGGAGAGGGGGTATTTAAAGGATGAAGGTCTCGACTGGAGTGGAGGTGGGGCGAGGTTTATGGAGTTCGTGGGAGAGAGCTGGAGGTCGACGTGGGTGATGGAGTGGCTGGCGAGGATCAGGGATGAGTGGGGGCCATCGTGGAGGGTGTGGTGCTCGGCGATGGTGGAAGGAGCGTGGCTGAAAATAGGAAGGGGGTGCCCCTCCCACAAGGCAGAGAACGTGGGAGAGAGGGACACCCAAGGTAGGAGACGAAGTCTCCACCGTTGGATCTTGTGATCCAACGGTGGTGATCAAAGCGGGATGGAGCGGTTGGATGAAGATCTGGCCTTGGTGATCTGTGGGCGTAGCGAGCGCCACGTGGTGCGCTAAGGGCTCGGTGCTGATGAATGGCTGAGATGGGAGTCGAGTGTTGAATCGGGTGGTCCAGGTGCCTGCGGGGCTAACGGCTTAGATGAAGAGATGAAGGCACTATCGAAGGGCGCACACGCTGCCACGTGGCGTGATGAGATTAAGGCGCGAACGGACGATGGAGATGAGGTGGGGGATTTGATCCGACGGTCAATGTGAAGGGCGTACGTGGTAGCGGCTAGGCCGTTGGATCAGGGCGACCATCCAACGGCCGCAAGCTGCGGCGGCCTAGGCAAGGGATGCGGGCCGTGTGGCACAACTAGAGGGCGCCACGTGGCCTGCTGTGGTTGGCTGGAGAAAAAAATAAAGGTAGAGAGAAGAGGGGGCCGAATTTGGAAAAACTCCAAACATGAAAGTTGTAGATCTCGATGAGATCTACAAGTTTCATGTTGATCAAAGACGGAAATGAGGTTAAATATGATACATAAATACAATAATATAAATATACATACATGTAGTATACAAAGAGGCTCAAAAACCCAACTTTCTCATACGAGCTCCAAATTGGATGAAATTAGTCTCATTTGAAAGGTCTTTTAATGTGTAGTATTCTAAGAGTGAGTAGACCTATTTCGGAGTTTGTATGAGGGATTTATGTGTATTTTCTGATCCAGGGACTCTAGGGCTTTGTTGGCTATTTTACAAGGGGGATTTTTGGCTTTCTTCCCTATATTATTAACTAGAGAACCGGGAGGCTGCTGCGTGTAGCAGCCAAGCTGGCTGCTACATGTAGCATTCTCCCCCAAATTTTTTTATTTTTTTTGCGTAATTTCGCCATGTATATTCATCCATATATCCCTCCTACATGTCATTCAAATTTCGCGAGAAACAAAGACTCCGAAGCCGTCCATTTAGAAGGGGTAGATTACAATAAATTTCAGACCGTTAAAAATTACCCGGTCTAGATGGACGGCTTAGAAGTCTTTGTTTCTCGCGAAATTTGAATGACATGTAGGAGAGATATATAGATGAATATACATGACGAAATTTCACAAAAAAAATAAAAAAATTTGGGGGAGAATGCTACATGTAGCAGCCAACTTGGCTGCTACACGCAGCAGCCTCCCTTTTCTGTATTAACTAAGGAGTACATATTATAAGGAAGAGGTTATTTTGGTAAGTGGATATTTTACAAAGGGTTTTGGCTTCTTATTTAAATGCAAATGGACTGCTAAAATGCATGTATTATGTATGCATGCATGAATGCTATTTATGCATTATAAAGGGAAATATGCCTCTATTTACTCGGGAACAAGGCTCTATTTTTGACTTTTGAAGTGATGAACCACAGATTCATCATTGGTATCTCCAACGATTGCTGGACTCCATCGAGGAAGGTGTTGCTATCATATTTTTGTTTTTTTATTTTTCTTCATTTATTTTGGCTTTTGGTAACTCAGCCATGGCCGGTCCCAAGCTCAAGTAAATGAGGAGGGTTATGTTCGGTAGCCGACAAGCAGCGTAAAACAATTAGAGATAACTTCCTAAATATTTATTTTTTTAAAAAAAAATACTCTTTAGGAAGTCGCCTCATGACAGACAGATCTTTTCAACATGGATTTAAGCAAACGTACATATTTCGTTGGGGTGTTCCCTACTTGCGATGCGTTGCATCGCCCGAATGCAATGAAAAATTGGCAAGGACCGCTACATCGCAGCCTGGATGTAGTTCAAAATTTGCAAAGGTTCTTGCATGAGGAACGCATTTAGGTAATTAAGCTACTTCTGCTGCATCAATGCTTGGATGCAGTCTAAAATTTACAAGTGTTCTCGCATAATGGACACATGCGAGTACAAAAGTTAGTCCAAAAGAGATTGCAAAGGAAGTTGCGGATTGGTAGTTAGAATGTTGGCACTTTAACTGGAAAATTGATGGAAATAGTGGATACGATGGAAAGATTGAAGATTCATATACTATGTCTTCAAGAGTCTAAATGGGTTGGAGAGAAAGCAGGGGAAATCGAGAAGACGTGCTTTAAACTTTGGTATTCAGGTAAAGATAAGGGTAGAAACGGTGTTGGTGTGGTTGTTCATAAGGATTTGAAGGATTGCGTGGTTGAGGTGAAAGATTTGCAGATCGGATTATTTTACTGAAATTGGTTCTTGAAGAAGAATTTTGAATATCATCTCAGTTTATGCACCGCAAATTGGGTTAGATGAAAGGACTAAACAAGCTTTTTGGGAGGATCTAGATAAGATTTTACAAGGAATCACACAAAGAGAGATGATTTGCATAGGTGGAGATCTTAATGGACATGTGGGAAAAGATGTTTCAGGGTATGCTAGTGTTCATGGAGGATATAGTTTTGGGGATAGAAATGAAAAGGGAAAAGTCATTCTTGATTTTGTAACGGCATATGATCTTTTCATAGCAAACACTCTCTTCAAGAAGAGGGAGGACCATTTAATTACTTATAAGAGTGGGCCAACTAGAACATAGATAGATTACTTTGCATTGAGGATAAGAGATCGGATGTGTTGTAAAGACTACAAAGTTATCCCAGGAGAAAGTTTGACAGCCCAACATTGCTTGTTAGTCTTAGATGTGCAAATAAAACGGCAAGTAAAGAAGAGAAGGCTTCCTAAGATCACTAGAACTAGATGGTGGAATCTTCCACTGAAGCAATCAAGCTTCAAGGAGAAGGTTTTTAAAGACTTATCTTGGGATTGTAGCAGAAGTGCAAACGAGATGTGGGAGGCAGTAGCATCTTGTATCTGAAAGGTAGCCAAGTAGATACTAGGCGAGTCAAAGGGAGGAGCTCCATGTCAAAAGGAGGCTTGGTGATGGAGTAAAGGGGTGCAAAAGATGCTAAAAATTAACAGAGCATGCTTTAAAGCTATGTCTAAGGATAGAACAATGGAAACCATCACGAACTACAAATTAGCGAAGAAGGAAGCAAAGAAGGCTGTAAGAGAAGCTAAGTTCAAAAGCTTATGAAGTTTTTTATAAAAATCTCGAATCTAAGAAGGGACGGAAGGATATATTCAGGTTGGCCAAAGCATGAGAAAGAAAGACCAAAGACCTTTCTCAAGTGAGATGCATTAAGGACGAGGAAGGTCATGTGCTTGTTACTCAGAAGGACATAGAGACTAAATGGGAGCAATACTTCCATAAACTTTTCATTGGGGAAGGAAATAGAGAGATCACTTTGAGTGATCTAGCTAGTAGTGAAAGTTACTTGAATCGTGCAAGCTATAGACAAATACAAAGAAAGGAAGTAGAGGAGGCTTTAAAGGTTATGAGACATGGGAAAGGTGTAGGATTAGATTACATTCCTGTAGAAGTATGGAGAGTTTTAGGTGAGTGTGGTTTGACTTGGCTTACGAATATATTCAATGTTATTTGGCGAAGCAAGAAAATGCCTGAAGATTGGAGGAGTATCATGGTGCCTTTTTATAGGACTAAAGGGGACATTCAAAATTGTTCAAATTACAGAGGTATCAAGCTGATGAGTCACATTATGAAAATTTGAGAACGTGTGATCGAAAGAAGGCTAAGAAAAGTTTCCAACGTAAAAGAAAATCAATTCGGATTCATGCCAGGTCGCTCAACTACTGAAGCCATCCATTTGCTGAGGAGAACAATGGAGATTTATAGGCATGGCTTTCTATATAAGGTGATAGGGAGACATACCCAATGGAGACTTCTTTTAGCTGATTAGAGGCTTGGAGGACTTTGTCATAAATAATGAAATCGGTCTCCTTGCCTAAGAGTTCTGTGAGAGGTTGGGCAATCTTACTGAAGTTTTGAATAATCATGCGATAGAACCTAACATGCCCAGAAAAGACCTCACATGTTTCACCGATCTTGGTGGTCTTTAGTTTTGCAATCACATCTATCTTTGTCGGGTCGACCTCCATACCTCATTTGGAGACGATGGCCTAGCACAATTCCTTCGGTTACTGTGAAGTGATTCTTCTTCCATGACAGAACCAAATTCACTTTACAACATCTCTGTAGTGCTAGGTCTAGATGCGCAAGGCCAACATCAAAACTATAACCACGGATCGAACAATTCTTCATAGGAACCTAAAAATATTACCCACCATATCGGCAAAAATAGCCGACACACACCTTTGAGATGCAGCGGGTATGTTACACAGTCCAAAGGACATCTGCTTGAAGGCATAGGTGCCAACGGACAAGTGAAAGTCGTCTTCTCTTGATCTTCTGGGGCGATCGCCACTTGGTTGTACTTGGAGTACCCATCCAAGAAGCAAAAGAACTATTTCCCTATCAACCTTTCAAGCACTTGATCTATAAAAGGCAGAGGAAAGTGATTCTTCTTGGTATATGAGTTCATGAGCTGGTAGTCTACACATACGCATCTTGATGTAGACACTCAGGTCGAGATCTCCTCTCCTTCGTCATTTGTAACCATCGTAATTCAGGATTTCTTTGGAACTACGTGCAATGGGCTCACCCATTTTGAGTCAGAGATGGGATAAATAAGGCCAGTTTCATACCATTTCATTATTTCTTTGATGATAACATCTCAGATATTAGGATTTAGCCACACCGACTCTCGTGGGATGGCTTGTTGTCATCATTTAAGTAGATAAGGTGTGAACATAAGGTTAGTTTTATCCCTTGAAGATTTGAGACGTTCCAACCAAGAGCATTGTGGTTTTTCTCTAGAATATTAGCAAGCGAAGGTTTTTGATCCGTGGTCAATCATGAACTAATGATGACCATATACATGTTAGGCTTGCCCGCAAGAAATGCATACCTTAGATTTACTAGAAGAGGCTTCAATTCCGGTGGTCTGAGTCGGTTTCTCAATGATTTCTGAAACTGTACTAGTTATCAGTGCATGATTTGACAATAAGGTGATGTCCACCTCTATCATTCTTAGCTTAGACAATAATACACCGAACATATCTAGAATTATTTATTCTTGTTCAGTTTGGGATGGATTTTCTTTAAATAAATTGACCAACTTATCTTCAATCTCCCTACTAGCAAATGAATGTAAGTTGACTATGCTATGCAGATCCTCCTCATGAAAGATGATTTCATGTGTCAAGTTGTCATTCAAGGACAAATATGAATATCTAATTTCAATAATGTCACGGTCTTCTTTAGTCAGTTCTGGCTCATTTTCCTCGGATATTCTCTATACGGCCTTTAGTTTAGCGATTATGTCAATGATGACCTGATGAATCTCCATCTCATCACCTTTAATCTATCATTTTGGCCTTAAAACCCCCAGCAAATGCATGTAAATAGCATCAATTTGTTTATAATAGCATTCATTATTTATTGTATTTATTGTGCATAAAATAAAGGTTTTAATGCCAAAATTATAGAATAAATAGAAAAAAAGAAAAAGGAATAAAATATTGAAAATATTTTATGACCCAAACCCCGAGACCAAGGCCAGAATGTAGTTGGTCGACAAGGAATAAAGTAGGAGGAGATAAGGGCCAATAATACAATAAATTCCTCATTTATTTATTCATTCATTTGTGCATTTTTGACACCTATTTTGTATGTAATTATTTATTCATCAAATAGAAATATTTTGTACATGAAAGTTGTAGATAATAATGTGAATAAAAATACAAAATTGAGTTTGTGTAAAAAGAATATACAGTGTACATTTCGTACACATAATAAAAAGCCCGAATCTCAACTTCACAGACCCATATCTTGCAAATAAAGACTCAAAAACAACCAAAATCACCTTTAATTGTATATAACTTTTCAAGAGCTATTTTAAAAAATTAGTTTCATAATTTTTGGAGCTCATCTATGAAAGTTAGGTTTTTGGCCCCTATTGTACATAATAACGATTAAAATATTCAATTTATTCATTACTTATTATTTTTTGCAAATTCATATTTTTATAATTTTGCAAACATTATTTATAACATATGTGTACATTAAAATTAGAATTAAACCTAAAATAAAAAGAAAAAAATAAAACTATGCCAAAACATAGATGAAATACCTATGTTATATATGTATATAAATAAAAGGGGATTTCATTCCTCTATTCTCTATTCATCTATATTTTTATTAAATTGTAAATATTCTCCATATTCCATGAAAAATGAAAACCCAAAATAAAACCTAATAAAATTCATTAAATAAATAAAATGTATATAAAATACATATAAAATACCTATAAGCATACCTACATATTATATATACCTATTTATTTAAATATGCAAATAAACTCATAAAAATCAAATAAACATACATTTATACTCACAAAAATAATCTATAAATATATAAAATATAATATGTTAAAATAATAAAATAAAATACACAAAATAAAAATAAACTATACAAAATACATATAAATATACCTATAAATACAATATTAAAGTAAACTCATAATAAAATCCATCAAAATAAATAAATAAAAATCATAAATAAATAATACATTATTTAAGAAATATTTTTTATTTTATAAGTATAAATTAATAAAATTGTTTATTATGTTTAAATAATTGGTCAAATCAACGCTGATGTGGACCAATCAGGTCCTTGCCTTCGTTAACCGCCCGATCAACTTCCCTGCCCCAAGCCGCCTTGTGTCAGATGTCGTTTCAACCTATCTTTTCTGATTTTCCCAAACCAAACCAAGTAGATCGCATCGATTCCTTCATGAAAAAGCTTTGTCCATGATCCATCTCCCACACCACCGTTTCAGATCGATCATCTGACCGTGCGACTCTTCATGGCACCCCGGTCAATAAGGGTGCGTCACCATGTTTATAAATAAGCCCCTTGACCTCCTTCCTCAGTTTGGTCTCCTTTTGATTTTTTTTCCACCCTCGTTTCCAGTCTATAGAGCATCCTCGTGATAGGGGGATCCTCCTGGAAGCATCAGCTGGGCGGAGGAGTCAAGGGCAACACCCATGGTTGCCGCTCGCCGGAGGTCCTACTCCCTGGTCGACAACCAGGTATAAGAGCTACTTTTCCCTATTTTTATTGCTTAGTTTTCATTTGTAGTTTGTAATACAGTAGTTAGTTTAGTCGTTAGGACCATATGTGCTCGATTAGGGCCAGATCGAAGTTCTTCAGAGTTCAGCTTCGGCGAACCACTCTAACCTGATCTACGCATGACCTGACACGCACTTCATCACCACTTCGTTCCCCTACGCATTCTACATCTACCCCCCGCATTAGATCAACCAGAGCTTCCCAGCTCTGCGAATCGAGGTCCAATTCCCTCACGTCGCTGGACCTCGCCACCCACGTTCATTTTCTCTCTCTGAAGTTACAACTCCTGGTCGAGGTAGACCCCCTTGAGCCCCTCATTCTTTTGGTGCAGGCCAAACATGAAATGTAGCCCCTTTGGACTCGTCTTGATCGCCTGCAAGGCTCCAGGACCCCTCTTGCTACCCCGAGCTCGTTGGACCGATTTAGGGGGTCCTGGGTCTTCATGAGTACCTCTGAAGCTGCGGAGGACCTCGCTGGACGTGGAGAGCCCATCACCATCACCAAAGACCGCCTGGCGGAGGAGGAATCAACGATCAAAGCCAGGGAAGCCAACTGTTCTTCCCTGTTCTTCGCGAACAGCAGTAACCGTCGGATGGAGGAGGTGACCCCAGATCTGATCTTGGTTGTTTGTTCAAGGCACGCTTCGGTTGTTCGATCGAACCTCAGATGTGATCCAGACCGTCGATCGGTGAAGCAGTATCGTGAAGCCAGAGCCCGCCACGTGGATAAGTGGTGTGCGGATCACCGTCGATCAGCGCACCTTTAGGGGTAATTTGCATCTAAGCCCCTCACCCTTTTTGTATTTATTTAATTCTGTAAATCAAATAAAGCGTGTAAAATATTTGGGATTTTTACAATGTGACTCCTAAACTGTTCTGGAATTACAAGTAGGTCCTTCCCCTCCTCATGTGCAGTCCCACGTGAAGCGTGTAAAAATTACAACTATGCCAGCGTTTTTTGTAATTGTAAAATAGTACCGAAAATAAAATAAATGTTTATTTTTGTTGGTATAATTGCAGCGTAGCCCCTGTCTTTTATTTTTATTACATATATGCCCCCTACCAGGCTGATTTGTTTTTACGTATTTCATGAATTTATTAAAAAATCTAAATTGCTCCTAAAAATCCACAAAAATTAGGAGAGAAGCCCCCAGCCAGGTTGATTCACGCCACATATTTTTTTGGCATTTTTGAGCATTTTATCCATTTATTAAAAATGAAAAAGAAGCCATTTTTGCGCTGTTTAACTTATAAAATACCAAAAAATAGAAAGTGTTTTTGAAAAATTATAAAAAAAAATTATATGACGTATATACATTGAGTCCAGAAATGAAAAACACTAAAAATAAGAAAAAGAAAAATATAAAAATCAAAAAGCTCCAAAATCCAACAAAAAATATAAAAACCCAAGAAAAATATCAAAAATATATTTTTCGAATTTATAATTATCTATATACTATTATTTACATATTAAAAATTATTTGGGTAATTTTAAGACTTATTTTATATTTTTAAAACCCAAATTAGTTTCAAATCCCTAATTAATCCCATATTAGGGACATTTTTGGAATTAAAAATATATAAAAATTAGGAAAATTCCAGAAAAATAACAAAAAATAGAAGAATATAAAAAGCCAAAAAAATATTATATCTAATATATTTTGAGTATATATATATATGTATCCATATACTGTATATCTCTCTCTCTCTTCTCTTATATGTATTGATATATATACCTATATTATATAATTGAAAATTTTAAAAACCAAAAATATAAATTATAAAATATATATATATATATCTACCTACAAAAATATATTATATAAAATGAAAAAAAAAAGAATAAATAAAATAAAAATATATAAAAAATATATAAAATTAAAATCCACTAAAAGAGGATTCGTTTAAGGATGACTGGGATGTACATAAATACCTATAGGCTACCCTATTCTTTTTGCTCTCTGTGGTTCGACCTCTACATGCTTATACACTATGCATTTTCTGGTAGAGTTAATAAATTTTAATTCATAGTTTTGGGACTTAATTTATTTATTCGGTATTGTGGGTTAATCTCTGATCAACAAGGGTTTTGTGAGTGGTCGCCTCAGCGACACTATCACCCCCGCCTTGTGCGGGGCGTATTTTAACCCTTGCTAGATCCCTATTATCAGATGGCGTCGTTGCCGGGGAGCAATGTGCGTAGCCTATTACTTTGTCATTCTTGTATAAAAATTCTTTTATTCATTATTTATTTTGTGAATAGATGTTTATTTGAAATTGCTTGACTATACATGATTCTTTGATCAATGACATACATATTCATTTATTTTGATTAATTGCTTAATTCTTTATTCCATTTGATTGAGCTTATATTAATTTTATCTCTTTGTGACCTTGTTGCGAGGGCCCGCCACGCGAGGATGGTTTCTTAGGAAGTCAAGGCAGCCAAGCTTGGAGGAGGTTGGTCTTCACTTCATGACCAGCTAGAGAGAGCACCAAGGATGCAAAGGGATGTGAATTAGCTAAGCGAGGCTTTGAGTAATTAGGATTATTTTGTAATTTATTGTGTGAGAGAGAAGTTTTGGCATGTAAATAATTTGGCCTCTACTCTTCACAACGAGGTCCAGTGCTTGGGTGTTTGTTCACCTGGAGGCCTCGTCGTGGCTTTTTCGTTTTTTTCCTGCATTATTTTCTTTGTTTCCCGTTGTTTTGAGTTTTCCGCCTTTTCTTTATTTTGTTTTGTGTGCATGGAGCCCCTAGACTAGGCTTGCTTGATCGAGTAAATTAGGTCCAAACACCCTAATATCTTGCATGTACATATATTACGCTTTGGACTTAGTTTAAACTTAAATAGTCGCCTCATCACCTTCAAGCCTTTCTGCCGCGAGCTCACCCTGCCAAGCGTTGCTCCTGAACTCGATGTGTCGAGAGGAGGAGGGGGGAGCCTAGACCGGACTCTTGGATTGAAGGTCGGTGACTGACTTGTGGTTCTTCGCGCTAATAGCATCTAATGTTTAGGGCGATTTTGTCGCTTGCACATCGCCATGTAGTTAGGTTTAAAAATTCTGTTTTGCATACCGTATGGAGAGAGATGGGATGCACTGTAAGTCCTCTAACTCAGCATGCATCATTCGGTTCAATGGTGAGGTTTCCATCATGGAACCACTTGCATGGCTTTTCCGCTATCTCCCTCTGATTTTGAGCACCTAGGACCTATATGAAAATCTATCAAAACGTTAGGCGCTGGTATGAAAACATACTCAAAAAAAGTGAAAACCCCAAAAATTAAAACAAGGGGACTGCTAAATAAACTTTGACCTTAATTAAAATTCGTAATGGACTATCATTGTACTGGGTTCATAAAGCCCTCATTGTCATCAGGTACCTTTGGAGGGGGACCAAAACTCTACTCCCATGAGTGAGGCACGTCCCATAAGGGATAGAGCCAAAAACCCAGATCGCCTGGATTTCTGAAGTAATGGCGCTTCCATCGTACGTGACCGAGTAGGGCCTTTAAGCGATGGTGTTCCCGCCTTGTGTGGAACATCGATATGGTATGAAGTACTGAGCATAGTCCACGCCGTCACGTGGGTGTCTGTTAAATCGGTTTGCGTCTGAGTAGGTTCGTGCACGCTCACGGGTGATTCCGTTGCGAGCGAGAACCGAAGTATCGGTTTCGCCTATCGGCTTCCTCTCTCTATTTCTTTGGCTGAGTAAGGATCCAAGAAGGGTTACAAGGACCTCAAAAAGTACAGACTACAGGTTACAAAGGAGGAGGACAAGTACAGGATTCTTTTCTGGCAGTACTCTCGCTCCTATAGGATTAGCGTGCTAAGGACTTGTTAAAAGATTTACCTGAAATAACAGCTCTAAAACTGAAAAGATAATAAATAGCCGAACCTTCACAGCTTCACATGGCGTGAGTTGGTGAACCCAATTTTGTATTGCGTTTGTATAGATCTAGATTAAGGTTCAAAGATCGAGTCCCATGCCTTTGCGCAAATTTTTGTTGTGACATTCGCCTTTGACCCCCCGCTCAGTCAAGCCTTTCTACTGTTTTGCACTCCTTTTATTCCTCGTTGACCATCATATCCTTCTTCCAATATCCAATCTTCTGTTTTGCTTCGTGAAGTTGATCCATGGATGGTTTCCGTCGGGACCCTGTCGACACCCACATCAAATCCATTGACTTAACCTCGCCAATAAATTCGAGGCGATTCCCGAGAACTCGACCCGGACTTTGCGGATCGATCTCCAGACTCCTCATCTTCTACCTTTCTCTTGACCACCCAATAAATTGGGATCACTTTTGTCCCACTTTCGCCGTTATGAATGGAAGCCGATTACAGTCTACATCTCTTTCCGTTCACAACATGTTGGGGTTGACCTCAATTCCAGATTTATCATGATAGCTAAATAACATTGCAAGTGGTCTGATTAGGATTCTCTTATTCTACAGATAGAAGACAAATCAAGCCCTGGAGTCTACTCCGAAATTCATTTCGTCAGACTCAGACCCTGATATGGCTCCTCAAGGGAAGGGCAAGGGTCAGCAGCCACCCCAACCAGAAGGACAGATGCCTGATCAGAATCAGGTTAATGCACAATTGTTGGCATCTATCGAGGACATCCAACAACAGCTGACAGAGCAGGCCCTAGCACGGACAGCTTTTCAGGATATGCTGAATGATGTGATGAACAGAGCCGAGGGAGGAGGAGGCAGAAGAGGAGGGGGTGGACCTCCATATGATGAGGAAGAGCTGGAAAATGGGAGACCGAAACCCACACTGAAGGAGACTTATAACCCTAGAGACAACCAGATGACCGAGTGGATCCTCATTCCACCGGTGCACGCTCACTTTGAGCTGAAACCCCAGTTCCTTGCTCTTCTTCCAGCTTTCCATGGGAACACTAATGAAGAACCATACATCCACCTGCAACAGTTTCCACGCATATGTCGTACTACCCACTACCCCAATGTCCCTTTGGACATTGTCAAAATGATGGCGTTCCCCTTCAGTCTGCAGGATAAAGCCCTCTATTGGGTCAACCATTTGGGGAAGGTTGTGACAACCTGGGAGGAACTGAAGTCAGCTTTCCTACATAAGTTTTACCCTCTCGGTCGGCTCAACCAGATATGAGCATGAATCAGCAACTTCTCCCAAGGAGCCCACGAATCTATACATGAAGCATGGGAGAGATTCACCGATCTGCAGGAGAAATGCCCTCATCATGAGATCCTGAAGACCAGCTTGATCCAACACTTTTTTGGGAGCCTAAATATCGAGAGCCAAAGGCTCATTGACGTTGCATGTGGGGGTTCACATTTCAATAAGGATGAAGATGTAGTCTGGCAAATCTTTGAAGAAATGGCCGAAGGAGAAGCCTCCCTCTCTTCATCAAAGGCATACCAGAAGCAGCCCCAGATCCTCTAGAAACAAGTACACATGGCAGCGTCCTGCGATGCAGAGAGAGATGAGAGCTCCAATCTCAGCATCATCGGGGGCTATCTCTCGAAGGTTGATATCATAGAGAAGCAATCACAGGACCTTGAAAAACTTGTTGTGATCAAGAAGAGGACTCAGAACCTTGACAAGCTTAATCAGATCACCAAGCAGCTAGAACTGCTGGTGGGCACCATCAACTCTGTTCAGTCGGCAACACCATCAGAAGCTCCAGCTGAGAGGAAGGACGAGCAACCACCGCAACATCAGCCTCAGCCGAGCCAGCAGCCACCGGCAGTCTAGCACGTGTACTACGTGCAGGCACCTGATCAGAGCCAGCTGCAGCAGCAGATGGTTGTGTACCAACCAGAGTTTGTATCAGGATCCGATCCCATGTTCCCACCACCACCCCTGATTCAAGAAGTCAACGGGGTATGGAGCAACGAAGCACAACCGACCCGGCCAATGGTACAACCTCAGGGTCAAGTACTTGCCAACCGACAATACCACCAACCTCAGAGTGGCTGTTTTGGACAGTCTTCACAGCCGTCACCACAGTACCATCAGCCTCCCCCATATGCAAATCAATGGAGGCAGAATCAGCAATATCAACAGCCGCAATACCGCCATCCACAACCTTTTCATCAGTATGCGACTGCTCCACCTCAGCAATACCAACATTATCCCCCTCCCTCTTATCAGCAACTGCAGCTTCCTGCACCACCCCAGCACCACCAACAACCACCTTAACACCCACACATGCAGCAGCAGTGTGGTCTGCATGCTGAACCTATTGAGGTAACTCTTGTGAACCCGACCATGGATTGCCTGGCCAACTCGTCAAAGGGCTAGCAGACATGACCAAGAGGCTCGACGACCTGACAACCACCAAGACTACTATTCCAGCCTAGGTCGAGGCTAACCCCAACAGTTTTAAAAAGGAGCAGGTAGAATGTAATGTCATGTCTGTGTCTAAAGAGTCAGATATTGTAATATTGTGTGTTCTCATGCTATCACTCTCAGGAGTGGTAGGGCCATCCCTCTGCTTGCTATCACGACTAGGGAGAATAAAGAAACAAGTGGATCATCATCTTCTGCATCAGTCGTGCCAGTTATAGAGGCGGGTGAGGAGGAAGAAGAAGGAGAAGCCATTCCAACCGTTATGCAGCACCAACACTTCAAACCAAAAATACAAAAAAATCGGCAAAATCAAAAACATCAAAAAGAAGCTTGCAGCCGAAGCAAAGACGTGCCAGCCTCGTAGGAGCCGCCAGCAGCAGCCGATCCCTCACCATCCGACGGAGAAGACGCCCCACTTTTTGCTCGCCCATCAGCACCAGCATGTTAGGATCCAGTTTGTACTCCTTTTTGTAGTTCGGATATACAACAATGTGTGGGTGATAATTCTGATATAAACAAGATCTCTATTTTGCTTTCCAGTGATGTAAATATTCCTTTTCCGAAGGCAATTGAGAAATCCAAAAAAATGCAAAAAGAAAAAATGCCTTGTTTGATCCTGGTGTTGTGGAAATAATAGATAATTTAACTGTTGAGATCCCCTTACTGAAGGCCATAGAATACATGTCAGCTGTCAAGAAAGGATTGAAAGAAGCATGTACGAGCAAGCGTCGACCAGCACGTAAGAACAGACGCCAACAAGTTGAGAAACATGTCCTCACCCTGACCACAGTAGCAGCCATCAGCAACCTCCCACAGAAAAAGCAGGACAATGGAGCACCTCTTATCAGTTGTGAGATCTTCGATCAGGTCTTTGAGCACACTCTCCTTGACAGCGGATCTTCCATCAACCTTTTACCAGCATCAATAACGCAAGAATTTGGGCTGGGCCCACTCAAGCAGACACGAATGATCCTTCAGTTCGCTGACCGATCCATCAAGCGACCTAGAGGCCTGTTGGAAGACGCTGTAGTAAAGGTGCGGGAGATGCAATTCCCGGTTGATTTTGTAGTCCTTGATATGGACACACCCGCACCCTTACTCCGGGCCCCTATCATCCTTGGCCGACCATTCTTACGTACATCAGGTGACGTGGTTGATTACGGGACCGGCAAGATTACTTTCAGCTCGAACAACAAGCAGATCACTATAGACATGATCAGAGAGCCGAACGCCACGACTGATGAGAGCCAGACAGTATCAGAAGTAGATTGTGACTTTATTGCAGAAATCAGAGACTCATTATTGTCATTGAATGATTCATGGACCCAAGAAATCCTCACTCTCGAGGAGGACTTGGAAAGCACAGTTAACCTATGCTCCGATGATTCTTGGGAGACAGACTCTCTGATGTTGGAACAATTAGGTGCTTTCAAGAATTCACTCCAGACCAAACACAATGAGCCTAGTGCAGAACCGTTTGGCACATCATCAGGGTCTCAACAGAGTAGTGAGGATGGTAGCTCCACCAAAGAAGAACATCCCACCACCAGTATGGTGTATGAAGTGACCAACAAGTTGGACAGACCAAAACCAGCAAGTCACTTCCTGCAGGCATGAAGTATGCTTTCCTTGCGGGTGAAGAACAAATGTATCCGGTCATCATCAGATGCAGGCTGAATCCGGATCAGGAATATCGACTTCTCGAGGTTCTAGAAAAGAACCGCAAGGTACTTGGTTGGTGCGTATCAGATCTCCGTGGGATAAATCCAGCATTGTGTTCACACCACATTTATCTGGAAGAAGATGTTAAGCCGTCCTGCGAATTCCAAAGAAGGCTGAATCCAAACCTCAGGGACGTCGTCGTGAAAGAAATCACGAAATGGTGTGACGTAGGCTTCATCTATCCTATCTCCGATTCAAAATGGGTAAGCTCACTGCATGTAGTTCCAAAGAAGTCCAGGCTTACCGTGATTACCAATGACAAAGGAGAGGAAATATCCACTCGGGTACCAACATCCTGGCGGGTATGTGTTGACTACCGCCGTCTTAATGCAGCAACTAAGAAGGATCACTTCCCCTTGCCATTCATTGATCAAGTGCTGGAAAGACTAACAGGCAAGGAGTTCTTCTGCTTTCTGGATGGGTATTCCGGGTACAACAAGGTGGCAATCGCTCCCTAAGATCAAGAGAAGACTACCTTCACTTGCTCGTTCGGCATCTATGCCTTCAGGAGAATGCCCTTTGGATTATGCAACGCACCTACGACATTCCAAAGATGCATGCTAGCAGTTTTCGCCGAGATGGTGGGCAGTTTTCTCGAGGTGTTCATGGACGACTTCTCTATCTATGGTGATAGTTCCGATTCTTGTCTTGAGCATCTAGACAAAGTGCTTCAGAAATATCGTGAAGTCAATTTAGTGCTTTCATGGGAAAAGAGCCACTTCATGGTCACCGAAGGCATTGTGCTGGATCACGTCGTTTCCAAACGTGGCATGGAAGTCGACCCGACAAAGGTGGATGTTATTGCCAATCTATAGCCACCTCAGTTAGTGAAAAATGTAAGGTCACTCCTGGGGCATGTGGGATTTTACAAACGATTCATCAAGGATTTTAGCCGCATCGCCCGACCTTTGACAGAACTTCTATGCAAGGAAATTAAGTTCAATGTAGATCAGCAGGTTCTCCTTGCTTTCAATCAGCTGAAGGACTTAACTCAGGCTCCAGTCCTACAGCCGCCAGATTGGTCTCTTCCTTCTAAGATCATGACTGATGCGTCGAACTTTGCAGTCGGGGCTGTTCTGGGACAGAAAAAAGAAAGAGTACCCTATACCATTCACTACGCTAGCAAAACATTAGATGAGGCGCAAAGAAATTACACTATGATGGAAAAAGAGTTGTTGGCTGTGGTTTTCACCCTCGAGAAGTTCAGATCCTATTTGCTCAGATCAAAAGTCACCATTTTTACAGACCACTCTGCTATTCGGTACCTACAGCTGAAGAAGGATGCCAAGCCGAGACTGATTCGATGGATCCTTCTCCTGCAGGAATTTGACTTGGAAATTAAGGACAAGCCTGGAGTTCAGAATGTGGCAGCAGACCATCTCTCCAGAATTGAGTAGCATGAGCCTCACCCGAACAGTGCACCCATCACAGAAACCTTTCCTGACGAGTCAATCTTAGCAGTGGATTCTCTCCCTTGGTATGCTGATATAGTCAATTACCTCGCCTCGGGGGTAATACCATCGGATTGGACGAAGAATCAGAAGAACAAATTCATGTCGGCCATCCGCTTCTATCAATGAGAAGATCCTCTCTTATTCATGGAAGGAGCGGACCGCATTTGACGCAGGTGCATCCCTCAGGAGGAGCACTATGGTGTCATCGAGCACTATCACTCGCTCGAATCTGGTGGACATCACTCTGGAGACCGTACGGCAGCCAAAGTACTTCAGTGTGGCTTCTGGTGGCCCACACTATTCAAGGATGCAGTAGTATTTGTCAAGCAATGCATTGACTGTTAGAGATTGAAGCGTACGCTTACTGCAAAAGATTCGATGCCTCTAAAGATCAATTTATATAACAGATGTTTTTGATGCATGGGGCATTTATTTCATGGGGCCTTTCCCTAATAGTCAAGGTTTTGAGCACATCCTTCTTGCCGTCGATTACGTGAGTCGTAGGGTTGAAGCTATTCCCACTCGAGCCGTTGATAGTCAGACAGTGTGCCGATTCTTGAAAGATAACATCATTGCACGGTTCGGGATTCCGAAAATTCTCATATCAGATGGGGGTAGTCATTTCATTAACAAAGAGGTCAAGAAATTAACGAAGGAGTATGGCATCGACCATCGTGTTGCATCCCCTTATCATCCTCAGACTAACGGCATGGTCGAATTGTCGAACCGTGAAATCAAGACAATCCTTCAAAAACTTGTACGACCGGACAGAAAGAACTGGTCTCAACTCTTGGACTCAGTCCTCTGGGCTTACAGAAATGCCTACAAGTCTCCCTTGGGCATGTCGCCCTACCGTCTTGTATATGGGAAGCCATGCCATTTGCCCGTCCAACTAATTCACAAGTCTTTATGGGCCATTAACATGTGCAACTTGGACTCACTGAAAAGTGGTCAGAAAAGAAAAGATGATCTGAACAGACTCTTGGAGTCCCGAGACTATGCATTCGATAACACATTGATGTACAAGGAAAAGGTGAAACGCTTGCATGACCGGCACATCAGAAGAAAGAACTTTGAAGTTGGACAGAAGGTGTGGTTATTTGATGTAAAGTTGCGGATCTTCCCGGGCAAATTAAAGAGTAAGTGGACAGGGCCATTCCGAGTTCGTGAAGTACGTGACAATGGAAGTATTGCCATATCAGAATTGTCTCCTGACGCACAACCATTCGTTGTCAACGGTCAACTCCTGAAGCCTTATCTCGAGCCTGATACATTCCTGGCCGTTGTCGACTCCATCCAGCTTCTGCACCTTGATGACATATCCACAACATTGGCAGCATCAGAAGATTCAGGCGCTGCACCTCCAAAATTGTTTATCTGATTTTCTTCTTTTCTTCTTTTCATCTTCTATCGTCTTTTTGTAACAAAAGGTGCTACCCCTTGTTGCCAGTCTTCTATACTTAGGACACACTTTGTCTTAAGTATAGGGGGTGCGCACCTCGAGTTCTTCTATTCTTTGCAATCCTCTCCATTGTCTCCTCTTCTTGTCTATAATTAGGGATATTTTACCCTAAGTATAGGGGGAGACTATCTGAGTACGATCTGTTTATTCCCACCCTTGACCCTCCCTACTTTCTATACAGTCTGCTATACTTAGGATTACTTGATCCTAAGTATAGGGGGAAGGTCAACTTCTCGTTCATTCATTCTTTCCTATATTTATTTATTTATTCATTCTTAGACTTGTCTATACTTAGTACGGGTTATTTCTTCTCTTTTCTCTTCGATCTATGAGGACATAGCTCAAGCTAAGTATAGGGGGGTCGTATATACTATGTATATACTATAAGCCATAACTCATACTGTAAATAAAATACTAAATCAAGCTAAAAAGTAATGTTAAAAGTATTTTTATTACAATAATAAAAGATGATTGTGAGCTCCTCAGACTCTTTTTGTCCATATTGATTAATAAATCAGGAAAAAAACGCTTTGTGCAAAATGTTCTCTTTGTAAAATCTTTTGAAAATTGCTTGAAAAATGGTGTGTACAAAGTATTCAACCTTTGTAAAAAGTTTTGTTTACAAAAATTTATTTTCTTTGAGTGGAATAAAAATGTGTGAAAATGGTTTGCAAATGGTTGGAAAAATTGGTTGTAAATTTGTTTTGAAAAATCTATCTATACTGTTTGAAAAACCTTTGCAAAATCATTTGTGTACATGTTTGTAAAAATATTTTGGACTATAGTCTTCAAAATCTTTTGAAAATGATTCTCAAATAAGTCTGAGGAGTCTGCACAAAAATCTTTCATGCAAAAACAAGCAATAATTCCAAGTAAAACTTATAAGAGCCTAAAGCATGTTGTACATAAAGTATAGTTATTCTTTGTATATACTGATTAATAAATCAGGTTAAATACCTTTACATTATGATTTAAAAAATAGTGTGAACTGTTTGGAAAACTTGTTGTGAAATGTTTTCAACCTGTGTAAAATTGCTTTGTTTGAAAAACTTTCTTCTTTGTGTGAAACAAAGGATTTGAAAACCTATGTGCAAATGTTTTGAAAAATGTTTGTAAAAACTATTGTGGAAAAAGTATATACATAGTGTGACAAATCTTTGCAAAATAGTTTTTAAATGTTTGTAAATGCTTGCAAAAACTATCGTGTACTATAGTTTTGAAAATATTTTCAAAAAATGAAAATGAAAATAAATAAATAAAATAAATATGTGGACGTATCTATAAAGCCGTTCAATAAAAAGTCTTTATCAATTGTATACATCTATGTGCCTAAAACTGACAGGTCAGCACTTATGGATCGATAAAAATCTTACTTCTTGTAAAATAAAGCGGCACACCCGTGTAAATAGATACAAATATTTTATACTTTGTGTGCTTAAATTCTTTTTATTTGCGAAAATTCTCTGTGTAAAAAGATTCGTTGATTTTTAAATTCTTTGTGAAAAATTGCATCATTCATTGTGCATAGCATGATCATATCATTCAGATTCTTTTTGAGTGAGCTTGATGATTGAACCAGTCCAATAAAATCTAAAATTGGATCTTGGTTGGACCTTACCACACCTAGCTGCACTGGAACATTATGGGAACTAGGTTTAAGGTACTTTCAGGTCTATTCAGACTTAATTCTTTGAGAAATTAGGGCTGGGTTCAAGTCACCTCAACTGACTAAGTAGAACTTTTCGAGACACACGCATGACTCTTGTCGGCCGTGACCTAACTTGGACACCTGCACCTTTCACTTGGCTCAACTCAGTTGGAGTGGTGAGGGGGTTGGATTTGCCAGTCTGAGACGCTCACGGGTGGAAACATTCATCCTCGTCTAGGGAGGGAAGTGCACCCCAACCTGGTCCAGTAGCCATGAGGTCTAACGACAAGAAAGTGTGGGTTGTGATAATGCTTCAAAAGAGGGATAGTCTTCTGGCTCAAGAGGAAAAAGTCCTTATGTAAATGCTGCTGTAAATAGTATGTTGAAAAAAAATCTCTCCAAAAAAGTGGACAGGCTTGAAAATAAAAATAAAAGTGCCTGTCGGAGTGTGTTGTATAGAAAATAAGCAAGCTCGAGCATCAAAGTTATACCATGTGAGCCTGCAGCTTGATGACTTGACTACACTGGTCAGGCATCCCAGGATAGATAGCTACACTGGCTACCGTCCATTCTTCTCTTCACCTCCTTCTCTTGAGTTGGATGCCACTTGAACTTAGAAGGGAATACCCCGCTCCTCGGGGAAAGAGCTGCTGGATTGGGAAATCATTGGGTTGTCATTCTGGAGAAGTCAGTGTCTTTGTCATTTCAGCTGGGGAGAGCCACTATCACTTACACTGTACAAGTCAACTTCATAGTCATAAGAGTTTGCGTATGGCGTAGGCCAGTTCTGACCAGGCTATTGAGGTGGGTTGAACCGAGTTTTGTGACTCTCGAAGGTTGTTGTGTTTTAAAGCTGGTTTCCGACCAGGTTC
This sequence comes from Ottelia alismoides, assembly GCA_037367405.1. Lineage (NCBI taxonomy): Eukaryota > Viridiplantae > Streptophyta > Magnoliopsida > Alismatales > Hydrocharitaceae > Ottelia > Ottelia alismoides. The sequence goes on from JAZKJV010001218.1 coordinate 147,271, forward strand.
TACACACATCCACACCAAAGGTCTAGCAGAAGCTCCAAATTCTGATTTTGTAAGGACATATATTGCACTGAAAGCAACCCTATTCACTCTATCTTTTTCATTTCTCCTTTTCTTTTCTTCTTATTCTTTATTCTTTTTGTACTTATTGCATAAGTGTTTGCTAAGGACTAGCAAAGGCAAGTATAGGGGGTGATGAATCTCCATTTCATCACTTTTATTCTATCATTTTGGCCTTAAAACCCCAACAAATGCATGTAAATAGCATCAATTTGTCTATAATAGCATTCATTAATTATTGCATTTATTGTGCATAAAATAAAGGTTTTAATGCCAAAATTATAGAATAAAGAGAAGAAAAGAAAAAGAAATAAAATATTGAAAATATTTTATGACCCAAACACTGAGACCAAGTCCAGAATGGAGTTGGTCGACAAGGAATAAAGTGGGGGGGATAAGGGCCAATAATACAATAAATTCCTCATTTATTTATTCATTCATTTATGCATTTTGACACCTATTTTGTATGTAATCATTTATTCATCAAATAGAAATATTTTGTACATGAAAGTTGTAGATAATAATGTGAATAAAAATACAAAATTAAGTTTGTGTAAAAAGAATATACAATGTACATTTTGTACACAGAATAAAAAGCCAGAATCTCAACTTCACAGATCCATATCTTGCAAATAAAGACTCAAAACCAACCAAAATCACCTTTAATTATATATAACTTTTCAGGAGCTATTTTAAAAAAATCGGTTTCATAATTTTTGGAGCTCATCTGTGAAAGTTAGGTTTTTGGCCCCTAGTGTACATAATACCGATTAAAATATTCAATTTATTCATTACTTCTTATTTTTTATAAATTCATATTTTTATAATTTTGAAAACATTATTTATAACATATGTGTACATTAAAATTAGAATTAAACCTAAAATAAAAAGAAAAAAAAATAAAACTATGCCAAAACATAGATGAAATACCTATGTTATATATGTATATAAATAAAAGGGGATTTCATTCCTCTATTATATATTCATCTACATTTTTATTAAATTGTAAATATTCTCCATATTCCATGAAAAATGAAAACCCAGAATAAAACCTAATAAAATTCGTTAAATAAATAAAATGTATATACAATACAGATAAAATACCTATAAGCATACCTACATATTATATATACCTATTTATTTAAATATGCAAATAAACTCTTAAAAATCTAATAAAAATACATTTATACTCACAAAAATAATCTATAAATATATTAAATATAATATATTAAAATAATAAAATAAAATACAGAAAATAAAAATAAACTATACAAAATACATATAAATATACCTATAAATACAATATTAAAGTAAACTCATAATAAAATCCATCAAAAAAATAAATAAAAATCATAAATAAATACTACATCATTTAATAAATATTTTTTATTTTATAAGTATAAATTAATAAAATCGTTTATTATGTTTAAATAATTGGTCAAATCAACGCTGATGTGGACCAATCAGGTCCTTGTCTTCGTTGACCGCCCGGTCAACTTCCCTGCCCCAAGTCGCCTTGTGTCTGATGTCGTTTCAGCCTATCTTTTCTGATTTTCCCAAACCAAACAAATGAGTAGATCGCATTGATTCCTTCATGAAAAAGCTTCGTTCATGATCCATCTCCCACTCCACCATTTCATATCGATCATCTGACCGCGTGACTCTTCGTGGCACCCCGATCAATAAGCTTGTGTCACCATGTTTATAATAAGCCCCTTGACCTCCTTCCCCAGTTTGGTCTCCTTTTGATTTTTTTCCACCATCATTTCCAGTCTATAGAGCATCCTCGTGACAGGGGGATCATCCTGGAAGCATCAGCTGGGCGGAGGAGTCAAGGGCAGCACCCACGGCCGCTGCTCGCCGGAGGTCCTGCTCCCTGGTCGACAACCATGTATAAGAGCCGCTTTTCCCTATTTTTATTGCTTAGTTTTCGTTTGTAGTTTGTAATCCAGTAGTTAGTTTATTCGTTAGGACCATATGTGCTCGATTAGGGCCAGATCGAAGTTCGTCGGAGTTCAGCTTCGGCGGACCTCTCTAACCTGATCTACGCATGATCCGACCCACACTTCATCACCACTTCGTTCCCCTACGCGTTCTAAATCTACCCCCCGCATCAGATCAACCAGATCTTCCCCAGTTCTGCGAATCGAGGTCCAATTCCCTCACGTCGCCGGACCTCACCACCCATGTTCATTTTCTATCTCTGAAGTTACAACTCCCGGTTGAGGGAGGCCCTCTCGAGCCCCTCATTCTTGTGGTGTAGGCCAAACGCGAAATGGAGCCCCTTTGGACTCGTCTTGATCGCCTACAAGGCTCCAGGACCCCCTTGCTACCCGAGCTCGTTGGACCGATTTAGGGGGTCCTGGGTCTTCATGAGTACCTCTGAAGCTGCGGAGGACCTCGCCGGACGTGGAGAGCCCATCGCCATCACCAAAGACCGCCTGGCGGAGGAGGAATCAGCGATCGAAGCCAGGGAAGCCAACTGTTCTTCCCTGTTCTTCGCGAACAACAGCAACCGTCAGATGGAGGAGGTGACCCCAGATCTGATCTTGGCCGTCTGTTCAAGGCACGCTTCGGCCATTCGATAGAACCTCAGATGTGATCCAGACCGTCGATCGACAAAGCGGTATCGTGAAGCCAGAGCCCGCCATGTGGATAAGTGGCGCGCAGATCACCGTCCATCAACGCGCCTTCAGGGGTAATTTGCATCTGAGTCCCTCACCCTTTTGTAATGTGACTCCTGAACTGTTATGGAATTACAAGTAGGTCCTTCCCCGCCTCACGTGCAGTCCCACGTGAGGCGTGTAAAAATTGCAACTATGCCCTGGCATTTTTTGTAATTGTAAAATAGTACCGAAAAATAAAATAAATGTTTATTTTTGTTGGTATAATTGCAACGTAGCCCCTGTCTTTTATTTTTATTGCATTTATGCCCCTACCAGGCTGATTTGTTTTTATGTGTTTCATGTATTTATTAAAAATATCTAAGTTGCTCCTAAAAATCCACAAAAATTAGGAGAGAAGCCCCCAGCTAGGTTGATTCACGCCACATATTTTGTTGGCATTTTTGAGCATTTTATCCATTTATTAAAAATGAAAAAGGAGCCATTTTTGCAATGTTTAACTTATAAAATACCAAAAAAATAGAAAATGTTTTTGAAAAAATTATGAATTTTTTTATATGAGGTATATATATTGAGTCCAGAAAATGAAAAACCCTAAAAATAAGAAAAAATATAAAAATCAAAAAGCCCCAAAATTCAATAAAAATATAAAAACCCTAGAAAAATCCCCAAAATATATTTTCTATTTTATAATTATCTATATACTATTATTTACATATTAAAATTTATTTGGGTAATTTTGAGACTTATTTTATATTTTTAAAACCCAAATTAGTTTCAAATCCCTAATTAGTCCCATATTAGGGACATTTTTTTGGAATTAAAAATATATAAAATTAGGAAAATTCCAGAAAAATAACAAAAAAAATTAGAAAATAATAAAAAGCCAAAAAAATATTATATCTAATATATTTTGAGTATAGATATATGTATCCATATACTGTATATCTCTCTCTCTTCTCTTATATGTATTGATATATATATTTATATATACCTATAATGTATAATTGAATATTTTAAAAAACCAAAAATATAAATTAATATATATATATATATATCTACCTACAAAAATATATTATAAAAAAAGAAAAAAAGAATAAATAAAATAAAAATATAAAATATATAATATTAAAACCCACAAATAGAGGATTCGTTTAAGGATGACTGGGATGTACATAAATACTTATATGCAACCCTATTCTTTTTGCTCTCTGTGGTTTGACCTATACATGCTTATACACTATGCATTTTCTGGTAGAGTTAATAAATTTTAATTCACAGTTTTGAGACTTAATTGACTTATTCGGTGTTGTGGGTTAATCTCTGATCAACAAGGATTTTGTGAGCGGTCGCCTTAGCGACACTATCGCCCCCGCCTTGTGTGGGGCGTATTTTGACCCTCGTTGGATCCCTGTTATCATGACCTTATCTCTACAGGAGAAGAACATGATCTTTCCAGATCCATAATCAAATTTTGCTTCGTTTATTCGAAGGAACAACCGACCAAGTATTGCCGGTGTCTGGAGTTAGAGGAATCCATGTCCAAGACAACAAAGTCCACTGAGAATTTCATCTTATACACGGTTATGATAACGTCTTCCAATAAACCTTGGGATCGCTTAATGGATCGACGAGTCAACTGAAGGATCCTTCTCGTTGGTTTGAGCGGATCAAACCTGAATTCCTTAAGAAGTGATGCATGCATAAGGTTAATGAAGGAATCGTTATCAAGTAAAATTCACTCAAAAATCTGATCGAAATTTCATATCTGATTAAAGTTGCTCCATTATCTTTCTTTTTTGATGGGGGATCACCGATCACATTCACAATAACCATGGTGAGGGTAAGCTTTTTAGATCTGTTGCGTTTGTTTTGTAGGGTTGACGCCTTGATGTAGATGCTTCTTTCAGTCCTTTCTTAACAATAAGTATGCATTTTTCATGGCTTTCAGAAGTCGCATGTCTAGAAAAGTATTCTATAATATTTCCGCACTGATAGAATCAAACCATTTTGTTTTTAATTATTGTGGGACTTTTTTTCATAGTATATGGAAATGGAATGTCTACATTACCAAAGTTAAAGTTCTTATTTACATGAGATCATCTTTAACATATTTAATAACGGGAAGTGGTACAGACGTACAATCATCCAAAACAGGTGGAAAACTGGAAGAAATAGGAAATTCAACTTCATCGGCTGGCACGAGATTGATTGCAGATGACCATGCTCGTGATTTTAAAGCTTCCTTCCATCATGCGATGTTCGAAGCTATAATAAATGCTAGAGATACCAAAAAAACAATCGAGACTACTTTGAACTCTATGTTTTTTACATGACTTTAGTTTTGATTTTGTTACCTACATGATTTTTTTATCGCAACATTATGTAAATCGGATTTTTTAAGAAGGAAGGTCCCAGTAAATCAGATTCTACCCACAATCTGCATCCATCACCGACACTAAAGCGAGGTAGAATCTCATGCATCACATCCGTCCAATCTCATCTGAGCGCTGCAGATAGCACAATCCCTTCCCCTCACCCTCTCCTCTTCCCAATCCCGCCTCAACCCGCGGCCGAAGCCCTAAAAACGATTCGCGCACCCCAAGCAACCCAGGCGATCGATTGATCGTTCCTCATTTCCCTCTCGATTGAGTTATTCGAATCGATTCCATCGGCCGACCAGTAAGTGGAATCTCCCGTTCCCGATCGATGTCTAGGCTTGTGGTTCATCACTAACCCGGGGGTCTTCCTTCCTGGGAGGTTCATAGGGCTCGAGTGAGATGATATATGATCGATCTACTGCTCTCTAATGGCGTTCGAGGGATTCTGAAGTGGATTTACTCTCATGCTGTGAAGGACTGGGAAATTAGAGTAGAGATGTACAGAGGGGGGCTTGACAGGTTCAAGAAAGCTCAGTCAGCGGAGCCGTTTGGGATCACTTTGAATTCCGCCGCTCCAAACCATGCGCAGAAGTTGAGTTCCTTGGCTACAGTGCAGCCGAATGCGCCTGCTATGGCAGCGGAAGCAGCGGCTTTGCCTGCAGCGGCCATCACTCAGGTTGGAGGCGGGCAGTCAACCTGGCAGCCGCCCGATTGGGCAGTGGAGCCCCGTCCCGGGGTTCATTATCTCGAGGTGTTGAAGGATGGCCAGGTGCTCGGCAAGATCGGCCTTGATAAGCGTAGGCACATATTTGGGCGCCAGTTCCCGACATGCGATTTCGTGCTCGACCATCAGTCGGTTTCACGTCAGCATGCTGCGGTGGTTCCACACAAGAATGGGAGGTAGGGGCACATTTCATAAGTTCTTTAAGGAATGCATTAACATCTACCTTTACAGTTTAAACTTGGTTATGTATGCTGCAGTAGTTTATTCACTTATTGCTTTGTAATGATGAGTTGCTGCATACTCCCACTTGAATTTTCATTAACATGGGGACACCATTTATTGAAGGATGATTACTGGCTATGGTAATTGTCCAGCTTTTTGTCAAATGGACAGGCAACTTGTACATCTCATTTTCAATCACACGACCAGTAAGTTCACAGTGGTAAATCCTACACCGGAGTTCTGTAGTACGAGGCACATCACTTGTATTTGGATGTTTTTGGATGATTTTGATAAGAAACCAGCCAGTGAACTGAAACCCATGGAATGTTCATTCTATCTTTGTGCATTCTGATGAAAATTTATCATTCTAGCTTCTCTCCGAAAACTTCTTCTGAATCCAATTTTGTTCATATTTCCCGGGCTTGCTGATTTATTTGAATCATACCTATCGGTTTTATAAAGTTTCTCCTCAGCATATACGGTAAACTCATCCATATGTTTCAAAGCGCCATCAAGATGAGCAGTTGGGGAGGAGAACTGGGTGGCTATGAGGGTGGAGTGTGTGGATGAAGGAAGCAGAGTCTGGCTAAGATGATGAGGGGTGGACTCTTGTGTGTGGTCGGAGGTGGGTGGGGCTGATGGTCGTCCATGGTGCATGTTGGCCTTCTTTGCATTGCCAAATTGGAGGGACCAAGAAGGTTCACTCTTCTTTTTTCGTTCACTGCAGTTGTCACTGGGGTATCTCATGAGGGTTTTTCAAGACCTGTGCTTGCAAGGTGATGCAAATGCCAATCTACTTATGACAGAAAAACAAAATATGACAAGATATAAGAATAGGAATGCATGATTTCCAGAGAAATAGCGGACATGCCTGTAGGGCAGGATTTTGGTTGAGAAACACAAAGATGCACACATGGAGAGAGAAGGGGAAATAAGATGGAGAAACTCTGATTTTAATATAATGAAAATGGTTCCAAACAATGACTAATAACCCCTTCATATAGATAGAAGTGGATTGATAAAAATAAACAATAACAATAAAAGAAACCTAACAACTCTAACATAACTTCTAAAATTACGGAACTTAAGAACTAACTAGTAGGCACCCCGTGCTTTGCACAGGCTATTGTGTTTTGTGCATCCTCATTTGATTAATTATATAGTTCTTTTCATTATAAAAAACCATATAATCAAGTCACAAAATAACAATGGAAAGTATTCAAATGTATCTTTTCAATATTCATTTATGATTGCAAAAATAAAAGAATGGCATATATATAATCAGATTAAAAATTTCAATGTAAGCGAAATTGATTTTGTTTATGTCAACACCACCAAACTAAGAAATCGCAATTAATTGTATATCAATTTGTTATATAAAAAAAGAGCGCTTCTAAAATTTCAAGGTTTCACCACAGTTAAAGACATCGTTGCATCAACTACAAAGTACCTAGATTGAAATTGCTGATCCCCATATCGACAATGACAAAGTACCTGGATGGGTCACAATTATCGTAGTCGACAATGATAAGGACTCGCAATTTTATCTTTAGATTCAATAATTATTTTAACTACCATATTTAGTGGATACCACTATTCCATTCCCAGCATTATATTTCGATCCCGGACTTCAAAAGAAACACACTCGCAATAGTTAATAAATTTCTTCAGATGCAAGAGAGGGAACCCATCAATACATGTCATTTGTGTGAACATTTAATGGAAACATTTCTTGCAACACATAAAATAACATTCCTGCCTTAATCAGTAGTATAAGCCGTGTCATGATTAGTACATAGTTTAGTTAGACGCTCATATAATTGCAAGTCTAACTGTTCTGCAATATAACGAAACCCAATCATTATAAAAAATATATACATTTCTACATCTTTGCATAAAAAATAAATGAATACTGTATAATTGAAATTAATACAGTCCACCTATGCGATGGCGCTAGGGAGACCTTACAGCACCTCTTCTTCGATTGTGCGACTTCTGCCTCCGTCTGGGAAGACCTCGATGTCGCTTGGGTTAACGTTTCCTCGGCGGACTCGTTTTGGGATTCTGTGCGTTCAAATGCTGATCATCCAAGGAGGGAGCTTCTTCGCCCTTTCGCTTTCATTTGGGCGCTTTGGATTGCCAGGAACGCAAAGATTTTCAAGGGGCAAAGATTCTACAAGGAGAATGTCTTAAATCATGTGGGCATGCTTTTGAGTGACTGGCTACTGTTGTAGTGCTGTGAGCGTGAGCTGCGTGTTTTTGGTGTTCTGGGGTTGGGATCCTCTCGATCCTTGCTAGCTGTATTTCCTCTCTTCCTCTCTCTCCTCTCTGCTTTTGTTTAATAAAATTTTGGGGCGAACACCTGATGGTGCTTCCCCCGAAGAGCCTTGTTGTCAAAAAAAAAAATACAGTCCACCTAAGGAACTTCTTGTATTCCAAGTTAAAATTTTGATACACGTCCATAACGTCACCATCATCGTAGTAGTCATTGAAGGTCATGCTAAAGATGTCAGTCATTGACATTCGTAGCTTCAATGATGTCGTCATACACAAATATAGAGGCAGCATTGCCTCACCTGTTGCTATTGCAAATGGCCTTGCAGCTCTTGGAGGTAATGACCTTCTTCCTCTTGGAGGCGTTAGAGCGCGTGATAGCAGTGGAGGTGAACCCCGTAGGAAGTCAGAACCGTGGTTTGCACATTCGAGTATATATTCATCGTTACATAAGGAGTATCACCAACAATGCATGTAAAAACTACTATTGAAAGTCATCTAATATACAACCTATGTATATAACTGGCATACATGTAAACATGTAAAAAAACATATGTTATCATATATATATATATCTATATAAGAAAATGTTATTCAGTAGAATTTTATGATTCTATCCATGCGATATTTATGCAAACAAATTTTATCCAGTAGAATTTCATTGACTCCACCTCCCGAACTGACCCGTAAACTGATATTGAACACACCACCCTTAGAATCGGCATGTAAAATCAGAATCAGAGCTTACTCCAAGAAATCAACATCAGTAGGATGCCCCTTGGTGCAAATAGATTCTCCTAGAGAGAGAGCGCAAAGAAGTCATCTTAAAATCGTGTCCTAAGATCGCCAACGTAGGAAGATGGTTTCATGGTGAATGTCCTTCAACAGAGGTTTGATTCCTCTCCCAAGTGCAAATCAAGAAGAATAAAGAAAAAGACAGGGTTGTAAAAGTCGCCCGACTAGTAGGTCTGACTAGTCTAGTCAGTGGGGTGGCCGACCGAGTACCGACTAATTCCGACTAGGTACACTAGCCGACCAATTTTTTATTTGGAGATACCATATTCTTATATGTTTTGCTTTTTACAAGCAAACTTATTATAATATGCTCAGTGTTTTATTTAAATTCAATTACTTTTTTTTATTTTATTATGATAGTATAAAAATGTACAAAATCTATGTAAATATTTGTATAAAAATGAGTTTAAAATAATCATAAAATTCAAAGCCGATTAAAGTCCGACTAAATCTGATTAGTCGTCCGACTGCCGATTAATCCTTAGTCAGTGACCCAACCGACCGAGTACCGACTACCAACTTTTGCAACCTTGGAAAAAGATAACTGTTATGAGCTTAGACATAAGTAGTCGAGGAATATGAACCATTCTTGACTTACAGCTTCATATTCCCAATCTTGCTATCATCACCATGTTCAAGGGCTAAAGGTATCAATAAAGAAGTAAAAAAGGCATGATCCCATATCGTTCTTCATGAGCAGCTCTAATCCAGAGCTGGAGAGGAGAATGGATTTGCGAGAAGTGGAGAAGTAGAGGTTGTGTTTTGATCTATGACGAAGATATGGAAGAGCAGGGTGGGTGTCGTGTTGGTGAAGGAAGTCGACATGGACACGTAGAACGGGGAGAGGGGGGCATGCCATCACGATGGCTTTGTTAATTTCTTTCGTAGCACGTGGCATTTTTTATATATGTAATCGCCGTGAAAATTAGTATGTAGTGTCCGTGAAAATTAATGAGCAGTGCCCGTGGAAATAGGCCATGAACAATGCCTACTCCACAGGCTTTCATATATTGTAAGATTAAAGATCACATGACATCTCATTTATTTTAAATAAAAAACAAATTACGAAGGGTTCAAATTGAACAAAAATAAAGATGACTAACACTAATTATATTTTAATTGAAACCTTAATTTTGTCCTAGTTCCCAATTTCATGCTGCATCAGTTTTACACGACTTTGAAAAACGAATCTTATGACTAGTTGCTTGGCCATGGACACACCATGAGAAGATTTTGAGGTGGCTTGATCCTTGTTTCCACTTCTTAGCATCTCTTTTGTAATTTTTTAACTAGGATGCTTAGTTGCAATTTGTTTACCACTTCAATGGAATATGCTCTTCTTTTTTCCATTTCCCCTATTTTAACCTTTCCATAGAGAGCTTTTGGGAGAGGTGGCATACACATAATTTTCATGGAGATATTTCTTTTCCTTGTCTTGTTGAGCATGGTTTATGTTTGATAGGCCTCTCCAATTCTCGCTGGGTATTTCTTCTTGCTATGGGAAATATTATTTATATTATATGTTATTTCCTTTTCATGTAATTTCCCCTTATGTTATTTGTCTTCTAGGGTTTATCCTCCATATAAAGGAGCCTTTTCGCCATAAAATAAACAAGTTATTCATTTTTCGGATGTTATCAGAGCAACGATTTTGGACTAGAGTCCTAGTATCCTTTTTGATACCCTAGAACCCTACTCTCCGACCACCTCCCTCGGGCCTCGCGCAATCTCTGTCCCTCCTGCTCGACCGTTGGACACCCCTCTCTAGGCTTTCTTAGGTTTTGTACATGCTTCTCGCGGTTTGTATCCACTCCCGCGGAACCCACAACCATCACGGTACCCTTTTCGGTTCCACAACATCTCTGATAGTGCACAACAATCACTGTAGGGGTTCGACGGTGCAACAACAACCACCATTGGGTGTTGTCGTGCAACAACAGGTACTCGGTCGGGTCACTGACTGATTAATTGGTAGTCGGGAGAGTAATCGATTTAGTCGAGCATTAATCAGTTTTGAATTTTTTATTTTAAATATATAAATTATTTTTAAGACTTATACTCATATATTTCATAGATTTAACAATTTCATATTTATAAGAGCTTAAAAAAAGGAGCAATTGAAGCAAAAAAAGAAGCAAGTTAAGAACAAAATGTTTGCTACATAGTACAAACTAATGTTAAAAAACAAATACAACTTTTTTTTGAAGTCCAAAGGAGGGGGTGACACGCTATGGTGCCCGCCCCAGAAATTTATTAGAAAAGGTTAAAAGAAGCAAAAACAACAACAACTGGAGATACAATCACACCAAAGTCCAGTCCTCAACAAAACCCTTAGACTGAATACAAACATTCTCCCGATAGAACCTTTGACCAGAGAACAGTAGAGCATTCCTAGCCAACCAAATAGACCAGAGCAAAGACATCGGGCCCAGGATCTCCCTCTGCGGCCGCTGCCGAGCTGACCGCATTGATCCCCAAAAATCGTCGAAGGACCTCGAACTAACCCAGTCTAGTCCGAGGTCCTCCCACAAACAAGCAGTGCAAGAGCATGTGAAGAAGAGATGGTTCACAGATTCGATACCAATTACGCACAAGGGGCAACTGTCAGAAGTCTTACCAAAGAAGCCTGCGCAATGATCCCGCGTCATCAAATGCCTGCGCCTAAGAAGCCAAAGAAAGAAACCAATCCGCTCCAGTAGCCGAAGACCCCACACCAAGCTGCAGTCCCCAACAAGCACATCGGTTTGCGCAGGAGGCGGCCTGCGAATCGCCGCATAAGCCTTTCTGACAGAGAAAGAAGATCCCCTCCAAACCCAGTGGTCTCTGCCCCCCATGCGACCCTCACAGCCAGCCAGGGAGTCACACAGATGAAGGAAATCCTCCAGCCTTTGATCGGAAAAGTTTGCACAAAAACGTGGCATCCAGTTTCCATCGCACCAGCAATCATCGACCTTAGCACCCCGGTCCGCCACCAAAGCGAAGAGGCACGCGGGTAATGACCATCGAGCGACCCACCACCCATCTAGTCCTCCGTCCAGAAAGCGAAAGAAAGCCCGTTTCCCAACACATGCCTGAAGAGCTCATGGAACCGAGACAACATCGAAAGAATTCCCTTCCAGAAGGGGGATGACGCACTCCCAGTAGCAATACCAACCGACGAAGAGCTGGAGATGCCATAAATGCGTCTAACCAGATCACATCAAAAATCCTCGCCGCTTCCCCACAACCTGGACAACCATTTTAAAATTAAGGCTTCATTCATAGCATCCAACTGCCTAACTCCAGACTGATATTGCGCCAGAGGAATCTCCTCATCAAGCTCTTAAGACGCCTACGAGTCCCTTAGGCAAGATGCACGTAGACATAAAGAAGATCGGAATCGCAACAATAACCGCCTTAAAAAGGACCAGCCGTCCCCCCTTGGAAAGGATGGAGGACCACTATCTCGTCAGCTTGCCTTCCAGTTTCTCAACAACCGGTAGCCAGTCCACCAGCTTGGCCCTGCCGATCCTCAGCGGCAAGCCAAGGTAGCGGATAGGCAACTTGCCACTAGCCACCCCTAGCTCCTCAGTACATATACACGCCTCCTCCTCAGAGAAAGCAAAAGGCACTAAAATAGATTTTTCCCGGTTCTGAACGAGACCCGACAACTCTCCAAAAAGCTCAAGAACAATCGCGACAACACTGGTTTCCTCTCTGCCACCTCCAATGAAGAAGATAGTGGCATCCGCATACTGAATAATAGGAATAGTCAGCCCATCTTTCGAGAAACTCGAAGTGAGCCCATAGCTCCGAACCTGAGCGACTAAACTGGCAAACACATTAGCGACAATGACGAAGAGAAGAGGGGCTAAGGGGCATCCCTGTCTGACCCCCCGCTGAGGCTGAAAGAAACCACCCTTCGGGCGGCCATTAACAAGGACCGCCAATGAAGCCGTGGTAACACAACGCTTCATCCAAGATATCCAAATGTTCGGGAAGCCCCGCCTATGCATATCCTCCCATAGAAAACGCTAGTCAAGAGTATCATACGCCTTTGCAAAATCAACCTTCCAAAGCATCGCCTTCACGCTATGCCTCTTCCAATCAGCAATGATTTCATAAGCCATGACCAAGCAATCCCCAATCTGTCTACCCGGGACAAAGATCGACTGAAAAGGGGAGATAATGTGCTCCAGAACCCTGCTCAAGCGGAGAGCAAACACCTTAGCCGCAATCAGATATAATCGATTGGAGGGAGCTATCGGCCTGAAATCCTCAATGCGCTCAGCCGCATCGTGTTTAGGAAGGAGAAAGATCAAATGCCTATTTACTTTGTCGAACCCAACGTTCAAACCTCCTGAACCACCTCCAGTACCTCACCGGCGTGCAGATCCCAAAAGTCCTTATAGAAGCAGATCCCAAAAGTCTCAAAAGTCCCTATAAAAATAAATTCAACTTGTCCAAACAAAAAAAGTTCGTGTAGCAAATGACACAAGTCATTCATTCTCATTAATGTCGTCATCTAAATCAAACTCTTCTTCTTCATCATCTTCTTCATCATCATCGTCTTCTTCTTCTATGTCTTCAAGATGTAACTCCTCATTCATTGGCTCAACATTTGAGCTCGAAGATGAAGCTCCCTTGCCACGTTCACCTTGTTGGCTCCTTCTCAGTTCCAAATTCTCCTCGGCACGACTAGTATGTGCTACAATACTTAAATTCAATTCGGAACCTGGAAAAAGCTCCTCATCCTGAGCTTGCACATTGACATCTTCTGTCCATTCACCTAAGTGTGCACGATCACGAGATGAAATGGGATCTCTTTCTTTCTCAACTCGATGTTTTTGTAGGTTGGAACATGGTAGGAGATATATCACGACATACCGACGATATATTGTCGATATATTGGTATCGACATAGAACCGATATCGGTATCGATATGGCGATATATCCTTCTTTTTCGGTTCTTCCTTCAGAAAAGTGTGTCGATATGGGTGAATTTCGGTGATATATTGTCGATATATCGTACCGACATGATATTGATATGATACCAATATTGATATTTCCTACCTTGGGTTGGAATTGAAATGTACATATAGAAGATCATTCAACCTCTTTCGTTTTCAACATGTTTCTCTTCTTGGTATGGATCTGAAAGAAAAAATACAAGTAAAATTACAAATTTATATCAATTACTAATTTACTATTAGTTTTTTGGATCTAAACTTGAGAATGGCCCAAGATAGATCTGAATTGGGGGCAAATAATCCATGTAGTTGACCCTGCTTAATGTGGAAATGCTTTGTTGTTGTAATCTAAGTAGGTGGCTCAGTAGAGTCATTATCGAGTCAAATGTACTTCAGTTACGCTCACATCCAGAGGATGAAGTCATCAAGCTTAAGATCTTGATGTCCATGACTTTCAAATGAGCCGTGTCATCTTCATGATTATACCACCAATTAATTATTAGAATAGAGAATTGGTTATATTAATAAAATAAAGGATTATTCAAATGACATGAATTAAAAACAATGACCGATATACCTGGATTGTAATTGTGATCATTTTCATCCTTTGCCACATGGTTAATGGCTTGCCAAACTCTCCAGGACCAAGTCTGTATGTTGAAAGCTTGTTCCTAGTGATGTCATATTGTATATCCAAATCTAGATAAAATCTTTCCATGCAATCTCTAAAATCTCTCCTCACCACAATATCTGGATCATCACGAGACTCCGTGTAGAAGAAGCATGTGTTCAAATAATAAACCGCTAGATGCAATGTAGTATGGAGATTAATTATTAGAATAGAGAATTGGTTATATTAATAAAATAAAAGATTATTCAAATGACATGAATTAAAAACAATGACCGATATACCTGGATTGTAATTGTGATCATTTTCATCCTTTGCCACATGGTTAATGGCTTGCCAAACTCTCCAGGACCAAGTCTGTATGTTGAAAGCTTGTTCCTAGTGATGTCATATTGTATATCCAAATCTAGATAAAATCTTTCCATGCAATCTCTAAAACCTCTCCTCACCACAATATCTGGATCATCACGAGACTCCATGTAGAAGAAGCATGTGTTCAAATAATAAACCGCTAGATGCAATGTAGTATCGAGCCTTCCTGTGGTTTTAAAGATAACACTGCCAACAAAAAAATTATAAGATGACTCCACACCATTGAAAGATGCCTTTAACTCCCGCCTGGCTTCATCAATCCCTCTGTAGACAAAGTCACAAAGCTCATGGATGGACATCGATCTGCATCAACCACACACAATAAACAAACCAAAGGTGTGAAAACTCAGATAGTATGTGCGGTTTCAGAATGTAGGGCTAAAGACTGTGGAACTTGATGCTTCTCCCTTCTTGATCTTCCACTATTTGCAATTCCTCTACTTGTTTGAAGAAACATCAACCTTGATGCAGCGTGACCCCAATTATAGGGGCACATTTATTTAATTAAGTAGTAGTCAATTTTATTTACGTTTTTAGCGGTCGTAATGGTCTAATTAATAATTGAGATCGCCTGTGATCTCAACGTTTATTTCGTAGATTTTAATTGCGATTTTGGTCAATTAATTGGTTAGAGTCTAATTAGAGTAATTAGAGGTCAATTTAAATTTGTTAGAGTCCAATTAGGCAAGTCGGTTGTCAATTTGATTTAGTTTACTATTTTTGTAAACCCCTCTCTCCTATATAAAGAAAGGGTAGCCCATTGTTTTAGTCAGTCAATTATGAATCAAAATTGAGATTTATTCTCTCTCTCTCTCGCTCCTCCTTCCCCACGCGATCTCCCGCGCTTCTTCTTCTCCAAAAAAACCCTCGTTACCGACGAGACCCTTCCTTTTCTCCACCGATATCCCACCGCCAAAATTATTTATTATTATTTATCATCTACGCCGGAAGCCATCTGCATCATTTGGTATCAGAGCATGGCATTTAGATCGTCCTCACGGTCTAACGATCCGTCCCGACGCTCGCACCGACATCATTGTTCGTCCGAACAAACACGACGAGCCATCTCCACCATCGACGCCACCTTCAAAGAGACGGGGGATATGATACGTGATTTGCAGAACAACCTCCAGTCCATGTCTCGGAACCTAATGGCCTACTTTGAGGCCTACCGCAATGCCCAATCGAAGCCGTCGACCACCGAAGCCGCTGCCGCCAGTTTTGACGAAGAAAACGTCGCGAAAGAAGACCAAACGGTTGCTGTCCAGATCGTTTTAGAAGAAAAAAGAAGAAACAGGGGCTGTCCAGGAGTTTTCCGATCAGTCCCCGTCACCTACGGCGATCCCGAGGGCAGTCCCAGCCCCCACGACAGTTCCTCGGGCCATCCAGCCCGCCACCGCACCAGCCGCGGTCCCTCCCGCCACTCTGGCGCATCCTCCCGCCTCCCCGTGCGTGATTGGCCCTCTGCGGCGCCTCCAGCCGCCGCCCCCCTCCACCCGATCTCCACCGCGCACCCCGCACGACGCCGCCAAACCACAGCTGCGCCCCTTCCCTACTCCCCTCCCTCCCCATACCTTCCCCCGAGCCCTCCTTCTTTCCCCGACACCCCCAACCTCGTCGCCGCCGACCACCATTCCCTGCCATCCCCTGAAACTCTCCTTCGCTGGACCCCAACCGCCCATTCCCCATCTCCTCTCCCAACTGCGCCCAACGCCCACCCTCTATCCTTCAGCCATCCGCCTGCGCCTCCACTGCGCCGCCAGCGCATTCCCTTCCCTCGCCCCGAGCCTTCCCAACCCACCCGCCAAAGCCCCCGACATCACCAGACCCGCCCATCGAACCCCCTCAGCTCGCCCCCCCACGACCGCCACGGCACCGCGCGCCGCCTTCAGCGAGAAACCCCGCGCGATCGTCCTCGGCCCCGAGCGCGGAGGTCCGCAACCACGACCCCCAGCCCGCGCCGCCCAGGTCGGCGCCGCCCAGGTCGGCGCTGCCCTTGGGATCCGAAGCCACGCCGCCGCCTTTTGTGGATGGAGAGAACCCTATCGACATCTCCAGGAACCGAATCCCTGAGATTTGGGGATTGGATGGTTAATGGGAAAAATTGCAAAATTAAATTGGCTAAGTTCTCTATTTACAGAAAGGTCCAGAGCCTTATGAAAAGAGAGGAAATTGAAGAGGTGCGAAAATTACGCTAACACCCTTGGCGGCGGGAATATTTAAAAAAAGGGGCTGCTCCTTACCCAAATAGGACTATCATCTTGGGTTTTCCCTATTTAAGGACCCCCTGGCTTCATTCCTTAGCCACATCCCCCCTTCTCCTCTCCTTGTGCCATTGCTTCATTATGGATTTTCCAAGAATCATATTCTCCATGCCGCATCTATTTTTCGAGCATCACGAGGAGAAGACAACGATCAAGACGACGCTGCCGTGCGCGCCGCATATGTTCTTCAACCACGACAGCCGCGCCTTTCCCGCCCGCACATGGATTCCGCCGTTCGCTCCACATCAGTTCTTCCAGAAGACGACAGAATGCGCCGAATCATCCTCCAAGCCTGCAGTTCACGCAATTCGTCAGGAGCCGAATTTTTAAAGCGGTGGAGAGTTGATGCAGCGTGACCCCAAATTATAGGGGCACATTTATTTAATTAATTAGTAGTCAATTTTATTTACGTTTTTAGCGGTCGTAATGGTCTAATTAAATAATTGAGATCGCATGTGATCTCAACGTTTATTTCGTAGATTTTAATTGCGATTTTGGTCAATTAATTGGTTAGAGTCTAATTAGAGTAATTAGAGGTCAATTTAAATTTGTTAGAGTCCAATTAGGCAAGTCGGTTGTCAATTTGATTTAGTTTACTATTTTTGTAAACCCCTCTCTCCTATATAAAGAGAGGGTAGCCCATTGTTTTTAGTCAGTCAATTATGAATCAAAATTGAGATTTATTCTCTCTATCTCTCTCTCGCTCCTCCTTCCCCACGCGATCTCCCGCGCTTCTTCTTCTCCAAAAAAACCCTCGTTACCGACGAGATCCTTCCTTTTCTCCACCGATATCCCACCGCCAAAATTATTTATTATTATTTATCGTCTACGCCGGAAGCCATCTGCATCAAACCTCAACTTGTCTTTGTTCTCATTAATGCCTTCAAGAGTAAGGAAAGTGGTTGCAAATCTTGTTTGCCCTAACTTTGCAATGTCCCTCTTGTTGGTGAACTTACGCATCAAGCTTAGTGTTTTTGTATGAGAGTAAATGAACACCGTGAGCCTCTTCGCCTTTCTGTTTGCACTCCCCACCTTCGACTCTTTGCTTACCTCCTCAAAAGCAAGATCAATGGAATGCACAACGCACATGGTCACCAAATCTGTGGATATTTTGTGAGCATCATTCTTCCTGCTGCTACATTTGCGAATACATTGTTCTGCCACAATCCAAACCACATTTCCACTCTCACTTCATTGAGACACTCACCCACAATCTTTACATCCACAGTGTAAGCCTCATCGAAGGCATCTATGGACTTAAAAAATGAAGTACCCAAGGTGCAATTGACTTAAGAATTCATGACGCCCTTCCTCGCGTGCCTGTCCATGCATCAATCATTAGAGAGCATCTCGTCAACTTTCATATATATACATACATCGATGGTATTATAAGGCTTCGTCGTCAATGCATTGAAAGGAATTGCCGATGTATATGCACATTACATATATAGAAGGCATCCTTGCTCGATGATCTTTGGAAATGCATATTTTATGGTCATTTGACGTAATGAGTCTTCTACTGCGACGTTATGCTCCTAAGAGTCGGTTATTCTTGATCTCTTTGCCGATGCAGCATCTCAGTGGTATTAATCTCATCTCTCATTTCCTGAACTTCAAAAGCATGGAAAATACTGGGTGATGAGGATATAATACCTCAATGGATAGTTTCTTATTAATTGTCAATGAGGGAAGACGGTTAATACGATATGAAGCTGTGAGAACTGCATCTCCCCAGTATAGCGATGGGACATTTCATGGATGAGGGGAGTCCGATCGACATCAAGAATATGTCGATGTTTGTGTTGTGCAAGCCCATCTTACTGCAAGGTATGAGCACATGGGGGTTGAAGTATAATCCTAATAGAAATGTAGAACTCTCCTAACAATACAACTCTCGTAACTATACATGGCTAAATTCTCAAGAAAATCTGATCCAACAAAATTTGTAATGGCACCAATATGAGTCTTTATTTTATTGATGAGTTGAATAATTGTTAAGAACATTCAAGAACATTTGACTTATTCTTTATAAGAAAAATCCATGACATGGGAAAAAGCATCCACAATGACAAGATATTAATGATGACTAAAACATCCAGACACTCGGTTGGGACCTCATACATCCATGTGAACAAGGTCAAATGCAGATGATGAATGAGGCCGATGAGAAGAAGGAAACAAGATCTGGTGATACTTCCTAATCTAACAAGCCTTACTTTGTAGTCCGATAGTGGGAGGTATCTGAGGTAGTATTTGTCAAAGTTTGTTGAATGATGTATGGCCAAAAAGTTTGCTGTTATAAAGATACTAAAATAGTAGAGGATCGATGATCTGTCATCGACGTAGCAATTGGGGATTGAGGCACCCATCATTATGGCCGTGGCCTATCGTCTTCCTTGTCGTAATATCCTAAAATCTCAATGATATAATGGCAATAATAGCTATGGGCATAAACTTACAAATCTGTCTAACATATAGTAGGCTAATAGAAAAATCAGGAACTAGCAACACATTTAACATGTTGAGATTAGGGGTGATCGCAAGGTTCAGGAAAGCGGTATGCGTTCAGACAAGTCACTGAATACTGAATAATGTAGAGTTGTTTTTATATTGTAGTACTGTTTATGTATTTTCTATTTCTTTCATCTACATTATGTAATTTACCCTTTGTATCTCTCCCTATGTAAGAGAGCCCTAGGGTTCCTTGGAAGAAACACGTTTTGTATTTTCTTCCAACATGATATCAGAGCGACAATCCTAGATTTGGAGCTCATGTACCCTATAAACCTTACCCACCCGCAAGCCCCATCTCCTCCTTCTCCCTCCGACGACGCCACCTCTCTTTCCTTTAGCGTCTGTCGTTGCCGCTCTACAGCAGCGCTACACGCTGCTGCTGTTGCACCAGCGACTGTTGTCGCTCTAGCATCTTTGGTGGCTACTGCCTCCCTTGGGCTGCCACCCGTGGCGTATTTCCTCTCTCTTAGGGTTTCGAGAGCGTGATTACGCAATCATCTTGATCTGATTTTGGTGATTCTCGGGTGATTTCAGAATAATAAATCACCCGTCGGTATAAGGCACATCAGATATTAAAGGGAATGGTTGCACTTTGAGTCTATACATGCAATCAATTCCCTACATGTCTATGTAGACAAACTCTTTTGGTCTACAAATCCTAGTCTTTAGATCCGATAATATGTCAGAAAGTAAAGTTGATATCCCCCGCTGCAGGAACTTTTTGAGATCCATCGTCAATTGCGAAGATGGACGAGACGAATTTTGAGTTATTGGCCTTGTAGTTCATGAGCTCGATGCAATTTACAGGTAAGAAACATATTCTTACCGAAGAGGAGCTGATTGACAAGAATGGGGGAACGCCTCGTGGGAGGCCGATGATGCTTGCACGCATATGGTTTTCTGGCACACTGACAATAGAGATTGCCAATGAAGTTCTACACCAGCCCACTGCCACAACGATGTGGGACATTCTCGTTGCTATGTATTCCCATGCGAGGAATGAGACAATGATCCTACATCTGTAACATGACATATTCACAGTCGAGCAGAATGGTTGTCCGCAAGATTCTCTGTATACATCTCTCTGTGGCATGTTCAAGAAGTTTCACAGCTTCATGCCTATTGCAACCAATCCTGAACAGCAGAAGATGTACATGAACGTTACCACGGTTGGCATATTTTTAGCAGCACCTGACTCGGAGTATGATGCTGCTCGCTCACAGATACTTACAGATGCCACCATCCCTCCCATTGCGGAGACATACTACTGGCTCAGTAAGATCATTGATCCATCGTCTTCCTCTACTCAGACGTCCTCTACAATGGCTGCATCTCAAGGTAGTGTAGGCGCTTCTCAGTTTTGTGGTCGTGTCCCTCGTGGTAGGAGAGGTCGCATTCGCCAACCATGCACCTATTGCCATCATCTGGGTTACTCGAAGGATACTTGCTACTCCAAGCATGGTTTTTCGGCTTCTGCTCGTGTAGCGGATTGGGCTGAGCCTCTTGCAGCTTCCACGCCTGACCAGAGATTTGATGATTTTGTTGGTCGACTGAGAGAGATTATGCCTCCCGCTAGGTCTCATGCATCCTCAACTACTAAGGGAAGTCCGTTCGGATGTTGCAGCTTCTGCATCTGCCAGTATCTTAGATTGTACTTATGCTCTTACCAGTTGTTGTAGGACTAATGTGACAGAGTGAATTATGGACTCCGATATGTCCCATCATATGCGTGGAGACATGAGTCAGTTTATGGCCCTAAATTTCAGCGAAATTCGGTCGAATTTCTGTCGAATATCGATATCCAGCCGAAATCAAAATTCGATCGAAATGACCGAAATGACCGAAATATGGGGCTTCTAGTACAAAAAATGACCGAAATTACTGAAATTCCGGTTGAAATTCCACCGAAATTCCATTGAAATTCTTTTTTGGTCAATACCGAAATGGTGACCGAAACCAATATTTAGTGTCTTGAGTCAGTTTGCAGTATATAAACAGTTACCCCCTTGTAGATCAGTTATCATATCTGATGGGACACACTCTCCAGTTGCAAGATAAGGGGAGATCAATCTGGTACCATCCACACGCTTACAGAACGTGCTTTATGCTCCTGATTTTTCAGTGAACTTACTGTCTATTAGTTTGTCGTGCTATTTTTGACCCATCTTCACTTGTGTTTCAGTACATTCTTACGGGCATGGTGATTGGATGTGGTCGTGAGCATGATGGCCTCTATCGACTGGTCCGCTTTCTATATGCTCGTGTCTCATCTAGTCCTACAATATCAATCTCTCTGTTTATGTGACATCTGCACTTTGACCTCCTTCCTCTCTAGAAGATGTGTCATGTTCTTCCTCAGATCTCTCTTTGCTCCACATGCCAGTGCGAGGCGTGTCAGCTAGGGAAGCATCACCGATCTGCTTTCCCAAGTCATCATAGTTGGAGTAGTAACTCCATTTTTGAGTTGATTCATGTAGACATTTGGGGTCCGAGTCGTGATCCTGATCACCATGGACACGTGTTTTACCTTATGGCTGTAGATGATTTTTTAAGTTGTCGTGGGTTTTCTTGTTAAAGAATAAATCTGAGGCTTGGAATGTGATAAAATCTTTCATCAATGAAGTAAATAATAACTTTTCCTCTATAGTTAAATTTGTGAGAACTGATAATGCTTTGGAATTTTGTACTCATGAGCTTTCACAGTTCTTCTCACCTCTTGGCATTGTTCATCAATCTTCTTGTGCTTATATGTCACAACAAAATAGGGTTGCTGAACGTAAGAATCACCACTTGCTTGATGTGACTAAGACTCTTCTCATTCAGAGTCGTGCTCCTCATTCGTTTTGGGGTGATGCGGTTCTTACTGCTTGCTACTTAGTGAATCGCATGCCCTCGTCTGTGTTGGGTGAGAAAATTCCATTCTCATTTGCTTTTCCTGAGAAGGAATTATTCTTACTCACTCCTCGTGTATTTGGTTTAGTCGCCTTTGTGCATCCCGCCCCCTCCCGTTCAACTTCCCTTCCTGCTTTTCCGGTTTGACAATTCCCGAGCAAATATTCACAATACGAAAAGGGCGCTTTTTCGGAATCTTGGGTCGTCATGTCCCCACCGACGTACAACCTCCCAGTGACTTGACCTGCTTATATGTCACCTGGTCTTGACAAGTTCTCTCATAGAGCCATCAAATGTGTTTTTGTGGGGTATGCCATGATACAGAAGGGATGCAAATGTTACGGTCCTCTTCGTAGGAAGTACTACTTCAACGCTGTTACCTTTTTTGAGTTTGTGATGTATTTTTCTCCCACATGTGACATATTAACTCTATCTGATTATGGAGAGGAAGTCTATATGCCACTCGCCTCCTTCTATCTCACCACCTCCAGCTGCACTAGTTGTCCCTCTACCTCCACCAGCTATCTCACCACCTCCATCGCAACCTCCTGCACTACCACCACGACACCACCCAATATCCTTGGTCAGTTTTTACCACGATTCTATATTCATCAGCCTTCCTCTGCTCATGACCCTTCTCAGTCATCCAACACGTCCCAGGTATGTTTTGAGCATATTGTTTCTACTGACGACAATCGAGATTTGTCTTTACAACATATTATTGCACCATTTGAGCAAGTGTCTTTACAGGAGGCTAGTATACAATTTGAGGAGATCCCCAATGATCTGGATGTGCCTATTATTGTTAGGAATCATAGATGTACGTGTGCATCGTATCCTCTGACTTCCCATTTGCGGATTCCAGGCAGTTTGCTGTTGCACTTTCAACCATGGAAATTCCTCATAGTTATCATGATGCTTTATGAGATGGTCGGTGGCGTCTTGCCATGGAAGAGGAGATGACCATGTTGCAGTCGCGTGACACATGAAGTTTAGTCTCAGTTTCTTTGGGAACCTCCATGGTCTGTTGCAAGTGGGTGTTTACTGTGAAACTCCGAGCAGATGGCTGTATTGATTGCTATAAGGCCATGTTGGTTGCACGTGGGTTCTGGGGTTGACTATCAGGACATATTCTCTCCAGTTTCTCATCACTCAACTCTTCGGATTCTGCTTATTGTTGCTGTGGTACGTGATTGGCCTCTATTTCAGCTTGATGTCAAGAATAGATTCCTATATGGCGATCTCCAAAAGAAATCTACATGTATCAACCATTTGGGTTTCTGCTGAGGGAGAGTGTCAGCAGGTGTATAAACTTCACAAGGCCATCTATGGTCTCAAGAAGAGTCCAAGAGCATGGTTCAAGAAGCTCTCGGACTTGATTGAGCAACACGAATTCATGAGGTCAAATGCGGACCATTCTTTGTTTGTTTAGCAGACCCACAAAGGTACTGCTGTTATTATGGTGTATGTTGATGATATCGTCATTACATGAGATGATGTGCAGGGGATTAACGAGGAAAAAGAGTTTCTTGACACAATTTGTTAACAGGGACATTGACACCCTAAGGTACTTTCTGGGAATAGAGTTTGCTAGGAACAAGTAGGGTCTGGTAATGACCTAAAGAAAGTATGTTACGGATCTTCTAGGTGAGACACACATGATTGGGTGCAGACCTGCTACTACTCCTATGGATCCCCAATGATCTGGATGTGCCTATTGTTGTTAGGAAACATACGTGTGCATCGTATCCTTTGGCTTCCCATATTTCGATTGATCGCTTGATTGCGGATTTTTGGCAGTTTGCTGTTGCACTTTTAGTCGTGGAAATTCCACGGACTTATCAAAAGGCTTTACGAGATGATCGGTGGCGTCTTGCCATGGAAGAGGAGATGGCTGCGTTGCAGTCACGTGACATATGGAGTTTAGTCTCAGCTCATTTGGGAGCCTCCATTGTTAGTTGTAAGTGGGTGTTCACTGTGAAACACCAAACAAATGGTGATCGAATTTGATTTTCCTCAGTTCATTTATTTTCTGTTGGGTTCCAGTTCAATGTCTGAGTCTGAGTTGATCCGAATCTGCTTCCTGCTGATCGTGAATGCTTCATCTATTTAATGATTTTTCTCAGTTATTCATTTACTTTTCTGATTCATTTATTCTGCTGCATCATCTGGATCTCCCATTTTCTCATTGTGGGGGTTGCTTTAGATAGCCAACATTCAGCGTAAAAAAATAGTTGGATCTTTCAACATAGATTTGAGTAAGAATTCGTGTCGCTGACCCAACTTAAAGTGGGAGAAGGCTCTGCCAATTTTTTTATCTGGATTACCAATTTTTTTAACTGGATCTCCTGTAAACTTCCGTAATCATAATCTCTTGTGGGAATTTGGACTAGATTCTTGGCCCAATTGCTTTTAGCTATTTCCTGTTATTGTTTGTTTTTTTATGTGGGACTCTAGCCTCAGCGCCCACCGGTACCTCCAGTTTTAATTCCTGTTCGGTCATTTTGGGGAAGTTAAGGCTCAGCGGTAATACTGCACTACCATCGTAGGAGCATCCGAGGTAATTAGCCAGCCCATGTATGTAGGATTGCATTAGACATGAACACAATAAATCGAGCTTTTGATATATTCGAAGCAAATCATTTACAAATTCAATGCTATTCATAGAATGTAGTAACTTATATGAAATCGTTTTCTAAGATATACATCATGAGTAATACAAAAGACATCATCCTTTTCTTTCCATGGAATTTCAACACATTGTTCAACTTTCGTTTAAACCTTGACCATGTTGTAAATCATTCGATTGTTTAGTCTAGCAAGCATCTTTGTTTTACATTTTAGTTGGTATACAATTATGATAATTCTTTTATCCAACTTGATAGGTAGCCTTCACAAATCTTTTCTAGATCTTTTAGATATTGTTTCCAAGTAGAACTTAACATCCATCTCATGTTTTATTTACTTTATTGATGTAAAGTATGAAACTTTTAATTTTAATCTTTCTTTTAATTTCAGAATAACGAAGACATTAGACAGAAATGGACTTTCTATAAATCGTTGGTTTTTTGTCTTCCCTCTCTAAAACTAAGGCTTATGCCTCAACAACCTCGAGGTTTACGCCTCACCTCATATATAGAAAACCGCTTTGACCAGCCTTACGCCTTTTTAAAACATTGGCTGCGACCTCTAGCACAACCTCCTCTAGACGAATCACACCCTCGATGGTCAAATGGCACCATGAAGGCTGAAGTTTGGACTATGATAACTCTATGTTGCTTGGAGATATTGTGATGACTTAATATATTGCATGCCTCTTCGAAAGTTGGCAATGGTGTTTGTCATCACCAAAGCTTAAGCTGCTTGGTAGGTTTGTCTCATCCCACTAGGAGAACCCATCATCGGACTTAACCCCAGTCGATAGAGCTAGTGGGGCTAGTCTGACTAGTGTGACCACTCCATCCCATAACAGATCTGTCACAACCTCTTCCAGACGAATCGTGCCCTCAACAATAAGGTGACACTATCAAGGTAGAAGTACGAGACTGATACCTTTCGACTGGTAGGTGACTGAGGCAATTCAATTTGCTGTATGCCTCCTCCAACTGCCCATCATCATTTGATCTCAAGCTGCATGGTATGCATGGTAGGCTGGTCCCAACCCACTATGAAAAGTCATCACAAGTAACTCCTTTCGATCAACTTCTACGGTGGACACGTCCAAGCATATATAGACTTGCACTTTTTTATCACTTTTATTTGCGAGTAGTATTGGTTGAGAGTCTCGCTTCCTGTTGAAGTTGCATTAGGGGGTACACCATTTGTATTTTTTGCTGAACCCACTATTATATGATATTGGAAGATCTGCAATATCTTGTGGTAATGGTACAAGAGATGTTCGTGGTCCATTCTCAGGAATGTCCTTAGTAGGACCAATAGATGCTCCAACTTCTGACGATGACAAAGAATGCATTGCCTCAAATATCACATTTGCGCTGGCAGTGTCATTTATTATTGGGATCAAAGTAACGGTGCCGTTTTTGACTTTTAGTATAGCCAAAAAGAAACACCTGCCTGCTCATGTAGCAAACTTGCCCCTTCTTGTCTCTAAATGATGTATGATGGTCATGCATCCAAACACCCATGGAAGCATGGAAAATACTGGGTGATGAGAATATAATACCTCAATGGATAGTTTCTTATTAATTGTCAATGAGGGAAGACGATTAATACGATATGAAGCTGTGAGAACTGCATCTTCTTAGTATAGTGATGGGGCATTTCATGGATGAGGGGAGCCCGATCAACATCAAGAATATGTCGATGTTTGTGTTGTGCAAGCCCATCTTACTGCAAGGTATGAGCACATGGGGTTTGAAGTATAATCCTAATAGAAATGTAGGACTGTCGTACCTATACAACTCTCTTAACTATGCATGGATAAATTTGTAATGGCACCAAATTGAGTCTTTATTTTATTGATGAGTTGAATAATTGTTAAGAACATTCAAGAACATTTGACTTATTCTTTATAAGAAAAATCCCTGACATGGGAAAAAGCATCCACAATGACAAGATAATAATGATGACTAAAACATCTAGGAATTCGGTTGGGACCTCATACATCCATGTGAACAAGGTCAAAATGCAGATGATGAATGAGGCCGATGAGAAGAAGGAAACAAGATCTGGTGATGCTTCCTAATCTAACAAGCCTCACTTTGTAGTCCGATAGTGGGAGGTATCAGAGGTAGTATTTGTCAAAGTTTGTTGAATGATGTATGGCAAAAATTTTGCTGTTATAAAGATACTAAAATAGTAGAGGACCGATGATCTGTCATTGACGTAGCAATTGGGGATTGAGGCACCCGTCATTATGGCCCCGGCCTATCGTCTTCCTTGTCATAATATATTAAAATCTCAATGATATAACATCAATAATAGCTATGGGCATAAACTTACAAATCTGTCTAACATATAGTAGGCTAATAGAAAAATCACGAACTAGAAACACATTTAACATGTTGAGATTAGGGGTGATCGCAAGGTTCAGGAAAACGGTATGCGTTCAGACAAGTCACTGAATACTGAATAATGTAGAGTTGTTTTTATATTATAGTACGGTTTATGTTTTTTCTATTTCTTTCATCTACATTATGTAATTTATCCTTTGTATCTCTCCCTATGTAAGAGAGCCCTAGGGTTCCCAGGAAGAAACACATTTTGTATTTTCTTCCAACATGATATCACCCTATAAACCCTACCCACCCGCAAGCCCCATCTCCTCCTTCTCCCTCCGACAACACCACCTCTCTTTCCTTTAGCGTCTGTCATCGCCGCCCTACAACAGTGCCACACGCAGCTGCTGCCGCTGCTGCACCGGCGTTTGTTGTCGCTCTAGCATCTTTGGTGGCTACCGCCTCCCTTTGGCTACCACCCGTGGCGTATTTCCTTTCTCTTAGGGTTTTGAGAGCGTGACCGCGTGATCATCTCGATATGATTTTGGTGATTCTTGGGTGATTTCAGATTAATATATCACCCGTCGGTATAAGGCACATCAGAGATTGAAGGGAATGGTTGCACTTTGAGTCTATACATGCAACCAATTCCCTACATGTCTATGTAGACAAACTCTTTTGGTCTACAAATCCCAATCTTTAGATCCGATAATATGTCAGAAAGTAAAGTTGATATCCCCGCTGTAGGCGCTTTTTGAGATCCATCGTTAATTATGAAGATGGACGAGGCGAATGATGAGTTATGAGCCATGCAGTTCATGAGCCTGATGCAATTTACAGGTAAGAAACATATTCTTACCGAAGAGGAGCTGATTAACAAGACTGGTGGGGAACGCCTCTTGGGAGGTCGATGATGCTTGCACGCATATGGTTTTCTGGCACACTGACAATAGATATTGCCAATGATGTTCTACACCAATCCACTGCACAACGATGTGGGACATTCTCGTTGCTATGTATTCCCATGCAAGGAATGAGACAAAGATCCTACAGCTGTAACATGACATATTCACAGTCGAGCAGAATGGTTGTCCGTAAGATTCTCTGTATACATCTCTCCGTGGCATGTTCAAGAAGTTTCACAGCTTCATGCCTATTGCAGCCAATCCTGGACAGTAGAAGATGTACATGAACGCTACCATGATTGGCATATTTTTAGCAGCACTTGACTCAGAGTGCGATGCTGCTCGCTCATAAATACTTACAAATGCCACCATCCCTCCTATGGAAGAGACATACTGACGTCCTCTACAATGGCTGCATCTCAAGGTAGGGTAGGCACTTTGAGAGGTCGCATTCACCAGCCATGCACCTATTGCCATCATCTGGGTTACTTGAAGTATACATGCTACTCCAAGCATGGTTTTTCGGCTTCTGCTCGTGTAGTGGATCGGGCTGAGCCTCTTGCAGCTTCCACGTCTGACCAGAGATTTGATGATTTTGTTGCTCGACTGAGAGAATTATGCCTCCTGCCAGGTCTCATGCATCCTCAACTACTCAGGGAAGTCATTCGGATGTTGCAGCTTCTGCATCTGCCAGTATCTTAGATAGTACTTATGCTCTTACCTGTTGTCGTAGGACTAATATGACAGAGTGGATTATGGACTCCGAATACGTCCCATCATATGTGTGGAGATAGGAGTCAGTTTGCAGTATATAAACAGTTACCCCCTTGTAGATCAGTTATCATATCTGATGGGACACACTCTCCAGTTGCAGGATAAGGGGAGATCAATCTGGTACCATCCACACGCTTAGAGAACGTGCTTTATGCTCTTGATTTTTCAGTGAACTTATTGTCTATTAGTTTGTCGTGCTATTTTTGACCCATCTTCACTTGTGTTTCAGTACATTCTTACGGGCAGGGTGATTGGATGTGGTCGTGAGCAGGGTGGCCTCTATCGACTGGTCTGCTTTCTATAGAAGGAAGAGATTGATGACTCGTGACCGCTATGCTAGGCTGCCTGGGACGGTTTCAGACATATGCCCTTTGTGTGGGACCAACATTGAGACTGTTGAACACCTATTCTTCCTTTGTCAGGTAACGACACCAATTTGGGTGGTCTCGGATCTGGATTGGGTTGATATGAGGAACCTTTCTTCTTTTTGCGAGACCTTGGTGGCAGCCAGGCATCGTCTGAGAAGGATCCTGCTTCGTCCGGTGGCCATTGTCTGGGCCATCTGGTTGACCAGGAATTGCCCTGTTGTTCTTTGGGCAACAGTTTTATAAGGAGAATGTTTGTATCCAGGTGTCGCGTTTGTTAGACTTTTGGCTTTCATATTGACTGTCTTGTATTAGTTTTCTGTTTCATTTAATGCATTTGTGGGGCGGGCACCTCTGCGTGTTTCCCCCTTGTTTGACTTCAAAAATAATAATAAAAACTTTACATATTAGATGATTCATTATAACAAAACTTCTTTACACACATGCATATTTGCAATACATGAGCAAAACCTCAATCGATATATATTAAAATATTAGACAATACATTGCATATACTCATGAAAACAATATATGAGAAAAAATAAAGCATCGTATATACATAATGGCGTAATACATTGCAATTGTATACAAATGCATTGTATATTGGTACAACCGAATGGATAAAGAGATGGAGCTATTGAGGTAAGCATTCGAATGAGAGGATTGGAGAGTGGAGATGATGGAGGCCGAGCCAATAAGTTGCTGGAGCAGTATGTAGGGCATATGCAGGCCACATATGCGCTTAGAGTGCATAACGCGTCGATTCATAAAATCGGTTCAGTTTGCATGCTGCATGGATTATGCAGTTGTATATACGGCTCGAGCGGCCAATATCCTCAACACTGGGTTATCGTAACCTCCTCTTGTCCCACTGCCAGTGATAGAAGACCATTTATTACTTGGACAATCTTCAAGGAGATATTTATTTATCTTTGTCAAAATGTGTCCTATCTCTACACATGGCGATAAGCACCTGAATTTGCAAGCTACTTAAATTCATCAGTATAGATATAGTGGGTTTGTATACCTCTTATGATAGTGGAGACCAATCTTGATGTTGTAGATATGGCAATCGTCTCTACTAATGTTTGTTTGAGAAAATGGTACGAACATCTTATCCAGATTGATACGAGAGAGATGGTTATATTATCTCCTCATGTAGCTAATGGAGCAATATCGGTCCAACGTTTGTCTTAGTTGTGGTTTGGATTGCCGCAGAATGTAAACTGGACTCCGTATCCGCCTTTAGAGCCAGTGAATATTGAGCAGCAGGAGAGACCCCCCTTAACTCTTGCCACAGGCTCCTCTAGAAAAACTGCATCCTCCTTGGCTTGCAGAACTCTGAGACACAAATGTCTCTTGCTGTTGATGAATGTGGAAAGATGTGAAAAGAAAAGTTGTATTCCACGTAACCCTAGAACCCTCTTATATCGGAGAAAGGTTTTAGGAAGAAATTACATAAAGAAGACGAAAAAACTAGAGAGATATAAATAAAGACAAAGATATTGAATTCTTTCAATACTCCCCTCAAGCTGGAGCATATATGTCTATCATGCTCAGCTTGGAACGACGGTGAAAAGGACCCCCGAGAGCCTTGGTAAACATGTCTGCAATCCGCCTGAAGCAACATGAGAGATGGAAATAAGACCCTTTTGGATCAAGTCACGAGTATAATGACAATCAACTTCGATGTGCTTTGTTCTCTCATGGAAGGTTGGATTATTCGCTATGAACAAGGTTTAAAAAAGCGTGAGGCGGTCCGAGGCATTTTCCCAAAATGTGAGGCGAGGCGTAAGCCTCGAGGTGGTCGAGGCGTAAGCCTCAATTTTTTGGAAAGAAAAATTAAAATTAAAGCAATATAAATTGGAATAAATACTAACAACACAAAAAATTGCAATATATTGTCCTAAAGTTCAATACAAACTACAAACTACAACTATGATTGTCCAAAGTTCAAATACGATTGTGAAAGTAGAAAAGAAAACATAAAGTAGGAAATAAAGTTTCACACAAGCATGAAATTAATGCAACATATGTTCAATGTCCATCACTATTGTGTGATACATCAAAATCACAAATCATCAAAATTGATTCAACGAATCAACTTCAATCTTCTCGCCCCTCAGCAGTGTTGTCGCCGCCATCGTCATCGTCACTGCTACTCATTGGATCGTCATCGGAGTCATCCATAAAATTCAAGTGCACATCATCTTCAGCTTCATCCTCGCTTCCATCCTCAGAATTGGAGTACTCCTCCTCGTCAACATTAATTGGAGTTTTTCCTTTACCTAATCAAGAAAGTAATGTGCATATTGCATAGTCAACCATTTGAAAGTTAATCACAATTCACAAAAAAGCATCGAACATTCTTTTAATTTATAATATTGTATTGCACCTTTGTCATTTTCCCCCCTTCTTTTTTAGGCCGAGCAACTTGAGCTCCTCCACCTCTTTCACCTCCTTCCTCCTCAAGAGGATCATCGTCAAGGGGTATGTTTGCATCAAGATCCTGATACGCCTCGACATCTTGTGCTTCTGAAATCCATTCATCACCGGAGTCAATGTCTTCCAAACATAATGGATATTCTATTGTTTTCTTCCTTAATTCTCTATGTTTCAGTTTCAAATTGAACATGATGTAAATCAGATCATTGAGCTTCGCTTGTGATAAACGATTTCTTCTCTTAGCGTGGACCTATATAGACATACATAAGGTTTAAGTGATTAACATGAAACAAAAACAACAACAACAACAACAACAACAACAACAACAACAAAGCCTTTTCCCACAATTAAGTAGGGTCGGCTACATGGATTTTTCGCCTCCATTCAGATCTATCTTGGGTCAATCTCGGACTTATATCCAAAAACTAAGATCCCTTCGTATAGTCTCTTTCCAACACTTCTTGGGCCGTCCTCGCCCTCTCTTAGCCGGCTCAACATCCCAACACTCGCATCTCCTAACCGGTGCATCAGAAGCAATTAACATGAAACAAAAACACTATCATAAAATTAAATAATGCTTTAACCACTTACTTGATTAAAAGAGCTCCAATTACGCTCACACCAGAAGCACTACAAGTCAAGCTCAACACCCTAATAGCAAATGTTGCCAATTCAGGTGTTTCATCACCAAACAACGTCCACCAATCCGTTGGTAAAGGTCAACCACACATTTTAGTAATTATGTAGTATATGGAAAACTCTTAAAATTTATTTACAATACTCACCAGGACTTCTTGTTTTCCTTGAATTAACAGCATTTGCCCATCCAAAAAATCCTCTTGCATGCATGAAGGAATCAAATTGTGAATCTGCTTTCATCCTCGCATCTGGATCAATGATCAATCTTTCCATGCATGAAAACAATCCCATTTTCACCTCTAAGTGATTGGAGAATGTCGGTTCATAATGAAAGTGGGGATTGAGGAAATAAGAAGCATCATGTAAAGGCCTGTGAAGTTGACGATCCCAACGGCTATCCACAATATCCCAAATAATCTTATATTTGATCTCGTCATTTTCAAGATTTCTAGCTATCTCCTCCTTGGCCCTGTCCATGGCTTTATAAATAAATCCCATCGGTGGAAATTTTTCAGAATCCACCAACCTCAAAACGGTGACCAAAGGCTTCGTGGTGTTGAGAACATATGCAACACCAGGCCAAAAAGACTTGCTCTTCACAACAATGTTCACCACACTTTGCCCCAATGGACGATGCACATAAGAACTGTTCTTCCATGCTCTGGAAGTGAAGAAGGATTCAAGTAAATCCTTGGCTCTAATCAAGCTTTGCAATGTAAGAAATGCAGTGGCAAATCTTGTAACGGCAGGTTTCACCAAATCACAACCTGCAATTTTTCTCACAATTGCCAAAACCCAAGCATGATTATACACAAAATTGATTATTTTTTTGCCTTTTTGAACACCGATGCATGAAGTGGCAATTTGAGGATATCCTCCAACATCAAATCTATACAATGCGCTGCACAAGGTGTCCAATAAAGATTCTTCCTTTTATCCATCAACATTTGTCCAACAGCTTTGTAAGCGGATGCATTGTCCGTTATGACTTGGACAACATTCGTCTCTCCGACCTCCTCAACAACTTCATCCAACACTTTAAAAAGCATCTTAGCATCTTTAACTTGATTGGATGCATCAATCGACTTCAAGAAGTGCCTTTGGGATTATTCACCAAAAAATTAATCAATGTGCATCCTTTCGTGTCGGTCCAACTGTCCGACATGATGCTATAACCCGTGGCAATGCAAGAAGCCTTCGCCTCATCAACAAGAGTGGTAATGGCCTGCTTCTCTTCTTTCAAAATCCAAGTTCAGAGTTCATGTATGGTTGGTGGCTTGAGACCCCTTCCATATCCACATACATCAGTCATCATCGCCAGATAAGGACTATTGGCTATGTTGAATGCCAATGAATTCTAAAAAAAATCTCCCAATGCTCCTGCAAATCCTCCTTCTCTCATCTTTTTTCCAGCTTGCATTTAAAGTGAGTTGTTGAGAGGGAGGATCCGAACTACCTGCACCCCTACCTCCATGTGCAATAAAAAAATCCATCGGTCCTCGAGCTTGCTTGATACCACTAGAATCTATCGGTGCTCTTGTGCCGGTTCATTTTCATCACATCCAAACGGCCCTTGCATCCTAACTCGACAAACTTCTTCCATTTCTTCGAACCGTCTTCTCTTTTCATTACCCTTGCTGTCCATGAACATCTTCATCTCTTGTTGAACTTCAATAGGAACGCTTGGACAAGCTCTCACATTCTTGCGTGTCTTTGCAAGATGGTCTTTTAGCCGCTTCACCCCACCGGTGATCTTCATCGAACAAAATTGCATTCAACATATACATATCCTTTCCCTTTGTGATGCTCGTCCATTTCAAGTTCTCGACAGTATCTCCATCCGGGATCCGATCGCCCCCACTTTGGCCTTTCCTTCCCATATCTACAAGTTATACAATAACATACACATATTGATATATACTAACAGTACAAGATGCACATACATGTAATCCTTCATCATAGTTGCATCCTAGCCCTAGGTGTTATGTCAAAGAGAAAGCATATAATGTTGCAAAAAAAATAGAGAACTCTCTAATGTCAAAGAGAACTCTCTAATGTCAAAGAGAACTCTCTAATGTCAAAGAATGTCATATAATGTAAAGAGAACTCTCTAATGTCAAAGAGAAAGCATATAATGTTAGGAACTTAGGATCCATTTACACCCGAAACTACTGCAATATCTACTAATAACTCATAGCCATACATAAGAATTTAACCCAACAATTGGAAAACACAAAAAAATTTGAAAAAAAATAAAAAAAAACAAACTCGGAGGTGGCGACGGCGCATACCTGCTCTAGCTGGGTGGCGAGAGGGTCGGCGATGGAGAGGAGGCCTGGGCGGTGACTCCGGAGGGCGGCGATGGCGGCTTGGCGGCGAGAAGCGGGGCCGGGGCAAGGAGCAGCGGGGCTCAGGGGAAGGGAGGGGGAGGGTTTCGATTCTGTCGAACAGAACCTTCCCCTTCCCCCCGTCGGTTCCAATGTATTAAAAAGGGTCACATGCTTTGCACGTGATCCGGGAAATAAAAAAAAAGCAATTTGAGGCTTACGCCTCAGCCTCGCCTCGAGCGCCTCACGCCTCGAGCGCCTCAGGCGAGGCTGAGGCGTACGCCTCGGGGCATTTTGGGCCCGCCTCGCCTCGAGGCGTACGCCTTTGCGCCTCGAGGCGGCGCCTTTTAAGACCATGGCTATGAATAGAGCTGCTTGATTATCACATTTGAGGTGCATTGGGAGAGGCACCTCAATTGCAAAGTCCATCAGAACGGACTTGACCCACATCATTTCCGTGCTCTCTTGGGCCATAGCCCTATATTCTGGTTCAACGTTGGATCGAGCAACTTATGTCTATTTCTTACTCGTCCATGAAACCAGGAGCTACCAACGAACACAAGTGAAGCCTGAAGTGGACTTCCTGTCTTTGGGATACCCAGCATAATCTGCGTCTACACATCCAGTAACTGAGAGTGATATATCTCTTCTGACAAGTAGACCTGCATCTGGAGAAGATTTCAAATATCTTAAGATCATACAAACTGCGTCCATATGAACATGTCTAGGTTGCTCCATGAACTGGCTAACTCTGCTCACAACAAATGATATATCGGACTTGGTAATAGTAACATATAACAATTTTTCTACCAGCTCCCTATACCGTCTCTTATCTATCTCCTGTGAGTCATCATCATAGACTCTAGTATTAGGATCCATTGGTGTAGTGGCATGTCTGCATCCTGTCATGCCTGTCTCGGCCAGAAGATCAGTAACATACTTCCTTTGCGTCATAATCTTACTCTGCTGACCGCGTGCAAACTCTAAGCCTAGAAAATAACGTAACTTGCCAAGGTCCTTAGTCACAAACTGTCATCCAAGGAAATCCTTAGCTGCCTGAATACCCTGTCCATCGCTACCAGTAACAACTATGTCATCAACATAAATCAGAACAACAATCGTACCTCTCTAAGTTCTCTTAACAAAAAGAGAATGATCTGCAGTAGATATGATAAATCCATTTTGTTCAATCAACTCTAAGAGCTTCTGAAACCAAGCCGTCAGACTCTGCTTGAGGCCATATATGGCCTTGTGAAGTCGACACACCATACTAGACTCTCCTCAGTAGTAAACCCTGGTGGCTGCTGCATGTAGACTTCCTCCTGAAGATCCCCATACAAGAAAGCATTTTTGACATCTAATTGGAAAAGGAGCTAGTCACGTACAACAACTGCAATAAGAATCCATAATGTGGAGTGATGCGCAACTGGTGAAAAAGTATCCTGATAGTCAAGGTTGCAGAAATCAGTAGTCGTTACTCGGTCGGTGGGGTCACTGACTAAGGATTAATCGGCAGTCGGGCGAATAATCGGATTTAGTTGGCCATTAGTCGGTTTTTAATTTTTATTTATTTGTAATATATAAATCATTTTTTATACATATATTCTTATATATTTGCAATATAAATCATTTTTTATACGTATATTCTTATATACTTGCATAGATTTGAACACTTTCTATACTATTATAATGAAACAAAAGGAGTAATTGACTTTAAATATAACATTAAGCATATTAGAATAGGTTTGATTTTTAAAAAAGCAAAAAATAAAAAAAAAATAAAAAACCTCTATGTAGAAGTCGACCCGATTACTCGGGTTGACCGACTAATGGCCGACTAGGTCTAGTCGAGTCGGTACCCCCTAACTCGACTAGTCGGCCGACTTTTACAACAATGTTGATAGCCCACCCCATACGGTTGGGGTGAACCCACGAGCAACCAATCTGGCCTTATATCTGTCAACTATACCATCAACACGGTGTTTCACAGTGAACACCCACTTGCTGCCAATAACAGACGCACCTGGAGGAGCCTGCACAACACTCCACGTACCTCGAGACTGTAAAGCGGCCATCTCCTCTTCCATACGCCACTGACTACTTTTTAGCGCTCCTGATAAGAACGTGGTATCTCCACTGTTGACAACCCCACAACGAATTTCTGAAAATCCTCGGAAAGGCGGTCCAATGACACATGGGAAGAAAGAAGATGCATAGTGCAACACGCTTCTGCTTCCGTAGAGCAACATGCACATCCAGATCTTCAGCGCTCACAGAAGATGTATCATCGTGGACATCTTGCACCTCAAGCTGTACATGCAAATTACCATTGCCATTAGAAGAACTTAAATGCTTAGATATACCTTGGGAGTGCTGGATGATTGACGAGGCACATGAGCACAAGGTCGATGTTGATAAACCTGAGGAAAGAATGTAGGTGGAGGAGGCGGCGGCGATGGTGGAGGTGGTAGAGGAGGTGGCGCTGATGATGGTAGAGTAGAGATTGGAGGTAGATACATATAAACATCTTCCCCATCTTTTGAAGAAATGAGCTTGTCACCTGTAGGAGAGAAGTACATAATAGACTCAAAAAAGGTGACATCTGCACTAACATAGTACCTTCGTCGAACATGGTCAAAGGAACGATATCCCTTTTGGATCTTGGAGTACCCAACAAACACACATTTGACAGCTCTAGGAGAGAGCTTTTCAAGACCAGGAGACATCTGATGAACGAAAGCCACTGAACCAAATACTCGAGGTGTGAGAGAGAAAAGATTCGTCTCGAAAAATGCAATCAAGAACGAGGTCTTTTCTCCGAGATGAAGAGGGCACACGATTAACAAAGTAACAAGCAGTTAGAACCACATCCCCCAGTACGAATGAGGAGCACGACTCTGAATCAAAAGAGTCCTTGTAACATCCAGAAGATGGCAGTGTTTTCTTTTAACCACCCCATTCTGTTGGGAAGTATACGCATAAGATGCTTGATGCATAATACCATGGCAAGCAAGAAATGTCGCAAGCTGGTTAGTACAAAATTCTAGGGCATTGTCAGAACGTATATACTTGATTTTTGCTGAAAAAATATTCTTTATTTCATTAATGAAGGACTGAATAACATGACCAGCATCGGACTTATTTTAAGAAGAAAAACCCATGACAATGTTGAAAACTCATCAACAACAACGAGATAAAATCTATGCCCCTGATGATCAGGGACACGACTAGGACCCCAAATATCAAAATGAACTAACTCATGCAGATCATGATTACTTTGACCCTGACGACTCTGGAACGTGGACCGATGATGCTTCCCAAGCTGGTAGGTATTGCACTGAAAAGTAGAACGAGGGGAAATCCGTGGAAGAATGTGACACATCTTTTGCAGAGGAAGATGACCAAAACGAACATGCCATATATAAGGTGACGCAGACCTAGTACGAATGGAAGAAGCACCTGCATAAGGGGATTGCACTAGTCTGTAGAGACCTCCTTGCTCATGGCCAGAACCAATCACCCTGTCCATTAGAATGTCCTGAAACACAAGAGCAGACGGATCAAAAATGGCACGACAATGTAAGTCCTTGGTGATATGACTAAGAGATAGTAAATTCATTGAAAACTCAGGAGCATAAAGAACATTCTGAAGTCTCATTGCAGGAGTTAGCTGCACCTCTCCCTGACCAGTAATGGGAGAATGTGTTCCATCTAATATCACAACAGATCGTTCGGGCTGGGTTGGACTGAAAGCACTAAACAGATTTCTATCACCATAGAGATGATGGGATGCACCTGAGTGCATAATCCATTCTGACAAATCTGCCTTGTAACAACTAGTAGAGGCAACTACCTCTAAGGCTCCTGAGGGAGAGCTGGTTGTTCCAGAGTAGGCATGATCTCCTTGAGTCTGGCCACAAGTTCGTCAAATCTCTGTTCAACAACAGGAGATGGACTCCCAACCTATTGATTATGTTATGCAACTCTAGCGGAAGCCGGAAACCATGCTTAGAATAACAGATTTCCTTAGAGAGGCCTATCCTGTGGCAGTAGGTGCACGACTGACGTGGTCAGCCACCCCCTCCTCTACCACGGTTAGGTCCTCCCCTACCACGATACGGAGTAGGGTTCCCCCTACCACGAGATGCA
The DNA here is from genome assembly GCA_037367405.1 of Ottelia alismoides. Taxonomy (NCBI): domain Eukaryota; kingdom Viridiplantae; phylum Streptophyta; class Magnoliopsida; order Alismatales; family Hydrocharitaceae; genus Ottelia; species Ottelia alismoides. The sequence goes on from JAZKJV010001218.1 coordinate 186,529, forward strand.
ACCATGGTTGAGGATGTCTGAGACTACACATTACCACCAGAGGATATAGATAGCATACCCAGTCTGCGATATGCCTCCATTGGAGGTATGGTAGCATCAGTAAGAATTTGGGCGGGAGCTGAGTCATATTCAGGATCGCGGGCCGCCAGAAAGGCCCCAGTCATTACAAAGTCTCTGTATGCCTTGAGCTGCTCTGGTATAGCAATCAAGGGAATGTAGCTGTGTAGCTTCTCAAACATGCCCCTCAAAGAACTGTAGAGGGTATGGAGGGGTCGACCATTCTGCTTCGATGTAAAATATTATGCTGGAGCTGTAATATCTTCGACTCATTCTTCGCTGGAGAATATGTAGCAGCGAGAATGTCCCACATAGCCTTTGCAGTAGGCTGGCTCAATATATCATTTGCTATCTCTTTAGACACACTCCCAGATAGCCACACACATGCATAAGCATCGCCTGCCTCCCATGAGGCATTTACCCCAGTCTTGTCACTTGGCTTCTCCACCGCGAGGATGTGCTTCTTGCCATTACATTGCATCAGACTCATGAACTACATGGTCCACAGTTCATAGTTTGTTCCACAGTTCATAGTTTGTTCCATCCATCTTGACGATGGGGTCTGGACCTTTGAATGCCCCCAGGGATGGAACATCAGCTTTGCTGTCAACCATGATGACAACTATCACCAAGATTGAGACTGCAACAAATAAGACCTGCGTCTACACTGACATATGGGAAGATGGTTGTGGGTGTAGACTCATACCACAACTTCTCTCATTCTTTTTTTTTTGATGTCAACCTCTCCCATTCTTGGAAGGCGCCTTTGGGTGACTAGGGTGTTTTAGATGATCATGTCACACCCTAGAGGCCCAAGAGCGAGCCTAAACAGAGATAGGTGGCGACAACAAGGGCAAGATAGAGAGCAGCCGCGAGCCCGTGTGCCTATGAGTGGCAGTCGCTACGGCAGCCTGCGGCTGGGCGGCAGCCCATGTACGACGGTTGCCAGCGAAGGGGGCGGAGGCCCGTGCGGCCACCTGCGAGAAAGGAGCGGCGACTGCCTGCGAAGGGGGGGGGGGAGGCTCGTGCGGCTGCCCGCGAGAGGGGCGGCAGCCTCGGGCGGCACAGATTTTGGTGGGGAGGGGCTAGGGTTAGGGCACATGCTCTGATCTAGGACTGTCGCTCTAATACCATGTGGAAAGGTGTGAAAAGAAAAGTTATATTCCACGTAACCCTAGAGCCCTCTTATATAGGAGAAGGCTATAGGGAGAAATTACAAAAGAAAGGGAAAGACTAGAGAGATAAATAAAGACAAAGATACAGAATTCTCTCAACAATGAACATTGAGATGACTCAGTTTATTGTATGCCTCCTCAAATGTAGGCAAAGTAGTGCATGTCATCATATGATTCCTTGTTGTGTAGCCACAAGGGTTGGTGTTTTCCCCTAGGTCGGATCTCCCTTACCTCATGATGGTTGGTGAGCTTTATAGAGGGAATTTCACACAAGATGACTCGTGATGGTTGCGACTTTGGAGGTCAGAGGCATTGACCATCTCGCATTGCCTAAAATTAAAAAAAGGGAGGATGTAATTGACTAGTTGGTTGATTCAAGTGTAATATTAAATGATAATAATAGTAATAATAAATAAGTGGTCGAAACTAGTGGTTGATCTGGGAATTAATAACTTCACACAACTAGTGGTTGAAAGTTGAAACCACCTTCATCTCCACTCGTCCTTCAGGTTGCAGTCATGCTCACCGCATCCATCACTGCCTTTCGCAGCATTGCAATATGACTACGCCATGCTCAGTGCAACCACCACTGCCCTCTCACCGCAAAAAGTCATTGCCGCCCTCCCTCTAGCACCATCGTCGTGTGCCTTAAGAACAACCGCTTGGAGAAGAAGGGGATGATGAGATATGGAAGCATAAGGGGAGATGGAAGACCCATCTCATGATTTTTCTACGATTAGGTTAACTCAAGATTAACCCAAGTTATTGACTCAAATAAAGTTAAAATTAATGGCAGGGTTTGTGGTGTAAGACGTGACATGTTTGCAAGGGTCGTCGGTGGGATAAATACGGAGGATACATGGACTAGCAGGTATTTGCAAAGATATAGGGTTTGTATAAAAATCTCTATTTGTTAATATCGATCATAGGTGGCTCATCTAGCTTGACTTTTTAACCATAAAATGGCATATTCTATGCGTCCATTGCTTGCGATTCCACTCGGATCCCGAGCATGACACTCTATACATCTTTGGAAATATTACACACCAAGCATGGATAAAATAGGGTTGAAACTACCTAAAACTAGGGGCGTTCATGGGCCGAGTACCTGACCTGTTCGTTCATGACCCACTCCGACCCATTATTACAGCATCATGGGCTGACCACCCCATTCCAACGGAACCCTATTTTAACGGTTACCTTTGATTAGTTGAACATGTCATGTGCTTTCGTGCATACCCATGGAGTATAATGTGTGTGTACTTCCATCTATTATGTTTAACCCAACAAATTATGCAATATTTTGTGCAACACGTGCATTTTCCAAATATCATTTGATTGGACTTATTTTAATAGAATGTGTATTCGGACAGGTACCCATGGCCGTGAGTTTCCAAAGCATTTGAATGGATCATTTGTACCTTGATTAGTTAAATATACATATACATACACACATACACATACATATATATACACACACACATATATATATATATATATATATATATTTGAAAGGTGCGTTGCTTGAAAATTGAGCAGAAAGGCGTGGCACCTGAGTGATAGGGATGCTGCAAATGGATACGAATATATGTGTCCAATCTAGCATGGTAACTGTTTTATATAAATTATGGCATCCATATATGTATCCATTTTACAATGAATATGATATTTATATCACTTTGATTTCTACAAATATTCATCCCCGTATTCATATATCTTCTTTCACCATAATGTAATTATTATGAAATAGACACATGTAGTTTTATGTCAATGCATACCTATTTAAGCTAATTTATAAAGTATTTCTAATAATAACTGTATGTATTTCATATACGTTTTACATCCGTAAATCCTTCGTATCTGTTTTTTTAAAGATATAGTAGCATAGTTTTTACAATCGTCATTTTCTGTATCTACATCCTGTTGGAGAAAATAAGAGCGCTTGTTATTTCTGAGAACCCTAGGCTCTCTTATATAGTAGAGAGGCCTATGGGTAAATTACATAAAGTAGAAAATAGAAAAAGATAATAAGAAAGAGACACATATGAAATATGAAAATACAAATATCTTCACACTCCCCCTCAAGCTGGAGCATAGATATCGATCATGCTCAGCTTGGATGAACACTTCTGAAGTGATCCTCTGGACAATGGCTTGGTGAAGATGTCCGCGGTTTGCTCTCCAGAGCTGACATGGGAAGTAGAGATCAGGCCCTTCTGAATCATGTCTCTAGTGTAATGGCAATCTACCTCAATATGTTTTGTTCTCTCATGGAACGCATGATTGTTTGCAATGAATAGGGCAGCCTGGTTATCACAGTGTAACTCCATGGGTAGAGGAACCTCTACATGTAGATCGCATAGCACTGCTCGGACCCACATCATTTCTGTACTTGCTTGGGCCATAGCCCTGTATTCGGACTCAGCGCTTGATCTTGCTACAACAGTTTGTTTCTTGCTTTTCCAAGAAACGAGAGAAGTGCCAACAAATATTGCAAATCCCGAAGTCGATTTCCTATCCTTAGGACAACTTGCATAATCCGCGTCAGCATATGCGGATACAGAGAGTGTGTCTCCTTTCTTGAATAGTAATCTTGAGCCTGGAGATGATTTTAGATATTTCAATATCATGTGTATTGCATCCATATGTACCTGTCGAGGTTGCTCCATGAATTGACTTACTCGACTCACTGCAAATGCAATATCCGGTCTGGTAATTGTAACATAAATGAGCTTTCCAACCATCTCTCTGTATCTCCTCTTATCGACTTCATCTGTATCATCATCGTATAGCTTCATGCTAGGATCCATAGGAGTTGTGGAAGGTCGACATCCAATCATGTATGTCTCTGCAAGCATATCTGTAACATACTTTCTTTGGGTTATCACAAGACCCTGTGCATTCCTAGCAAATTCCAACCCCAAGAAATACCTTAGGGTGCCCAGATCCTTAGTTACAAATTTACTGCCCAGAAAGTCTTTCGCCATCTTGATTCCCTGCTCATCATCTCCTGTAACAACAATATCATCAACATACACCATGATAGCAACAGTACCCTTTCCGACGTCTTCTGCACAAATAAGGAATGGTCTGCATTTGACCTCTTGAATCCCTGTTATTCAATCAGGTCTGAAAGCTTTTGAAACCACGCTCTTGGACTCTGTTTAAGGCCATATATTGCCTTATGGAGTCTACAAACTTGCTGACACTCCCCCTCAGTAGCAAACCCTGGAGGCTGCTGCATATAGACCTCCTCTTGTAAATCTCCATATAAAAATGCATTTTTCACGTCAAGCTGGAATAACGGCCAATCACGTGTTACAACAACTGAAAGGACACGTAAAGTAGAATGTCGAACAACTGGAGAAAACGTGTCCAAGTAATCAACTCCATAGGTCTGAGTAAAACCACGTGCCACGAGCCTTGCTTTGTACCGATCAAGGCTTCCGTCTGCATGATATTTAACAGTAAACACCCACTTGCAGCTAACAATAGACGCTCCGGAAGGAGGGGGAACAAGTGTCCAAGTTCCACGGGACTGCATCACGGCCATTTCTTCTTCCATAGTAAGACGCCATTTGCTATCTTGTAGTGCCTCCTGATAATTGCGTGGAATTTCTACTGCAGATAGAGCTACTGCAAATCTCTGGAAATCGCCTGTAAGACGATGAAAAGAGACCTGGGAAGCAAGTGGGTAGGAAGCACAAGTACGCCTCTGCTTTCTAATAGCGATAGGCACGTCCAAATCTCCATGATCTTCATCCTGTTGTGTTCCTTGTATAAATAGATCCTTAGTCTCATCGTTAGAAATCAAGTTATTAGAACTAACCTGAGGGTTGTTGGATGACGGGCCATGACCTTGAGCAGATGATGACCAACGAGTATAGTGCTTCGGTAACGGGGGGACAATGGTCACTGGAGGTGGTAAAGGTGGAGGTGAAGGTATGAAGATATGACAGGAGGTGGTGGTGGAGATGGCATAGAAGGTAACTGACTCATAGGAGGTGGTGGCATGAATACCTCAGTATCATAATGGGAAGTAGTCATTATGTCACCTGTAGGAGAGAAAAACATCACAGATTCAAAGAATGTGACATCTGCGCTAACAAAATATTTTCGACGTAACGGATCGAAGCAACGATACCCCTTCTGTGTCCTGGAGTATCCTACAAACACACATTTTATAGCCCTGGGAGAGAGCTTATCAAGACCTGGCCCCAACTGATGGACAAAACCAACACAGCCAAAGACACGGGGTGGAAGTGAGAACAACTCCTTCTCAGGAAAGGCTATAGAGAGAGGAGATTTCTCACCCTAGACAGGCGAGGGCATGCGATTTACTAAGTACCAAGCTGTGAGAACCGCATCACCCCAGAACGAGCGTGGAGCATGACTCTGAATAAGTAGGGTTCTAGTGATATTCAATAGATGTCGATGTTTCCGCTCTGCACCACCATTCTGTTGTGACGTGTAAGCACATGAAGTTTGATGAATTATACCACGAGATGAAAAGAACAAGGACAGAGCTCTAGTACAAAACTCCGATGCATTGTCAGAACGCACAATTTTCACAGAAGAAGAGAAAACATTTTTAACTTCATTGATAAACATTTGAATCACTATCTCCTGCTTTAGATTTATTCTTGAATAAAAACACCCAAGACAAGCGAGAAAAATCATCTACTGCAACCAGATAGAATCTGTGTCCCTGGTGGTCAGGAACACGACTTGGACCCCAAATATCAATATGGACTAACTCGAACAAGGAGCCACTGCTCCGACTCTGACAACTCGGGAAAGTAGACTGATGATGCTTTCCCAACTGACGCTTCACATTGGAAGGACGACTTCGGAGAAATCTGGGGCAAAACACGATACATCTTCTGAAGAGGGAGGTGATCAAAATGGAGATCCCAGATATATGGAGAGTCTGATCCTGTAGAATGGAGAGATGCACCGACATAAGGAGTATGGATCAGACGTTAGAGACCATTCTGCTCACAACCATAGCCAATCACGTTGCCTGAGGGTATGTCCTGAAAAACAAGAGATGATGAGTCAAAAATAGCTCGACAGCTTAAATCCTTCGTAATCTGGCTAATGGACAGTAAATTCATAGAGAACTCAGGAGCACATAACACATTATGCAATCTCAAGGAAGGTGTCAAGTTAATCTCCCCTATCCTGTGATCGGGGAATGTGTTCCATTGGCTATCACCACAGTTCGTCCTGAAGAGACCGGTCTATATGAAGTGAGCTGTTCTTTGTCCCCACAGAGATGATGTGTCGCTCCAGAATCCATAATCCAGTTTGTAATCATAGGTCCATCACAAGAAGTGAGAGCATGAGAACTACCTGAAGTACTGGCCGTGGCAGGTGAACTGGCAGAGGCAGAGACGGCCACATCTGACTGATCTTCAGGAGTTGTATCAGGAGGCATGAGATTCCTCAGTCTGGTAACAAGATCATCGAATCGCTGGTCCAATGAGGAAGGTGCAGGAGGCTCAACTTGTTCTACTACCCGAGCTGATGCAGGAAAGCCATGCTTTGAGTAGCATGTGTCCTCGGAGTGACCAGGTCGACAACAATAACTGCATGGTTGACGAATCCGACCCCCACGACCCCGTGGGCCACGGCCACGAAAGGTAGAAGAGCCACCTCTATCCCTGGAGGCTGCCATCGCTGAAGGTGTCTGGCTGGCAGTCGAGCTTGGGACAGTAATTCGACTCAGTCGGTGAAAAGCTTCCTCCATTAGAGGAATAATAGCGTCAGCTAGAGTCTGAGATCGGGCAGCTTCGTACTCTGGATCAAGGGAAACCAGGAATACACCTACCATGGTAGCATTCCTGTACGTCTTCTGCTGTTCTGGAGTGGCCGTCAACGGCATGAAGATATGGAGCTTCTCAAACATCCCTCGCAGGGATGTGTACAATGACTCAATGAGGGAAGGGGGCGCCCATTCTGCTTGACTGTAAAAATATCGTGTTGCAGCTGAAGTATCTTGGTCTCGTTCCGCGCCTGCGAATATGTCGTTGCTAGAATATCCCACATAGCCTTAGCCGTGGGCTGATGTAGTACATCGTTGACGATTTCTATCATCAACGTCCCAGATAGCCAGACTTTGGCATACGCATCATCTGCCTCCCACGAGGCATGCACCCCAGTCTTCTCCACCGGCTCCTCTTCGGTAAGAATATGTTTCTTACCATTCGACTTCATCAGGCTCATGAACTGCATAGCTCAGAGCTCATAATTTGTCCCGTCCATTTTCACAATAGGCGTTGGACATCTGAATGCGCCAGTGGCGGGTACATCAACCTTGTTCTCAGACATATTGCCGAAAGAAGACTTCTACGGGTGCGAGAAATCAAAGTTTGTGTGTCTACACAAACATATATGGGTTTGGGTGCACGTGTAGACTTATGCACACCAACCCATCAACCAACTGACGAAGCTGAGGCGGCGCGCGAAGGCGGGCGCGCTGTGCGCGCGGTGCGAGTGCGCTGTGCGCACGAGATGTGCGTGGTGGCCTTGCTGGGGAGACCCGTAAGGCTGCGGCGTCGGAGAGGAGGCGACGGCGCGCGCGCGAGTCGAGGTGGCGGCACCGAAGAGGAGGCGCGACGCCGGAGAGGAGGCGGCGGCGACGCGCAAGGAGAGGGCTGGAGGTGGGGTTAGGGTTTCTTGGGAATCGAGAGCTCCAGTCTAAGACCGCTGCTCTGATACCATGTTGGAGAAAATAAGAGCGCTTGTTATTTCTGAGAACCATAGGCTCTCTTATATAGTAAAGAGGCCTATGGGTAAATTACATAAAGTAGAAAACATAAAAAGATAATAAGAAAGAGACACATATGAAATATGAAAATACAAATATCTTCACACCTCCGTATTTATATTTAAAAATGAATAAAGATATGGTAACACCCATCCGTATTCGTATCAACCATTTGCATCTCTATTAAACAACAATCACTTACTGGGTTGGAGGGGCGAGAAGAAGGGGCATCGCAAGGTTAGGCCATGGGTCGAGCTTTCGGGTCGACCCATAGGTACCCTTTTATGATAGGGTCGAAACCCTACATGTTAGGGTTCAAATGATATTAGGTATCCGATCCGGAATACTTTGTTGAATATCCATGAGTTTAGGGTTCTAACCCGTATGAGTTCGGGCCGGATATCCATATGACCTACTAACCGTGCACATCCCTGCATAGAGCGTGGCATGTGAGGCAGTGCATTGGATGGTGTAGCAGCGTGCATGCGACATGTGAGGCAGCTCAACGGCGCACAAAGGCAACTTGACAATGCATGGAGTTGCACGATGGTGTGCGGGTAGCGTGGCGGGACATTTGGTGGCATGGTAGTTATACATGAGCTGTGCAGGTGGTGCACTCGGTGACTGTGCATGGGTGGGATGGCGATGGGCGACGAAAGCACGATCCAAGACAATGTTGTCTGTAGCAAAGATGCGGTGATGGGGCCACTTCGAGGTTGAAGGATTTCGGCATTTCGCTGAGCATGGGATTAGTCAAGAAGGTTTGGTAAGGCCTACCGCTCTGATATCGTGTGAAAGGGAATGAAATGTTATATTTTAGAGAAGAGCCTACTCTAGTCCTCCGTATATATGGAGGCTAGGATTAGAGTGCACACCATAGAAAGGAAACTACATAAATACTTCCGAAGAGGTATGCCTCAAATTCCAACAAGAACAAATGATTCATTTCTTCATGGCAATGTGTTCATCTCCCTACTATATCTAGTTTCTAGGCTTTAGTGATTGCTGCTTCCCCCTCGACATCATAGAAAAAAAAATACATAAATACTTCCGAAGAGGTATGCCTCAAATTCCAACACATGTTTGGGCTTAGGTTAGGGTTATCTGCAGATGCACCCTTACATTCTTAGGTTGGAATTAAAGGATGGATCCTGATCTTTCTTTGTTATAATATTTTCAACCACCTTCAATCCAAAAAAATCAACATAAAAAGCACATTCTAATCATATATATATATATATATATATATATATATAAAATCAATATAACATACAAACACGATCACGTTACATCACAGTTACCATTTCAACCTTCTTAACCATCCAAACACATTATTCACAAAATCTTGTGAAAATAGGTTAATCCAACAGTCCAAACCAAAACGTACTTTGTTACCAAATGGGCAGTAAGAACTTTTGTTGCACTTCTCCGGGAAGATATCTTGTAACATATTGTATGAATACTTGTGGATGACTGCTCACCTCGGATATCATTTTTTTTCTTCCATTTTTAATGTCTGTTAAGCTTTGAAAGCATTTCTGGAAAGAAACTTTCAGCAGAGAACATGATCTGTTATGAAATATCCATCTTTCCCCCTTTTTTGTCTGAATTTTTTAAAAGCTTTTCTGAAAATAAATTAAGCAGAGAATATGTTCCTTTACTAAATATCCACATAGATCGATTTTTTTATTTGGCAACAATTAAATTCTAACTTAAAAATCCCATTCATTTTAAATTACTACAATTGCCTTTCCGTGATTTTTTTGGTGTGCATTTAGTATGCTGTTTTTTGCGACCATTTTCAATGTGTTAAAGGGATGTTTTGGTAATATTGCACTGCACTAGCCTACAATACATCTAAATTTACCCACTGAAGGGAAAAAGTTGCTTAGCCCATCACACATTGGTTGTGTTATCTTATTGATTATCATTTTCCTGGAAAAAAAATGCCTTAAGTGAATTTCATCACTCTGGTTATTGCCTCGTACCTGTTAACATTTGTGTTCAACTTCACCCAAAAAGATTATATCCTTTTCCTTGAGAGAAGACGACATCCTATAGCTGATAGAGAACCGCAGACTAAATGCTAAAGCTGAAAGAACTGCAATCACAATATCTCAGTCACATCAACTTTACTTGCTTGCCATGTTTGCACTCCCGTAATTGTATCTTGAAAGAACTTTTATGTGATCTGGTTGGTCGATATCTCCATCATACGAGATGTTAAGATCCTGTGAGTGATGTGCTTGAGTTTCTGCTATGGAGCTTTTTCTCATGGTTTGACATTTTTGAAGAGCTTTTAATGTATCTGTTTATTTGGCGGACATTTGCAGTATATTTGTAATTGATTTGGGCTCTGCTCATGGAACATTTGTTGCAAACGAGCGGCTTACAAAAGATTCCCCGGTCGAGCTAGAGGTTGGTCAGTCACTACGATTTGCTGCTTCTACCAGAATATATATTTTGAGGAAGAACATGGCTGCTCTTTTCCCTGCACCATCACTTCCTCCAGAAATCAAATTGCTCTCTCCTCCGGATCCTTCTAATGAGGAAGCTGTTTTGGCATACAATACGACATTGAACCGTTATGGAGTTAGCATATCAGATCTATCATCTAATTTAGGGGGTTTATCGACTGTTAGCACTGGTGATGTCGGTCCATCGGAGAGACCTCCTAAAAAGGTACGAAAAGCAAGAGTGGCTTTTAGAGATCAGGTGGGAGGAGACTTGGTTCAAGTGGTGGGGATATCAGATGGTGCGGATGTTGACACAGAGCCTGGACCTATCGGTGTCAAGGAAGGCAGTCTTGTTGGAAAATATGAATCTCTTGTGCAAATTACTGTGATACCCAAAGGGAAGGAGCTGAATCCTCCAAAGGAGGATGGAGTCTCTCCTAAAGGGGTAACTGATAAGTTACAACAGGTACTTAACAAAGTCAAAAGTGCCCCCAAAACTGGTATCTATGATGACCTCTATGGTGATTCTGTCCCCGTGAAGGTGGGTTCATCATGGGCTTATAAATCTGCTGCTGTTGGTGACGAAAAAGCTGATGGTACAAGTGCAGATAGCGAAGCACGGTCACACAATGCTTTGTCTGGCAGGAATGCTAAGGAAAGTTCAGCCTATGACAGTGATGATTTGTTTGGTGATGACGACTGAATGACATTTGCAAGAAGTATGCTCCACATCGTAGTTCTCCGTTTTCAACTCCTACCTCTTATTGAGATTATAGATTGCTTAGGCAAGTAGAGGTGTTCTTATCTTTTGTATACTAGGAGCAATTTTGTTGTAATTTATGGTTTTTCTCTTGATTATCAGGTGGGAAGGTGATTATTGAAACTGAATCCTGGTAATTTACAGTCGCTTGTTCTTGTCCTTCAAATGCACACATCCATATTCTTTCTTGTGTTCTTGCGAGCAATTACCCTTTTGGCCCACGGGGTGCTCCAGATGCAGGCTTAAAGCAGAATAACTAGAAGTGTGCGGTTACAAAGCTCACTTCCCCTTACTTTTCTAAGTATTATGATCACAAATTCTTAATAAGGGAGACAGCTGCCCGGTTTCTAAGTACTTGATGAGGTGCTGTTGACATCATTCTTCTTTCCAGGGGAAAAAGTATGATTTTACAAAATCGCTACTATCTAAAACCCTTGTGGTTTTGGACCATTAGTTTAGTTTTCGACGGTTTAAGTTACACAGCAGAGACCTGGTGACAGTTTTAATGTTGAAAAACATGTGGTTTTGGATGGTCAATGTTGTTCTGAGATCAAGGTCAGCAAGGTTTTTAAAATATGAGATGTACTGATGTGATTTTCCAATTTTGAGGTGAAGCCTAAAACCTCGTTTTTTTTTTCACCACGATAATATGGAACTTAACCAATAAATATTGCATATCAGTAGGAAATTATATTATAACATCAATATATATGTATTTAAAACAATTAAAAGAATTTAGCTTAATGTTCAATGTCGAAGAAGAACGAATGTAAACCAACATTATCGCTAAACTAATTGTTAGTAAAATGCACTTCACAAAGTAGTGATCGCAAAATGTTATATAACTTTTGAGTTTTGATTTCTAATTCATATCCAACAAAAGAGATGAGACATTATGGGCATGCTCTAGAAAATCTTTACTTGTTGCCTCCAACGGCTCCATTATGGGCATGCTTTAAAGTTGCTTCATCGTGTTCCTCATCGTTGACTTTATCGACATCGTGAATCCTCCCATGAAGATTAGTAACCATTTTACCTAAAATTTGTAATAGTTAACGTTATCTTTTGTTTTTATTCCTCTTCTTCTACACCATCCTCCTCGAAGGGGGTGTTTAGATCATATCACACTCTTGCTATGCTTTGTGTCCACAACGTTGAAGTTCTGACACCATTCATTTTCAGCAGCCACATCACATCTCAATGTGAGCTTGTGAGGTGGGCTCAGAACGGGGGTGACTTCCAAGTCAGATGATGGACTCATTGTCCTTGTCGACCTGAGTTCGAATTTACTGGCGGACCTTTTTTTGGTGATATAAGTATTTATTCCATGTGATTCTAATTACAGGAGGCACTAACGGCCTTGATTACAACAGGACGAGAAGGGGCAATTCATACAAGAAAATGCAGTCCAGAATGGACTTATAGGCCGAGAAGCAACAAAACTCGACCTCAATTGGTACATAAACTCGACCTCAGATGGTTCATTGCAGCAAACGACACATTTGGACGACCTTGTCGACAATCTTCTCCACAGTTCTTTGTGCACCTGAATTCCACCGATTGTTCCGCTCCTCCCAGAGACAACTGACAACGGTAGCAAGAATAAGGCCGAGCCTCTCGCTCACAGAAGACACCTGAATAGAAGCAGTCCAGTCCACAAGGTCCACCAGGTGCGCCACATGAGAAGACGTCAGATTGAGAGAAATGCATGAGGACAGCCAAACAACACAAGATACGTTGCATTCGAAAAATAGGTGCCTGTGAGATTCAGGTTGGAGGAGGCAAAGGTAACAGGAAGTGGGAGGACATATATGAAAGGCAGCAAGTCAGTCCGTAGTGGGTAGACGCTCCTGCACCGCCCTGTAAAGGGTGAGCGAGAGCCTAGGGGGAATAATCTTTCCCCAAACCCTGGTGGCCCAAGCTTTGGGCGAAGCGGTAGGGCGAATGAGGTCGACCCCACTTGAGAAAGAGTAACCTTTAGGGGAGAGAGTCCACTGAAGGGGAGGCGAAGTGGAAATGATAGCTCTAGTGAAGGTATCCCTTCCACGCAGAATGGCCTTCCAAACACAGTTATGAGATGTAGAAGTGTGAGTGTCCCAGAGAGGGCAAGAATGTAGGTATTTCTTCCTCATGCAGTTCGCCCAAATGGAACCATCAGAGGTTAACATCTCCAAAGTCCAGGATACAATCATAGCCCCCTGGAGGGTAGCCAAAGATCGGATTCCTAGCCCCTCCTCCTTTTTTGGGAGGCAAATTGTGGACCAGGAAATATCATGCCTCTTCCTATTCCACAAGAAGGTTCGCGCATAGCATGTCAATTTGTCGGACGGTGCCACGAGGGATGAGAATGCTAGCGGTCCAATAAAGTTGAACACCAGAAACCACGGACCTGAGTAATTGTGCCCGGCCGGCCATGGTAAGGGTCGCTGCCTTCCAGCCTCCAAGCAGGACCCTAACCCTGTCCACGAGAGCCCTTTGTATAAGTTTTCCACCATAGGATTGTGCCAGCGGAATACCCAAGTATGAAGTCGGCAAGGTCTGTGAAAGGATGCCTAACCGGAGGGTAAAAGCGAAGTTATCCCTGAAGTGCTTGGGGCGAAAAAGTTTGCTCTTCTTAGCATTCATGAGGAGCCCCGAGATGTTATAGAAATCATTGAGGATATTCTTGACCGCCAACAGCGAGCGCATTGTACCGTTGCAGAAGAGAAGCAGATCATCCGCATATATAAGGTGAGTGGGAGCGGAAGTGCGTCCTTTTCCAAAGGACAAAACCGCCCATCCTACAATGCCTCCTCCACAAGGCAAGTGAAGAATTCCATCTCGATAGTAAACAACAGAGGGCTAAGAGGATTCCCCTGCCTCAGCCCCCGAGTAACTTTGATCAGACCATGGGGATACCCATTTAAGAGAACAGAGAAGGAGGTGGTAGCAATGCAGTATGGATCCAAGTTATCCAGGTTCCATTAAACCCCATTGCCTTTAATGCCTCAAGAATAAATGAATGTTCGATAAAATCGAATGCCTTCGTCAAGTCGATCTTAAGGCAGGCCCCGTTTAAGTTACAGCGTCTATCAAAGCCCCAAACCAATTATTGGGCCAATCTAATGTTATCCCCGATAGAGCGACCCTTGATAAAGGCTGATTGGTTGGGAGAGATCAGGTGCGGTAAGACTTTCGCCAGTCGAGAAGCCAAAATCTTGGAGAAGATCTTATAAATAACATTGCAGCATGAAATTGGACGAAAGTCGCCCATCCCCGTTACGGTAGCAGACTTGGGACTAAGGTCAAGAAGTTGTGGTTTATCTGTCTTACCATGCTCCCTCCACCATGAAGGAAGGCCATTGCCGAGCATAACTCCCCTTTTACCATATCCCAATGCTTCTTGAAAAAACTCGCATTAAATCCATCAGGGTCCGGAGCCTTATTGGAGGGAATCGAGCTTAAGGAGTGCCATATTTCCTCCTCAAGGAACAACCTGGTTAGCCAAACAACAGCCTGCTCGGTAAGAATTCGTTCGGGCGAAAGGGGTACGCCCCTGGGAGTTCGAGGCCCCATAGGCCCCAGGAGCGAGTTGAAGAATTCCACCGCTTTCCGTGCAACGTCCAAAGGCTTGTTGATGACCCGACCATGTTCATCCAGTAGGGAGGAGATGTTATTCCTGTTGGTTCGAACTTTTGCCGCAAGATGGAAAAATTTAGTGTTCCGGTCCCCAAGTTTAAGCCAATCCACGCGGCTTTTTTTGCCTCCAAACCGATTCCAAGTCTGATTCCATCCCTTCAATGTAGCATTTCATGTCCTTATCCAACTGAGCCAGGACGTCATCCTAGGATTAACCCCCCAAAGCAACATTAATTTGATCCAAGAACGTCTTAGCCAAAATGGAGTCCTTGCATACGTTCCCCTCAGAACGGGCCCAAGACTTAAGACCTAGCTTGACATTCTTTAGCCTTCTAGCAATGCGGAATAGAGGGTTACCAGCCACTGGCCGGTTCCAACCTCTTGCGACAACGTCTTCATAGCCCTGGCGGTTCACCCAATAATCAAAGTGCCTAAAAGGCTTGGGAAGGGAGGGGAGGTGGGCGAGCTCTACAGTGAGTAACGAGTGATCGCTTGACGATAGAGGAGAGTAGTTACACTTGGAGTGGGGGAAGGCGGTGAGCCAATCAGCGTTGGCTAGGGCTCGATCCAACCTTGCGATGATTCTGGAAGGGCCAATGGAAGAGTTAGTCCATGACCAGTGATTGCCACTGGGGCTCAGGTCGATTAGGGCACAATGGTCAATGCATTCATCACACTCCTCCAGTGGTTCCTGCGGAGGAGGACGACCGCCCATCTTTTCATGCGTGAATCTAACCACGTTGAAGTCTCCAATCACAACCCAAGGCGCATTAATGGTTGTAGATGTCTGGTATAGATGGTTCCAAAGATCCCTACGATCCGCCGCAGAGTTGGATCCATATATGATAGTAATAACTAGCTTCAACCCCCCATGATACATGGTTATTGCCTGGGGAGACATGGAGATAGGAGTACAAGCCCAGCAGGAGACCTTCCATAGGACATACACGATGTTTCGTTATGGGCGAGTCACCAACCATTAGGGATCCGAGTAGCGAATTTTGCTCTCGTTTCTGGCCTTATTTTTGTCTCAAGAAGACCAATAATTTCTGCTTGTCTAGTTATGAGTCCCCCCGGCAGGGATCTCAATTTTCGGGGCTTGTTTAATCCTCGAGTATTGCAGACCGCTACCGACATTATGAACTTGGAGCGGAAGGGACCTGTGGCCCATTGAGGTTGGAGGAGGCCTTTTGAGGCCTCTTTTTTTTGTGAGATGCAGTAGACCAAGCCGGGTTGGTCGTCCTGAGGATTTCCGGGATTGAGCTTGAGCTCCCCCCAGCATAGCGTTTGAATTTTCGGCATGTCCCTGTCCCTGAACCAGATTTTTCTCTGGGTTTGCAATTTCTGGGGAGGGGTTATTCAAATCAAAATCTGGGGTTTCGCTGGGCGGAGCCGCCGAAGGCGCCTGTCTGCGTGGCGCTGTGATTTTCTTGTGAAGGAGGGACCTATGACCAAATGGAAACGCATTTACAGTTTTACCTTGGGTTGATGTCTTCTTCGACACTTTAGGTGGAAAGCTTACAGGAATTTCTTGAGCACGTTCCATGTGGTCCACTTGATGATGAAATTGAGCATGAACTTGCTGGACAACAAAAGAGGAGTCTACCTTGTCTTGCTGTTCCATTGGCTCTTCAGTTGGGTGAGGGTCCTTGTCCTCCTCGCCCCCTCTATTGTTTTGTCTGGAGGGAGCTCCTGTTCCGGGACCGGGAATTCCTTGTTGGTCGTCGTCCCTATGGCAGAGTCCACCGGTGATGATACCACTTTAGAGTAGGGGCAAGCCCCCGAATGATACACAGTGGCTGCACCTTGCGGCTGCCATTCGAGTTGAACGCCGATGGTCTCACGTTTTCCAGAGTAGAATACCAGGGGCACAGCCGACGGGATGGCCTTCGCTGCGTGAACGGAGATGCAACATCTTGCATATCCATCCCTTAGACCAGCCGCGGCGGCGTCCATGAACAAAGGAGTTCTAACAAGGCTTGCAGGCTTGTTCAGAATGATATCTGAAGAGTGGCCAAGGCTGAGGCCGTGAAGAGTGGCCAAGGATTTAGTGGCGGACTTGTTAATTCATAATCAGAACTCAATTCATGCAATATATGTGTGGATACGTGTGCATGCGTACGTGTGCACTCAAACATAGAGGGAACAAAATGCAATTTAGGATTTTGTCCAGAATACACAACCTCACGGGACCCACTCTTCAGTTTCTCATGCATGGCCCCACAATCTTCAACTTACGGAAGAGATTTGAAAGGCTACTTCCTGACCTCCAACTTCAAGCTCCGACTCCTACTCACTTGACCACTCCTCCATTATACGCCTCTTCGCCGTCAAACTCCTTCCCCCCTCACCCCTAAATCAGCTCTCCTTCCCTTCGTAGCATTGTTGCACAGCTATGTATGCATATTGTCAAATAAATATATGGACATAGTTATCACTATATCGTTATCTATTTGTAAATATGAATATAGATGCAAATACAGATATTGATGAATATGACAACTATGTTATCATATCCTTAATAATCAGACACCGATAAAAAACGATACGCGTTGGATACATATCACATTAGAGATACTCCAATGATTACCTTAAATATGTATAGGATGAATTACACATGATATAAATATACTAAATGCATTTATTTCATAACAGTTATATCAAAAAAGGTGTAAAATTGTGTTACATATGATTAAAAATAAATCTTTAAATATATTTATATATGAAAATGGTATGGATATAGATATTTGAGAATACCAAACTGATACTCATATCCACATTTAAAATGGATACATATGCCAAAATCTATATAAAAGAGATATGGTGGTTGATAAGATACTTATATGTTATGATCCATATGCATCCCTATGCACAACCTATGTGACACTCCTTCCTCACTCTCCCATAAGCTCTCCTTCTCCATTTTGGTTCTATTGATCACTACAAGGAGTAGAATATGTCACGTCGCAACCCATCCCATACGTGCAAAAGACTACGCCTTCTGATAGAAGGAGGCGGCCGCTGGCCCATCCCCGTTGCCAGCATCCCATTTTATCGAAGGGGATGGTGTCGGAGAACATCCCCTATATTTCCTCGGAGGGGATGGTCGCAACCGTCCCCTTTGATCGAAACACAGGGGATGAGTGCGGCCACTAGCTTTGGTTGGAACAAAGAGAATGGTCGTGACTGTACTCTTTGTTTAGGTCAAAGGGGATAGTTAAAACCATCCCATCTCATATGCTTATTATAAAAAAAACATCTGCTATTGTGAATATCTAGTTATATCTATTAACATCTTATCAAACTTTCAACATCTTAACATCCTATTATACCTAATAACATCTTAACAAACAGCCACAATAATAAACTACTCTGATCTTACAAGTAAATTAAAAAAATCAAGTCAAATGCAACATCTTAAGAAAAGTTTTCAAGCATAGTATATATTCAGACTTTTATGAAATCAACACTAATCTAACATAATCCAAACTACTCAAAGATTAATGTAGACTAATTATTATACTTCAATCCAATCTAATCTATACTACTCTAATCGATGCTACTCTTCTTCTTATTGTCCTGCTGCTTGTTATTTATCTTCTCCTTGGACCTCGACATGATCACGTTGCAAACCGGAAAAACTAGCATGTTGCCTTTGCACGAGTTCATTAAATTACACCATTTGTTGGCACACTTCTGAATCTTGTCATTCTTAGCAGCAATAGTATTCTCCAACTTCTTCTCCCTTTGCGACTTCTGAGATGATGAAGAGATACTTCTCCCTCCATACCTATTACGAAGGGTATCTCCGTAACCATCACATCTTCTTTGTCTAGAGAGTGCTCAGGTCTGGTAGCCCGGAGGAAGGCGTCAACATTAGTAATCACATCGCTAGTGTCTAAAGAGGTGGTGGTGGTGAGTTCTAGCATCTCATTTTGAAAAGTTTTTCAAATAGAACAAGATTTAAGAAATATAAAAGTCAACAAGTTTCTTACATGAAGCATGTTGTAGGCATGGTCTATCCAATGAATTTCTCGACATGCATCATGGCTTTTTGAATGCTCAAAAATTTCAATTTGATTGGGTTCAAGAAAAGAATGTATCGACACTAATGTGTAAAGCTGATCTCTTTTATATCAACTATTTTTCCATAATAATCATCTAATCGATATGTAGCTAAGATTTTACAATCGTGCCATGCATTAGTGTTGATTTTGTGTCATGGTAGATTTAATTCTAGATCTGTAATCATTTACGTTATATTATTGTACTAAACCACCTATAAGTATGGAAATTGAAATCATTTTTAGCCTATCATAGCATTAGTTATATCCTTGATAGGGTTTTCTATTATAGCATATTTTTAACATATCATCAGCGGTTCGTTATTCTCTCATATTTGTTTGCCTAAGCTACCCAAGGTATCGATGTTGCTATACTCTTGACCTTTGAAGTGCATTTGTTTACCTAAGCTATTAATATCTATGGTGACAAGGAAAGAAGCTAATTATCTCTTTTCCCTACCTTCCTATCTCCATTCATCTCCTTTCACTCGATATTTACTTTTGATACATTCGGCTTTGCTCTCAACAAGTGGGTCATATGTGAATGCATGTAAATAGAGAGAGATATCATTGATAGCATGCATATCATGTTCATAATAAATATATCATCAAAGTAAGTTGTCATATCTTGGTGCAAGCAAGGATAGGATTTCAAGCAAGTCTCTCTCTCTCTCTCTCTCCATATATATATATATCTATATATATGTATATATATAGGGGACCTTTCAAATGAGGTGGGGTCTTTTTTGAAATTGTAAAGGCCACTGTGAATTTAGTAAAAACTATGTAACCGTTTTGTAAAGTGTAAATTGCACATTGTAAAAAAAATGTATTTTGTAAAATATAGCATCAAATTTAAATTAACATTTCCATCCAATATAAAAAATATTTTCATAATTTTATTTCACTATACATGTTGTGTTAATATTTATTGTTATATGTATGAAACAAGAAATGGTAAAATATATTAGAAAGATGCCTAAATTGAGGGTGGCTCACCATATATATGGTGAGGCCCCGCCTCATTTGAAGTTTCTCCCATACATACATACATACATACATACATACATACATACATACATACATACATACATACATACATACATACATACATACATACATACATACATACATACATACATACATACATACATACATACATACATACATACATACATACATACATACATACATACATACATACATACATACATACATACATACATACATACATACATACATACATACATACATACATACATACATACATACATACATACATACATACATACATACATACATACATACATACATACATACATACATACATACATACATACATACATACATACATACATACATACATACATACATACATACATACATACATACATACATACATACATACATACATACATACATACATACATACATACATACATACATACATACATACATACATACATACATACATACATACATACATACATACATACATACATACATACATACATACATACATACATACATACATACATACATACATACATACATACATACATACATACATACATACATACATACATACATACATACATACATACATACATACATACATACATACATACATACATACATACATACATACATACATACATACATACATACATACATACATACATACATACATACATACATACATACATACATACATACATACATACATACATACATACATACATACATACATACATACATACATACATACATACATACATACATACATACATACATACATACATACATACATACATACATACATACATACATACATACATACATACATACATACATACATACATACATACATACATACATACATACATACATACATACATACATACATACATACATACATACATACATACATACATACATACATACATACATACATACATACATACATACATACATACATACATACATACATACATACATACATACATACATACATACATACATACATACATACATACATACATACATACATACATACATACATACATACATACATACATACATACATACATACATACATACATACATACATACATACATACATACATACATACATACATACATACATACATACATACATACATACATACATACATACATACATACATACATACATACATACATACATACATACATACATACATACATACATACATACATACATACATACATACATACATACATACATACATACATACATACATACATACATACATACATACATACATACATACATACATACATACATACATACATACATACATACATACATACATACATACATACATACATACATACATACATACATACATACATACATACATACATACATACATACATACATACATACATACATACATACATACATACATACATACATACATACATACATACATACATACATACATACATACATACATACATACATACATACATACATACATACATACATACATACATACATACATACATACATACATACATACATACATACATACATACATACATACATACATACATACATACATACATACATACATACATACATACATACATACATACATACATACATACATACATACATACATACATACATACATACATACATACATACATACATACATACATACATACATACATACATACATACATACATACATACATACATACATACATACATACATACATACATACATACATACATACATACATACATACATACATACATACATACATACATACATACATACATACATACATACATACATACATACATACATACATACATACATACATACATACATACATACATACATACATACATACATACATACATACATACATACATACATACATACATACATACATACATACATACATACATACATACATACATACATACATACATACATACATACATACATACATACATACATACATACATACATACATACATACATACATACATACATACATACATACATACATACATACATACATACATACATACATACATACATACATACATACATACATACATACATACATACATACATACATACATACATACATACATACATACATACATACATACATACATACATACATACATACATACATACATACATACATACATACATACATACATACATACATACATACATACATACATACATACATACATACATACATACATACATACATACATACATACATACATACATACATACATACATACATACATACATACATACATATATATGGAGAGAGAGAGAGATCATGGATCATGGACGGCTTCAAGAAAATGTACCTTAACATTTGGTTGACAACAATAACAAAATCATCAACATGCAAATATTGCAAAAGATGGTGCTATTGCACTACAATATTGAAATACATGTATTTTACATTAACATTTTATATATTTTCAAACGAATCTCAGAACAAAAGACACATACCAAACTTAGTTGAACAAGATGGCAAACACAATCGAAAGTGAGGTGGGAAACACAAAGATGGAGCACCACAACATCGAATGGGAACTGCGACAACGAGAAGAGAACACGTCGATGAGGCGCTAGTAAGACTACAAGACAAGAACACCATGACTGTGCATCAAAGAGGCACCATTATTTGATCGAAAATCTCGTAGTTGTGTTCCACATAAGGCAGGAACACAGTCATCGAAGCGACCGACAAGACACCCGACTAAAACAACAATTAACCCACAATATGTATAAAGCAATGAAAAGAAAAATATACAGAGTTAAAAATTATTATAACTCTACCGTGGATGTGTATAGGCGAGTATGTGTAGAGTGTCGAACACATGGAGCAAACGGGAGATCAAGAAAAATTAATTCCAAAAATGTATGTTCTTGTCTTTTTTGTGGCTTTTTGATTTTGTATTTTTAATGGGATTTTAATTTTAACTTTAATATTAATTTTTAATTTTTATTTCTTTTTATAATTTTCCGACTTTTAATTTATTTTTCTTTTAAAATATGTAATAAAAGACTATATAAAGTTATATATACAATATATAGTAATACAATTATAGATACTAATACAAATAGTCAAAATAGAGAAAATAAAATGTTTTTAGGTTTTAAATATTTTTATTATTTTGTATTTTTAGATAATTTTGGCAATATATATTTAAAGTAAAATATCCCAAATCAAGGATTAAATAAATAGGACGAATTAATTCGAAAATTAAAAATAACAAACAATATCCAAAATTTTTCGAATCAATTTAAATATTTAAATAATAATATCAAGAAAATTATAAAATAGAAATAAATATTTTTGGTATTTTTAGGATTTTTTGATTTTTATAAAGGATTTTGGAGCATTTTATTTTTATGTATTTCCTTTTTCTATTTTTAGGGATTTTAGGTTTTAGAGTTGTAAAATAAATAAATAAATAATACATATATATTTGAATTTTTTCAAAATGTTTTTATATTTTTTGGTATTCTATACCACAAATAGGGAATATTTGTGCTCTTTTGGATTTTTATAAAATAGGAAAAAGCCTAAACATAAGATATAAATTTATTACGTGAGAATATCCAACAACATGAGCTTAACCCTATTTTTTGAGATTTTTTGGAGCATAGATGTTATATTTAATAAATAGAATAATCACAAAATTTAACATCCTAAAAGGGGCATTCATGTAATTAAAAATAAGCACGAGGTTGTTTATGCAATTTATTGAAAAATTTATAAATGGAATTAAAACTTAAATCAATAAAAATAAAAGAAAGAAGGTGCACATGCTTCTATGCAAAATGCCGACCTCATGTAGGACGACACATGAGGTGAGCTGGACAAGACTAAATAGTAATACAAAGAAAGCTAGGGGTCCTACTTGCAATATAACCAAAAGTTTTAAACTACAGATGCAAATTATAGAACTAAATATTAAATGCAACAAAAATGGGGCTAAATATGTAATTACCCCCACGTGCGCGCGGATCCAACGATTCAACCTCGTCCACTTGACACGCGTTGCGCACAGGAGGGGCGATACCCCTTCGTAAGCTGCGTCTAGGATTAGATCTCATATCTGAGATCTAAGGTTGAGATGCACTAGATCTGACGGCTACTGCTTCAAATTGTAGGCATAGGCATCAGACAATGGGAAAGGTTAGAGGAAGAACTCACCAAGAACTCGCACTAGGCGAGTTTGAAATCAGTGATGCTCGAGATTCTGGCCATCTGCATCATCGCTGAGGGTCACTAAACGATCCGATGCCTTCCATAAATCTTCCAGGTACCTCAAAAAGATCTGAAGGCCATCGGTAGGCCCCTTGGAGCTTGAAACTTAGTTAATTGTACCTAGAGCTCTTCCCTGATATGTTTGGGGCTCAGATGCCCCCTTCCATGAGCGTTACCTGCACAAGATCAACAAGGGGGCTCCGACGATGCTTCCTGGGCCTTTATTGGTGAGAATCGAAGGTGGAATGACAGTGGGCGAAAAGGTCCAGCGGTGGGTGACAGATTGAACCTCGGTGGTCTAGATTGGAGGTGATCTTGGAGAACTGGGTGGTATGGAGAGTGGAGAAATGAGAGTGTGGGGGGGGGATGAGAAGGGTAGTGAGGTCGGAACATGGTGTTTGCATGGTGAAGAGGAGTGGCTGGAGCTCTAGAGATCCAACAAAGTTTTAAAGTCCTAATCTAAACTAAACAAGTAATTAAAAGATAAAATAAAAGCACCAAACTAATCCTAAGAACTAAGTCCAACTACATAGCTAAGGAAATCTAACCTCGCTTGGCCGGCCAAGGAAGTAGACCTCGATGGCCGGAGATCATGGGAACTCCTTCTCAATGCCTCTCCATGCGACAAGAAGGCCGAGCGAGGTTGCTGCCATTGATCTCGAGCCATGGGGCACACTTTAGGGTGAAAAAGCAAAGCTAATGGGAACCAAATTCAAAAATGGAGGAGAAGGGGCTTTTTGTACAGGCGAGTGAGAGGAGGACTTGACCTAGGGTTTCACGCAAAATAAAGGATGCTACGAGGGAGGAGCTCGATTCACGTAAATGAACAGTGAGTTATCAAGAGATTACACAAAGGAGTCAAAGGTCCTTGGGGCTCATATCAATCGGGAAAAAATGATAAGGAAGGGATGTTGCAGTTCTGACAGGCACATGAGTAAGGGGAAGGGGAGTTGACTGTAGTCAACAAAGACCCTACCCTGGTTGGTCCAAGTGGACCAATCAGGAAAAACCTGGCCTAAAAATCATTATAAAATCAATAATAAATATTAATGAATTATTAATTTTAAGTTATAAAATAAAAAACATTTATTATTTTCCATAGTATTTATTATAATTTTTATTTATTTATATGGGCTAGTTTATCACAAATTACTTTTTAGGGTTTTATTTATAAGTATATTCATTTATGTTTTGGGTATTTTATTTTTATTTTATATTTTTGATTTTATTATTTTATATATTTATAAATTATTTTGATATACATAAATATATTTTTATTGGATTTTCTAATGTTATTTGTATAATTAAATAAATAGGGGTATATAATATATGGGTATAAGTATAGGTATTTCATCTATGTATTTGTGTCTTATTTTATTTTTATATTTTATTGTAGTCTAAATATATACATATATTATAAATAATATTTACAAAATTATAAAAATATAAAATAAATAATAAATAAAAAGAATATTTTACATAGGTAAACTATATAATAAGGGTCCAAAACCTAACTTTCAGACCTTAACTCCAAATTAAATGAAACCACATTCATTAAATAGCTTATTAAAATTTATACACAATTAAAGATGATTTTGATATATTTTAAATTTTTATTTAGGAGATATGTGTCTGAGAAGTTGGGATTTTAACTTTTTATTTAGAGAATAAAATGAACACAGTATATTATTTTTATATGAAATTAATTTTGTATTTTTATTTGTATTTTTATCTACAACTTTCATGTAAAAGTTTCTTTATTTGAGGTATAAAGAGTATAAAATAAATTAGGTCCCAAAATGGACTTATTGATGAGTAAAAGAATATACATTTAATGGATTTTGGCCCTCATCTCCCCTACTTTATTCCTTGTCGACCCACTCATCAAGATGCCTAGGTCTTGTGGTTGAGGGTCATAAAATACCTTTGTCATTTTATTATTTTTATTTTCTTTTCTTTATTCTATAATTTTGGCATTAAAATAATATTTTATACGCACTAAATAAAATAAATAATGAATGTTAATTTGTACAAAATAATGCTATTTACATGCTTTAGCTAGGTTTATAAGGCCAAAATGATAGAATAAAGTCGACGAAATGGAGATTCATCAACTACGTACATCAACTGTAGAGAGGAGAGGAGAACGGAGAATGAACTACACAATCGAGCAAATGATCAGTTGGGTCTGTTCTCTCAACGACACCATCGAGGACGATCACTTTGACCATACATGATGGTGTCTCTTAAGTCAAAATATCTTCTTTGATAGAGAGGGAATGGCTGTAACAAGAGTGGATGGTCTCTGGTAGCTGTATCATTTAGTTGCTAGGAGACAACCATTATGGTTGGTCCTAACAACTACCCACTTTGGTTACAAAAATCATCGACTTCGTAGTTGCAGGATAGAGCCAGAAGTGTAGAGAGGATGGTAAATACCATACTTATGGGTGCTTCCACCAACCAAACTCATTAAGTGAGCAACTTAAGTGAAAGGGATGGACGTCTTTTGCTCGTGAAAATACTTGATTATGAGGTGATGGGACGACGCTAGAAGTGCAGATATGATGGTCAAAATCATCCCCTATGACTGCTTCCACTAGCACAAAGTATCCAACAAGCTGAAGGATATGGAAGAATCCTTAAGCGCATCACGGAAGCACAAGGATCGTATCATATACGATCGAGAGCGACTAGTCGCTAGTTGCTCGGTGCAACACAATTTTAAAATTTCTAATCTTTGAAACCACATGATCCAAGAACACTTCTTGGATCGTTTCATCTAACCACATAGTAGATAAAGGAATACCTCTCGTAGCGTGGTTGTGATCGAGCCTCTAAGAGAAGAGACCTCCTGTCTCAAGTCCGATTTATCGGAGGAGATGCTCGCAAGCGCGGGGATGAGTCACGTGCTTCTCGCAATCCAAGTCATTGATCCAAGCAAGAAAACTTTCGATCTAGTCGCACAAGATCGAACATCTTCTTCGTGAGAGAAGCACAACAAGGAAGACGGAGAACCAAGGGTAGTCGAGGCAACGACGATGGCGTCGTCTCTCTAGGGTTTGGATGGACGACCACCCAAAGAGAGAGAGAGAGAGATAGAGAGAGAGAGGGCATGAGAATGAGAGAGATAGAGAGAGCTTGATGTTGCAAGAGTTGTTGTAAATTAGAAGAGCAAGCGATGCCTCTTCTTATATAGTACTTTGGGAGTCCATGGATCACAATCCATGGACTACACAAAATCAATGGATGACATTGATTTGTGCTTCTTTCAATGGCCAAGATTTTGTTATAAAAATACAACAACAATTAATTTAATTTAGATTAAATATATATTGATAAATCAATATAAATCAATCCTAAACTTAAATCAATCAAATATGGAGATAATGGAATGGAGATTACATCCTTCCATGTAATAGAGTAGACGACCACCCTTTCCTAAAGGGATTAGGTGGCCGTCCACACTTCCAATATGGAAGGGACAATCTCATGTAATCTCATGAGATTACATTATTTCTTGAAAATCTCCAAGATTTGCAACAAGACTTGTTGCAAATTATTCTACAAAAATAATTCATATTTATTTTATGAATATTGCAATATTGCCATTGGAAATATGTGAATCACATTCACAACCCAAAAAAATGTAATTTACATTTTCAATTAATCATCCAATGTGAATCCAGTTCACACCAATAATTAATCAACAAATATAAATCATAATAAGCTCTATCTAATGCATTATAAATCACATTTATAATATATTATGAATAACTTGGATAATGCTATCTACATTATTCTTATCCATAATAATTAAATCACATTTAATTATATTGGACAATCATTCTCATGCATCCATATAATATGAATAAAATTCATATTATTCATGATAATTAAATCACATTTAATTATCCATTTTCAATGCTTAGATGTAATTCAATTATGGAATTATTCTTGAAATCTTTCAAGAATAATGCGCTTTCTTCGCAGATACTTGGAGATAAGGACATGGCGATTGTACATTCCACGTATAGTGACTTGGATATTGAGATCACATCTCAAATCCAGATCTCACGAACCTCTCATAGATGCTTGATTAAATCAAGGCTGTAAATCTAATCTTCTCATTGCATCTGAATCTCATTCAGATCAATGTCCAACACTTGTACCAAGATCATATTATCCCTCGGAATGGAAGTGTCATGGTTATACAATCGTTTATGATCACATCACCCTCAGATATTCCTAATACCTATACAACCTGCATACTGGAAGACCTATGATAAACCCGAAGATATAGATCAATTTAACATTGTCATCTCTAGGGTTTCATCATAAAGTTTCTCATTCTTGGTCATTGGGAGTTGGTATCAATCATATGCTTTCCAAAAGCATATATCATACCTACAAATTCTTGTCATGCTTCCAAAGCATGATGACCATGCTTGGAATTTGATTGGTCCCAATACCTCATGAGTGAGCCCATGTCTTCTGGTTCACAAGTGAACCTGTATGATCCATTTGAGAGATCGTATTACTCATATGCCCTCATATGCACACCGGCTCATTGGTTTATAGACTTTGGTTAGGTCATCAACCTATTGGTCTGCCTAATGTACATACTTAGACATATAGTAACACATCTGTCTCCGGTCAGAGGACGTGTGCCTACATTGTGACAGTATACAATATAGGACTTTGGTTATCTCAATCTTGTTAAGTCAACTCTTTGACCTAACTAATCTGACATCTCCTAATCTCTATTCCCATGTAGAGGACCTGCATCAAGATGTCGGTCAGATATCAACCTAATGAGAAATGATTGCCATCTCCTACACAACTGGAGATCATCTCTTAACAATCATTTGACAGTGCTTGATGAGTCCTCAATCTAACTCCTTATATATTTATCCAAGCACCAGCCTCCAAGATTCAATTATTGAATCAACAGTTGTATGATTATTAAGATGGCCATGCTACATAATCCTAATTGTACAGAGTGACCTTATAATGCATTCATTCATTTAATCTCAGAAAGAGAGTGAAAAGAATCAATAATTTTTATTGATAAATAAAAAATTACAATAACATTTATTATAGGAATGGTTTACCTCAGGCTCACATGGCTAACACGAGCAACTTAAGCAAAGGGATGACAGTAAAAATCATTTACTCTCGGTGTTTCCACCTACTAAAATCAGCCTGTGAGTAATACAATTAGACACGATATTCGTTATGACCGTCCTCTCTGATTCTCCCTGTTTTAGGGGAACGCTTGACATTAGCCCCCACCCCCTCGCTGCAGAGATTGTTGAGTAGTAAAGATATACCCATATGAAATGTCAATTGATGAAATTAACCGTCTGAATGACACATGACCAGGTCAAAGTCTATAAAGGACCAATAATAAGCAATAACTACTATGTACAATTGTGAAGCAAAAAAAACTTATTTTTCAACAAAATATTTAAAATGATAAAAAGTCAAGCTAATATGGTATAACCAAAATTGAATATGTGAGGCCAATCAAATTAGGGTAGTTATATATATATATATTAAAGCAATACGGGGAAACAAATATGGATAAGTATAATTTTTACTCAAAGATTCAACACATTAACACAACTTACAAAACAAGTTATGGATCACAACAACCAAATTAACATGAAATGGACTAATAAGGATACTGATCCAAAAACAATATATGATTTTAACGGCTAATAAATTCCAATTCAGTGCATAAAAAACAATGTTATGTGATGTAATGTACATACCTGAAATGAATCCAATTGGAAATCCACTAATCCATATAATAATTGAACCAAGCTAATCAAACTCCACCTAAGAGGCTAAGACAAAGCATACATATATTCAATGCATAATCAAGGTTTGATTTGGATGTTATATATGCTAAAACCTATCCATGAACTTTTACCCTACCATGCCTACGAGGATGAAATTGTATCAAATACTTACATACATACATACATACCATACATACGTACGTACATACAAACGTACATACATACACACGTACATACGTACGTATGTACATACATACATACGTACGTACATACATACATACGTACGTACATACATACATACGTACGTACATACATACATACGTACGTACATACATACATACATACATACACACACACATACATACATACATACATACATACATACATACATACATACATACATACATACATACATACATACATACATACATACATACATACGTACATGCATGCATGCATGCATGCATGCATGCATACATACATACATACATACATGCATGCATGCATGCATGCATACATACATACATACATACATACATACATACACACACACACATACATACATACATACACACACACACAGAGAGAGAGATACATACATACATATTCTGATTTCCAATAATCCATTAATAAATACATCCCAAACTCCCACATTCACTTTTGTTTTGCCACATATACAACCTGTCTCCCGTTAATATCTTTTTATGAGTGGGGGTAATTTTGATTCTTTCAATGTATCTAAATAACTCATTGATGATGATTTTGGCATCGCTTAATGCACATCATTCTGTGTACCATGTTAAAACTGAGTTTTCCAATCATCCTTCCCTCCTCAAGGCATGTGGCTTTCTATGCATCTTTTCTCCCCCCACTTCCCCCTCCCATATTTGCCATGTGTCGAGCCTTGCTCCCTCCATCTAATTCTCATTTTAGCAGCCACCAAAATCCTCATCATTCTATTTTTGTCATCTCTCCTTGACTTTCTGGTTGTCATTTTCCCTCATATTTCCCTTTAATTTCCTAATAATATGATAAAAACAGTCTTTTATCATTCCTCTATGTTATGTTTTGATGAGCTTTGTTTGCATCCAGAATATGTAAAATATATATGAGTACTACATATGAAGAATATAATATATTGGTTACTCCTGGCTTTGTATATACAATATCTTTAATATTTTATCTTCAATCTAATGTGGTAAGCTGTAAATATTCTTTTCATATTTTCTCTATTTTTATTTTAATTTTTCTCTCTTTTAAAAATGACAAAAAAATTACAAAAGATAAAATGCGGTATTTTATATCTATAAGGTACCACCCAAAAATACATTTTGTTCATATGACTTCTATTGATTTTCGGCCCTTCACGAAAGTTGTAGATCTCGTCGAGACGAGAAACTTTCGTGTTGACCACTTTTTGATTTAATCCATTTTGTTATTTTTTTTATTTTTCTTTACATTTAATTTTTGCATTTTCTAGGAGCAACATGTGGCAGCTCCCGGAGCCACCACATGTCACCCCTTTATTTTATTATTTTCATAAAAAAACAGATTTTCATATATGTTGACCGACCTTATGTCATACCCAATCCCCTATGCTCAAGACGGTCAGGTTTTATCAGAACGTGATGATTCTAACCCGTTGCCCAACAAATAACAATATGATTCCTTACCTTCCATTGAAATCATCATTGGCATACAAAAAGACATATTGAGAGATATGTGCAGCTGGACATGTCCATGCATTTCCATGTGAATATAGTTTTCCCCATCAAAGTTTCTTAGTTGTATAAAAAGAAGTACTGTTTGCATGTTAACCACCATATCTACATATAAAACAATTAGGTCAGGAAATCAAAAATTGCTCGTAACTACACAAGGTTACAAAAAGTTACATCTCCATTAGTCAACTTCCAAAAAACCCCCAAAATCATTCCAAACTTGTCTTCTATTCATTCTTTGTCATAGGATGGCCGTTGTTGACGATGATACCAAATCATTGCTTCCAACCTCGATGTGAGATTGTGATCACTGTATTGCCTCCAAAAGCATGTCGAGGAGCCTATCTTCTTCTCTCTGAACATGGTACTGTTAGTTGATACTTAGCTCGCTTTCATCTCGAAGAGCTGTAGACAAGACAATGAGTAGATGGATCAGGTGCGCCGGTATAGAATGTAGTCAGAGTTGCTGTTGAGGCAATCAGGTGGACTTTCGCATGGTAATGTGGGTCATGGCCATCACCTGAGTTGAGCTTGTCAACTAAAGTTGTTAGTAAAAGCTTAGCGATGATGTATGATGAATCTCAAATTCACCATCACTATTCTTATCAGTTAACACTCTATCTTAAATTCTTCAACTAATACAACAACTAAATAATTCATTTTTTACTTAAGACATTGTAATTAAATAAGACTAATCAGTGTTCATAAATAAATACATGTTATGTGTAATATGGTTACTTTTATTTTATGTATTTCTTCTTATTAAAATAAAATAAAAATTAGTGTAATATTATATATAATATATTGTTTAATAATCATTATATAAAAATACCAAAAAAACAAAAAGAATAAAATGAATGTTTTGATTTATTAAAAGTACTTATAAAAATAATACCAATATATTTTGTGTTTTGTCTTTGAGTTCTACATGAAAGTTGTAGATTTTTAAAAGATACACAACTTTCATGTTGAAAAATTTTCATTTGACTTCATTTGTTATTTTATATTTATTTTACAAAGTTTAAATCAAATGTTTTTATTTTAATTGGGCCACATGGCCTAATCAGAGCCCACCACATGACCGGCTATTTATAAGACCCAACCACTCATTGAGGCCGTTTGATCGTTTGATCTAACGATTGAGATCAACTCCAGGCTACCTCATTTCTAGCAATACGATATTTTTGATCAGGTTCATCCTAACCGCTCACTAGCACTCTTCTTAACTGTCTAATCACTAGATCAGACGATAATTGAGTTGTCACCTACCTCCTGTAGTTTCCCTTGCGAAGAGTCGCAACTATTCACCAAGGCAACTTCCCCAATTTCTCCCCGCTGTTCCATGTGTCTTCTTTCCATGAGTCCAACACCGCTACATAGCCCTTTCCCTTTTCATCCATGCCCTACGCTCCATTGTCACACTTTCCATCACATGTCCTATCTAGAGATGATCGAAACCACCTTTGGCAACCACCTCCTCCGTCGAATAAAAGCCATCTCCATCTAGCTCTCATGGGATACATCCCTTGCGTGAGACCTACCCGAGTTTCTCCTTTTTTCACTGGTGACAACACGTGATAGGGTTGATGAGATGACGATCGATTTATGTCTCTGACGAGGATGAAAATGTCATCTGGAAAATTTTCGAAGAAATTATTGGAGGAGAGGCTACCTTGTCTTCATCTCGAGCATACCAAAATCAACCACAGATTCACCACAAGCCTATCAACATGGTGACATCATGTGAAGAGGACAATGATGAGAGCTCCAACCTGAGCATTATTGGGATCCACCTATCCAAAGTGGATATCATTGAGAAGAGATGGCATGACATAGAGAAATTATCTATGATCGAAAAAAGAACTCAGAATCTAGATAAACTTGATCAGATTACCAAGTAGTTGGAGTTATTGGTCAGTACTATTAATTCTTGCTAGATTGCATGTCCATCCACCGAGACGCCCGCTGATACGAAGGAGTCGTCATCGCCACTTCAACCTCAGTTGAGTCTTCTGCAGCTGATCTAGCATGTATACATGTGCAAGCTCCCTATTAGGCACCTCAATAACATCCACAACACCAGAAGATTGTTTACCAGACCGAGCCCTAGTAGTCATATGTGGATCCGTATTTCCCACCTCCACTCCGAATTCAGGAGGTGAATGGCATCTGGAACAATGATGCACTACTGGCCCATCTAGGTGTACATTAACGGGGATAGTCTTATACCATTAAGCTATACCACCAATCTCACAGTGGGAAGCTGGTCCAACATTAGCCTCAACAACATCAATCTGACCATATCATAACACTTGGAGACATATTTCTCAATATCAGCAGCTATCATATTGCCAATACTAGCCATATCAGAATTACACAGCTGCTCAGCAGAACCAGTACCACACTCCTCCTCAGCATCATCAATAGCATCCTCCTCAATACCATTCACAACATTCTCACTCGCAGCCTCCACAACATTATAGGTCTTAGTGTGGTCAACATGTTGAACCATCTGAGATTGTGCTTGTGAACCCCGCTCTTGACTGCTTGGCTCAACTGGTGAAGATTCTAACGGAGATAAGTCAGAAGCTTGATGACCTCACTGCCACCAAAACTTCCATTCCCGCATAGGTAGATGCCAACCCCTATAATTTTGAACGCAAAGAGCACGTGCTTTGTGATGTGCACTCCAAGCCCGCAATGTCAGGTATATCTGATTTCATGTTATCTGACGTTATGACTCTCAGGAGCAGTAGGAGCTTGTAGCCATCAACTGCAATCAAGGAGAAGAATAACACATTGTTTAGCAAATCATCATCTTTTTCATCAGCCGATCTAGCAATAAAGCCAGGTGAGGAAGAAGAAGACGGAGGAGCCGTACCGAACCATCACCACTAGAAAATACAAAAAATTTAACAGAATGAAAATTTCCAAAAATAGAATAATAGCAAGGCCGAGCTGAGCAAGCTAAGGAAAAGCCACCATCAACAATCGCTCTCGTTCCTATCGACGAAGCTGATGTTCCAGCTTTTGTTCCTTTCCTATTTTGAATGATCGATCATATCTTAGTCGACCATTTGTACAATACGATTCTTATGCAGATAAAAAATAATGTTTTTGGTTATGTACATATTCCATTTCCTGATGCAATGAAAATTCCAAACACTTTAAAAAGTTGAAAATGCATTGTCAGATCCTGGTGTTGTTGAGATTATTTAAAATCTTATTCTTGAAATGCCATTATTAAAGTCCATGTAATACATGCAAACTGTGAAAAAAGGTCTGAAAGAGGTATGTACATCAAAGTGTCAGTCCCGCAAGAACAAACAAAGCCAAGGAGAGAAGTACATCTTGACCATGGCCACAATGAATGCACGAATTATCTCAAAAAGGTATTTACATAAGGAATCCATGAGAGTTGGAATTTCACAAAAATAACGTCTGTAGATTTTATTAAAAATTATTTACAAAAATCACTATATAATTTATTTAAGGTACAGAACAAGTCTAATTAAGATGAAATTTGGACTATAATTAAACCATGTTTCATGACATCATTTTTAATTTGTGAGGAATTTTTGGAGCAACTGTCAATAAAGTAAGAATTTAAGAGTCCAGATTTGGGCAAAATATGCAAGTTTTCAATAAAACAATTGTAGTTAATTATCCGATGACCACAAAAATAGAAGTAAATAATCAGATAATAGATAATTAGTTTTTCAACATCATGATATTTTCATTCAAATAAATGATGCTAAATTGGCATCCAAATTAATGCATAAACATAGGGGTGCCCGTGCAATTTTAGAAAACAAAACTCCAAACAAAACATGTAGATGGACTACTTTGCAAATAAATACAACTAATAAAATAAAATGTAATTTTTACAAAATTAAAAAAATTAACTTCCTTGTCCTTCTTTGTTGTTTGCAGTTAGGGCACGAAGGAGTCAACCACGGGCGGTGACTGGCTTGTAGACCAAGGGAAAGCGATGGCGAGGCGAGGGAATGGAGGGGGGGAGGGTCGGCAATGTCGTGGCAGAGCGGGCAGAGGCGTTCTAGTACGTGGGCGGAGGGGTGAAGGTCGAGGGAGGAGCGGGTGGTCGCGATGTCTCTCGTACGAGCAGAGGGGTGAAGGCCGAGGGAGGAGCGGGTAGCCACGCACGTGGGGGCCTCAGTCGGAGACACGTCTTGAAGGTTCCTGGAGTGGATGGCAAAGGCTGGTGACAATGGCTGGGGGATGCCGACCAGTGGTGCGGCGGTGGCCGACGACAGCTGGGGGGCCGATCACCTGCTGCGTTTCTTTCTTTTTCTTTTATTTTTTGATTTTTTTGCTGTTTCGATTTGATTTTTTAATTTTGTTTTTTTTTATTTTTTATTTTCTTAAACAGTGAGTAATAATTAAAAAAAACAAATGTAAAGAGGATGATGGTGATGGTGATGTGCTTGAGAAAAAAAATAAAATAAACAAATGAAGGCGTGTGGGTGGTGATGTGATAAAAAATGAGAAAAATAAAATGATGCCAAATGGTAAAAGCATGATTTACCTACGATGAAAGAGGACACCTATGGTGTGCTCACGATAAGCACAATCATCGCTCAAATCGTCAGCGAGCGATGAGCTCGAGCAACGTGCGGGGGCAGCTGCAACATTGGCGGTAATGCCAACATATCTCACCAGAGAGGAAGCGGTCGCCGTTCGATCACGGTTGTCAGGCTGTCACCTATTCAACTCAGGGAGTTCGCGCTCTATCTCATGTAAAGGTGGATGGAAAAAAATGAGGATGAAGAGAAGAATAAAAAGAGAAGAAGAATGGGAGTTAGAGAGATGATGGAATAGTGGAGTTGGATGAGAGATTGAAAAATTGGTGGAGTTGAATGGAGGTTATGAAAAAATGATGGATGAGATGGAGTGGAATGTGAGGTTACTGTATAGAATGAAAATTATACAAAGAAAAATAAAATAAAATAACGTAGGCTACTAAAATACAATAAAATAAAGAGAAGAAAAAGAGTGGAGAATTTACAACATAAGACAAACACTATGTACATTTTTTTTACTTTTCTAATTTTAATTTTTGTATTTTTAATAAAAGATATTTACAAACTAAAAATAAAATAAAATACTAGAAATAAATCAACACACAAAAATGATTTTTTTTGGATTTTTTGTAGTTAAGAAAAGCAAATAAAAAATGAGAAAAGAAAAAATATGTACAATATATACAATGTACACCTAGGTCCCAAAACCCAAATTTTACAAATGAGCTCCGATTTTAATGAAACCACTTTCCTAGATTGATAATTTTCTAACTTACACTTTAAAACTGAGTTTAGTGAATTAGGAGTTCATACGGAGCAGGAATTTGGCCGGGAAGTTGGACTTTACAGATATTTCTCTTCAGGATCTAGGAGTCTTTATTTGAGGTAAATATTATTTTGTATTTTTGTATTTTTATATACATTTTTATAAATAAGTTAGGGAAAAAATTAGTTGAAAAGGAGTTGAAATGAAATTATTAAAAATACATGAAATTTTGGGCTATTTATAGGTGAAAAACTCCTTTATTTTGTAGCCTTTTGTTGTTAATTTATTTTATATAATATAATATACAATAATTAGTGTATTTTATCTGCAAGAGTCATTTTGTTAATTTATTGATTTTATGGATATTTATTGGAGATTTTACTCAGGGATTTTGCTAAGATCAATATAGTGAGATGATGAATCACGTTTCATCACTGATGAAGCAGTAGTTGATTATGGGTCTATAAGGATCATGCCCTGCTCTTGTAGTGAGAAAGTCACAATGGATATGATCACATACCCGAAAGCCGTAGAGAGAACATCGAAGAGAAACCAAGAAGAACCATCAGTTGAAGACTGTGAATTTGTTGAAGAAATCAGAGATACACAATTGTATTTGAATGATTTTTGACACTGGAAATCCTGTCCCCAGTGGAGCTGGAAAGCACAATCCATTCTTGTCCCCAATAGGGAGACCGATTCTGAGGAAGTGGTCAGCTTATTCACAGAAGATACAAGCCAAACCAAACAAGATGAAGCTATTACAAAAATGTTAGGTACATTTTCATCTGAGCCACAAGTGATAAAGATGAACAACACTTTTTATTATCAGTAGAAAGTGCACCTACCAGTGCCAGAAGTGTTCGTGAAGCTGAATCAGTAGTTACCTGAATTAAATCATCTTATGGCATATTTTAAGTATGTTTTCATTACAGGTGAGCCGAATATGTATCCGATTATCACCAATAACAGACTGACTCTAGATCAGGAATCTTTCTTGCTCGAGGTTCTAGAGAAAAATCATAAGGTACTTGGTTGGAAAGTTTCATATCTCCAAGGGATAAATCCAACCTTGTGTTCACACCATATCTATCTGGAAAATGATTTCAAACCATACCATGAATTTCAGCGAAGGTTGAACCCTAACCTACGGGACACCATCATAAAAAAATCATGAAGTGGTCTGGAGCTGGACTCATTTACCCTATCTCTGACTCGAAGTGGGTAAGACCAATGCATGTTGTTTCGAAGGAAACAAGGACCACCATGGTTACAAATGCTGAGATGGTATTTCTACTCGAGTACCGACATCGTGGTATGTTTGTGTTGATTATCGGTGCCTAAATTTACCAACCAAGAAGGACCACTTTCCTATGTCGTTCACTGATCAAGTTCTTGAAAGGTTGGCAAGTAAAGAGTTCTTTTGTTTTTTAGATGGGTACTCTGGGTACAACCAAGTGGCGATCGACCTTTAAGATCAAGATAATACTACGTTCACTTGTCCATTCGACACATATACCTTCAAGAAAATGCCCTTTGGATTGTGAAATGCCCTGCTGCATTCCAAATGTGTATGTTAGCAGCTTTTGCTGATATGGTCGGTAGCTTTCTCGAGGTGTTCATAGACAATTTCTCAGTCTACGATGACAATTTTGATGCCTATCTTGCACACCTAGATCGAGTGCTTCAGAAATGTCTTGAAGTCAATTTGAATTTATCATGGGAAAGGGGTCACTTCATGGTCACCGGAGGGATTGTACTAGGTCACGTCGTTTCCAAGCGTGGCATGGAAGTCAACTTGATGAATGTCGATGTGATTGCTAAACTTGAGACTCTTTGAAAAGTATAGAGTGAGGCCATTCCTTGGGCATGTTGGTCTCTACAGAAGAATTATCATTGACTTCAGAAAGATTGCTCGACCTCTTACAGAGATATTATGCAAGGAGACCGAATTCTGTGTTGATACGAAGGTTCTCCAATCATTTGCTCAGTTGAAAGATCTTGTCACTCATGCTCCTGTCCTACAACTACCTGATTGGTATCTCCCATTTACGATCATGAGGGATGCATTAGATTTCATAATTTAGATTTTGTTAGGACAAAGAAGAGACAAATTGTCCTATGCCATTCACTATTCTAACAAAATATTAGATGATGAATAGAAGAATTATACCATCATAGAGAGAAATATTGGCAATGGTTTTCACCTTGGAGAAGTTCAGATTCTATTTGCTTGGATCTAAATGCCAAATCACGCTTACTCAGATGGATCCTTCTCCTTTAGGAATTTGATTTGGAGATTAGGGATAATCCTTGAGTTTATAATGTGGTAGCAGGAAATTTATCTAGAATAGAATGCACAGATGCTCAACTGAGAAGTATACCGATCATAAAAGCCTTTCCTAATGAAGCAATTCTTCGTATTGCATCTCTTCCCTAGTATGCGGATATTGTGAACTACCTTGTATCTGGGACAGCCTGCAAGATTGAATGAGAGTCAAGAAAGATAAATTACTGTATGGTATTCATTTTTACCAGTGGTAATATCCATACCTCTCCAAGGAAGGAGCATATTGCATATGGCATCAGTGTATCCCTCAAGAGGAGTACACTAGTGTCCTTGAGCACTATCATAAGTTCGAATATGGAGGACATCATTCTGGAAGCAGAGCAACAACAAAAGTATTGCAGTGTGACCTCTGGTGGCCCAAACTTTTCATGTATGTCACAACATATGTCAAAGGATGCATAGATTGTCAAAAAATGGGAGGAACCCTCAGTTCGAAAGACTCCATACCCCTCAAATTTATTCAAATTTTTGATATTTTTGATGCTTGGGGTATTGATTTTATGAGCCCATTTCTGAACAGTTAAGGATACGAATACATCATTCTTGTTGTTGAATATGTGAGTCTCTAGGTAGAAGCTATCCGTTCGATCCTCTAATAGCCGAATAATATGTCAATTTTTGAAATACAACATCATTTCGTGGTTCAGGATCCTAAAGATACTCATTTCAGATGGGGTAGACATTTCGTCAACAAAGAAGTGAATAAATTAGTGAAGGAGTACGACATCGATCATCATGTCCCATCTCCTTATCATCCTCAGTCTAATGGCTTGACAGAGTAATCCAACAGGGAGATCAAGATGATTCTGCAGAAACTTGTTAGTTCCGTTAGGAAGAACTGGTCAAAACTTCTTGATTTGGTTCCACGGTCTTATCAAACTACCTACATGTCTCCATTGGGAATGTCACTCCATCATCTTGTTTATGGTAGGCCATGCCATCTACCTATGGAATTGATTCATAAATATCTTTGGATATTGAATATTTGTAATTTGAACTCACAGAAATTTGTTCAGAACATGAAAGTTGATCTGAACAAGTTCATGGAATTCTGAGACTATGCATATGATAACATCTTGATGTACAAGGAGAAGGTCAAATGCTGGCATGATCGACACATCAGATGGAAGACTTTTGATCCTGGACAGAAAATGTGATTATTTGATGTAAAGTTAAAGATATTCTTGAGCTAATCAAAGAGTAAATAGACATGGAATTTCATCATTAAAACTATGCATGATAATGGAAGCATTCTCATATCAGAATTGTCATCTAACGCACAACCATTTATAGTCAACAAACAATTGTTGAAGCCGTATTTAGATCATGATACATTCATGTCTATTGTCAATTCAATCAATGTGATTTTTGATGAAGAACTCACAACTGCAGCATCAGAAAATTCATATAATGCATACAAAAACATGTTTGAGTAATTATTTTCTTCTTTTCTTTCAAATTTCAACTCTTTCGTTCTTCTATATTTCATTCATCCCATTCATTTGTGCTATACTTAGGATATACTTCATCTTAAGTATGGGGGATGCATGTTTTTAGGTTATTCCTTATTTATTCTCTCATTTGTCTCTCAACTTGTTGATATTCTATCTATACTTAGGGATATTTTACCCTCAGTGGGGGGATAAGCTGAATTATTATTTTGCACATTCTGATCCTCGATCATCCCTATTTTGTATACAATCTGCTATACTTAGGATGAGTAGATCCTAAATATAGGTGGATGATCAACTTCTCATTCATTTATTTAGGCATTGTAGTAGACTTTTCTATACTTAGCACGGGTTATGTGTTACTTTATTTATCTTCGATCACTATGAGGACATAATTTGAGCTAAGTATAGGGGGTCGTATATATGTATATATACATTAGCCATAACTCATACTTTCATATTTTCAATAATGTGGCTAATATACTACATTGGGTAAGGGTATACAAAAAAATCAACGGTAAATAATACACTCTTATGAATATGTAGAAAATTTTTGAAAAAAATCTTTGAAAAATTGGTTTGAACCTATTTTGCAAAATGATTGAAAATGGTTGAAAAATGCCTTAAAAATCTTCTAAAATATTTTCAAACCATTTGAAAAATAATCTCTTTGTCAATGTTTGTAAAATGTTTGTAAAAATTATTAGTAAATTTTTTTTGAAAATTTCTTTGTAATTTTTTTGCAAAATAAGTTTTCAAAATATCTAACAAATGTTTGCAAAAATGTTTTCAAATCATTTTGAAAATCCTGTAAATAATATTCTTGTAAATATTCTTCAAATAAAACATGTATACATATGTACAAAATTCCTTTTACATATGTATATACCTTGTATAAAATTACTTGTGAATACACTCTTTTGTATTTCAGAAATAAAAAAAATTACAGAATTCTAAAAATCATAAAAACTTGCAATGTTTTCAAAATTCTATAAAAATTGCAAAACTTTTTGAAAAATTTATAAAAAGTTCAAAATCAGAAAGTAGTTTCACAAAATAATTCTTGCATTGCATCGTATAACATTTTTTGAATGATTTTGACAATTGAATGAGTCTGAATGAAATCTAAAATTGATGCATGGTGTAGACCTTATTCCACTTAATTTCAGAGGAACCTGTTAAGGGTCGGAATTGGGATGCTTTAGGTCACTTTGACTTAATTCTTTAGGTTCTAGTAGATTGTGTTCGTAAGTCGATTCAATGTGTCTAAGTTGAACCTTTCATGTCATCCGTACGAGTCTTAAGACAATGGCTTGACTACAGACCTCACACTATGTACGTAGCTCAACCTAGTTGGAATATTGAAATTTCTTGGAGTCTAAGTCATGATGATACTAGGTTGCTTCGTAAAGGGTGTCTCACGAACCATTCTTGGGGATTGCTGAAACCTATACTTCAACCCAGTTTTCCTCTAGTAGCATGAACATCTAATGGCCAGAGAATGGATTGAAACAAAGCTTCAGATAAGGAATGGTCTCCTAGCATAATTTCTCTAAGACTTCAAAACACATGCATAACAAAAGATTCTATATCCGTTGGGGCAACACAAGAATGCAGAGCAATGTCAAGTAAAGAAAAACCAAAAAAGAAGCCTATATTAGAAACTCCAAAAATTTCGAGCTTCCAAAAAAGGCCTGCTTCTTGGTGGAGATTTGGTCACACTGATCGAGCTTGACAAGGAAATATGACTACACTGGTCTGTTTCCACTTCTTTTCGCTTTCTTATAGCTTCTCCCTCCTTCATTGCGCACTAGCATGTACCTGAACTCAGAAGGAAATATTCATCTCCTCGAGGAGGAGTTACCATAGGATGCGACCACTTGATAGTTCAATTACTTATCTAGGAAGAACTAACACAGTTCATACACATGGTATGTGCCATTTAGGGGTTACAAGAGTATAAGTCTTAAAGGACGGTTCTAATCGGGTTATTGGGTTGAACTGAATAGAGGAACATGGGACCTAATGACTATTGAGTCACAATTACTAACCTGAATGTGCATCCGAGTACATTAATAATCCAAAGGTCTTAACTGAGCTCCAAACTTTGATTTTGTAAAGACAAGTTTAAAAGTCATAATCAATCTACCTTTCATTATTTTCCTTTTCTTCAATTTTCTCTTTCGCATCACTTATTCTTCTAATAAGTCTTTGCTAGGGACTAGCAAAGGT
The DNA here is from genome assembly GCA_037367405.1 of Ottelia alismoides. Classification (NCBI taxonomy): domain Eukaryota; kingdom Viridiplantae; phylum Streptophyta; class Magnoliopsida; order Alismatales; family Hydrocharitaceae; genus Ottelia; species Ottelia alismoides. Next base: position 229,603 of record JAZKJV010001218.1, read on the forward strand.
AAGTATAGGGGGGTGATGAATAGCCATTCATCTACCTTTGTTCTTCTATTTTGCATATAAATCCTTATCAAAACACATCTAAATATAGATAAACTATACAAATTACCATTTATGATTCATTGGTAATAATACATAAATACTTGCATTTAGTTCTAAAATAAAATAATAAAGAAAAGAAAAATAAATGAAGTATCAAAGATATTAAATGACCCTAAATCCTGAAACCTTGGTCGACCAAGAATAAAGTAGGGGGAGATAGGGCTAATAACTGTACAAAAATGCACACAAAACCCTAATTTAATACCCTATAGATAGACATTATTTCTCCTATTTTATTTTGCATTTTACCCACCTTAAATAAAAAATGTTATGTAAGAACTTGTACATAAAAATACAAAGAAAATTATAAAAATAATTGCATATAAAAATAACACACGACACAACTAGGACACATAGATAAAAAAGCCATAAACCAAACTTCACGGATTCATATCTTCTCCATATGAACTCATAATGAACCAAACTCATCTTTATTGTTCTTAAATTAAATTATCTATCTAATGAAGATGGTTTCATTAAAAACAAAGTTCAGATACAAAAGCCGGATTTCTGGGGTCCCATTATGCTATATACATATATATTTTATTCATTTAATTTATTATATACTTTTTATCTTTCTTATATTTTTGAATACTCGTACATAGTATTTGAAACATACTAAAAATATAAAGATAAAATAAAATAATTAAAATGCATTAAAATAAATAATGTATTACAATATATAGGTATACTATACATATAATATATACACACATATTTATTTAAGTAGATAAATACAATTAAAATAAAATATAATAAAATATAATAAAATAAAAATATGTAAATATTTATTTAAATTTATTATAAATATATAAAATATTTACATATGATAATAAAATTTAAAATACAAAATAAAAATAAAAAAAAGTAAAATATAGGTATATATACCTATGCATATATTTATAAAAATTATCACCTAATAAATAAGATTGTAAAAATAAATAAAAATACCCATTAAATAGTACATAAAATAAGAAATATTTTTCATGTTTTGACTTTTAATTAATAAAATCATTTGTTATTTTTACTTATTTAATAAGAGATTTAATCCCTAGATTTTCCTAATTGGTCCAGGTAGACCACACATGGGAATTGGACCGTCGATCTGCGGGTCAACTATCTGACCCTCCTCTGACAAATGCATCGTAAGCCACCAATATTTCACTTTCTCCATTTTTTGGAAATTATCCATGGATTGATGGATCTTGGCTCCTTTATCAAACATCTTCCCTTTACCTTGCTCCATCTCACTAGCCTCCTAGGTCTCTCCAACCTCGTCGGATCTTCACACAAACGAACCCCCAAAGTCGCATATTATTTGCCTATAAATAAAATCCCATTTTCTTTTTTTTTGTTTTGATCCCCTTTCTTCTTCGTAACCCCAAAGAGAGATCTTGAGTTGAACTCCTATTGACAACAAGAGTTCCTCGACCCTGTCGGTGTGAATAAGGAGGAAGTGGCTGTCAAGCATCGCTGGAAGCACCTTCTGGTAGAGCTCTTCTTCTCCCTTATACTATCATGTTCGAGCTATTTTTTCTTTCATTTTAATTGTAATTTTCATTAATGTAAATAGTGTATATCTTAGTTTATGCATTCAGCTAGTAACTTAGGATTAATCCCAACTTTTTCGTACTATGGAGCTTCAAGCTCCAGCTCCTTCTCATTATGAATCTGATTGCTCTTTGACCCGCAACAACTACCATTTCATTCCTCATTAAGTTCTCCATTGACCCCCCATAAAATTCATCCTAAACTGCAAGGATCAATGTCGATGAAGCTCCTTCCTCCGCCCCATTGCCGGAGCTCACTTCCCTTCACTTCCCCTGTGGATTTCAGCTTCAAATTGGGTAGAGAGCATCTCGAGCCCCTCTACTTTTTGCTGCAGGTTCGAGGGTTTAAAAGCCCTCCAGAGTGGGGAATCGACACAACATATTAACTCCAGATCATTGGGAGTGATAGAGACTCCATGTCTCCATCGTTGGGACCTGGACGCCATTTTTGACCTCTCGCTGATGCTGATGTGCTCCGGCAACATGCTGGGCTAATCAGAATTGAGATTAGTGGTCGGAACCCCGAGTAATCAAGGATTGATGCACCTCTAGGGCCCAGTTCTTGAGTGTTCTTCCTCCTTGCGTAGGTGTCAACAGATTCGAGGCATGACCCAGATCTAATCTTGGTCGTTGATCTTAAAGCTAAATGAATCCCTCCTCCATAGCCGATCGTGCTTAAGCGAAATGATCTCTACCGCTGGATGGCGTACTTAAGGGTAAATTATATAGAACCCCTTCACCCTTTTGTATTTTTTAGATGGTCCTATAAATATAAGTTTTAGAGTAAGAGTTTTGAATAAATTGCATCAAAGGACCCTAACTTTCTGGATATTGCACATAGATCCTTTCAGATCATGTGTAAGGGTACACATTGCACTGTAAAAATTATGTGCATGCCCTTGTATTTCTAGGATCGATTCTGAATGCTCAAAATATTTTATTAAATTGCAAATTAGTTCCTCTTTCTATTGAATTTTTTTATTATCTTTTATTTTTATTAAATAGTTTTATTATTCCAAAAATTTTAGGAAAATTACATTGTGTGCCTACCATCTTGATTAATCACGCCCATATTTTTATTTGGCATTTATTGTAATTTATATTTTCTAAAATTAAGAAAATATGCTTTTATTTCATGTTTTCTTATTAAAATCCCTAAAAAATATTAAATCACCTTAAATGATTCCAAAAAATTATATTGGCTATATCAGAAATCCAAAAATCACTAATATATATAAAACAAAAACTGTAAAATTCACAAAACCCTAAAAATATCATAACAATCAGTAAAAATTAAGTAAAATCCCAAAAATATTATTTTCTATACCATATTTAATTTATTTTTCATATATAATACATATTAAAAATCATTTTGGGAATTTTAGATACCATTATCTATTTTTAAAACCCAAAAAAATTCGGCTATATTATTTTATTCACTATTTTGCACCTTTTAATACTTTAAAATGCATAAAATTTAACTAAAATTCCATAAAAATTATAAAAACCAAGAAAAATATCAAAGAACCAAAATATTTTATTCCCTTTATTTTTTGTATATTTATATAATTCAAATTTGTAAAACCTTATATATACTATATACTCTCTATATTACTTATATAATATATAATCATTATTATTATATATAATTATATTTTATAATTTAAAAATAAAAAGGAATTAAAATTTTGCAAACTTAAAAATAAAACTAACAATTTAAAAATTAAATATATATATATTAATATCAAATAAAGATTTAAAAATATAAATATATATAATAATAATTAAAAATCCATAAAAATATAATTAGAAACCCACATAAAAATTTGAAAAAAGGATAAAAATTAATAAAAATATTTATGATTGATTATGATTAATTTGTAATTATTATACATATCCTTCATTGTTCTCGTGGGTTCGACACTCCAATTTACTTACCGTATACAGATATATTGTGGAGTTATAATAAATTTTAACCCACATTTATTTCTCAGTTGCATATATATACTATTGTGGGTTAATTGTTGACATCGGCTTAGATTGGGTACCGAGAGCCATGAGAACGATTGACACAATGATTACCGAATCCGACTTCTCGAACACCGCAGGCCCTCCTAAACCAGATGTTAGGCATCCTACATTGAAAGTTAATTTATCAATGGTCCAATTCGAGATCACCACCTCACCCAACTATTAAGAGCCACACACCATTTTTCCAGCCATCTAGTCGATTTGATTAGACGCTGTACATCCAATCAATCCCACTTCTATTCAGATCCCTTCGATCATGTGATCAAGCCATCATAGCCCTACACTCACACCCAATCTAGGAACCCTCGATTCTGATCATATGATCCCTATGCCATCTTCTTCCTCCAACCACACAACTCGAAGAGTAGCATCCTTTCGATCAAGCCCCATTTATCCGATTCTCCAGGTTTCACAATGTGCCACCTTCCTTCCATTCCACCACCGGTCGAGAGATGTACTTTCCCTCTTCCACGCCCAACTTTTAGTTGCTTCTTTCACCCACATGTATTCTCCCCTTGGGCAGTTGAAACCGCTACGCTAACCTCTCTCAACCACCCTACTTCATCGATCAAAACCAAGCCTCCACCCAACTATCACATGCATCCATCATTCGTGAGAGCCTCTCCTAGCTTATTTCTCATCTATGACAGAGGTAGGCAACCCATTGAGAGCAAAGATGGAGATCCATCTCAGGTGAGATCCTCAGCGCACTTCGTCGTGTTGAAGACCTCCATCAGATACTGGTTGAGATTCTTCGTCCATCCATCAAAGTTAAGCAATGATCGGGAGTAGTTGAGATTCTCTCCTAGGCCCGTTAGTCGTCTTCTCCATTCATCCTCGTTCCATGTAATGTCTTGATCTTATTTTCTATCATGCTTCTCCATTTTCTACACACTTAACCACACACTTGTTCATCCATCTGATCTCACCCACATATTTATGGTGGCTCAATGTTATACATAGAGACATCATCACTTCAACCATCTACAGATCACTTCCCCCATCTTGATTCTCTCCTTCCTCTGCAAGAGGCTGGACCCAATTAGGACTAGGATCTAATCCACTTGAATTGTCTTAAATTCGTTCCCATTTTGCTTCGATTTCCTTCGGGTATACAATCTAGCCCCTGTAGGTCTTCGAGTACTCAATGATCATAGGTTACTACATAACTCTGATCTCTTGATACTTCTCCAATAATCTTCCATCGCTCAACTATTTCGGATATCTCTGCAGCTTCCTCGACCATCGAACTTCATCGCTAGGACCTTGCGAGGTTCTCGGGTCTTTAGAAGCCACTAAGGAGCATGGAGGATGAAAGGGGACTTCATCGGAGACCAGCCTCGATGCCATCATGTGTGGAGGAGGATGAGCAGAACCCATCCAATTAGATCCCTGGATTTGATCTGACGGTCCAGGTGATTCCACGTAGTGCCGCTCGAACCAATGCTTCAAGCCTCAAGACTGGACCATCCTAGCCAAAGCTGAAATTTTGCAGCGCACCAAGCATCCTGAACCAGATATGCGACCCGAAGCTCTAGATCATGCGTCGTCAGCATGTAAGCTTGGGTATTTTGCAGAAGACCCTAGACAGGTTTCTTTTATTGCTGATAAATCCCCATGGTAGGCATTTTATGCTTATACCCAAGTGATTTTGTGTATTTTCATTTTAGTCCTTGTTTGAACCAATTTGTGAAGTTTTGACTTATTTTAATTATTGTTTCTTTACATTTATGCCCTTGTCTTAATTGTTGAATATCTTGTGAACCACAATTTCATTTTTAATGAAATCAATTTTATTTTAAAGGTCTTTTACTTCTCTTTGATGTCATGAAATTATTTTAAAATTTGATTTATATAACACATATTAAAATCTAGATATAAATTGAATTTTAATCCATTCTTAGGTCATGAAAAATTAGTCATTGATTTATTTAACACATGAATGACCCTGATTTGATTGATTCTTATAGAATCTACTCAAGAGTTTAAATTATTAAGTGATAAACAACTTTACAAGATTAAAAATCCTATTAATCATTAAGTGAACCTTTTAGTTATCAATTATGTGCATTAAATGAGTAGATGATTAGTGACTCAATTATTGATCATTGATTTAATTCATCTAGAGTACACTGAAGGTGCTATTAATTAAATCAGGAGCACCTGTTTTTATTAATCTTGATGCAAACTTGTGTTTGCTTGTCTTATACATTCCCACTGTATTCTCATCATTTTGTCATTTAATTTATTTGCATTAAAATCAAATAAAAAGAGCATTGCATCATGTTTGTATTATCTTGACTTGGATCACACTTATTCTTCACTTAATTAAGTATTTAATACCTAGGTTAAATCGATTAATAGCTCGTATCCTTATGTTGGATCCTGGATTTATCCATGCTAAATTTAAGCTAAGTCCTCTTCACTGAGATCTTCTGACTATGTTCTGATAAGTTCTTAATTGGCTGTATTACAACAAATGCAAATTAAGATATCCAATTAGTGACTCGTTAGATGGCCCCGTTGCTGGGGACACAACGCCATTAGTTGATTTATTTAAGATTGAATAGTCATTTATGTGATTTTTGGTGTAATTAAGGTTAAGTGATTGTTATTTTATTTTATCGATGTATTATGCATTTGTTTATTTTCTATTATTATTTATCTAGTTGTTTATCTCTTGAGTTGATCTAATCAATTGTTGTATTGTGACAGGTCCCGCGTAGCCGACGGAGACCGATGTATCGTGGAGGCAAGGAGCTCTCACCGAGGAGATCACAACACTTAATTTAGATAGAGATTGATCTATTAGATTAATTTTTCAATTAGGTTAATTTGTGTTGTAATAATTAGGTTAATTTCCCTATTTATAACATTTATCAATTGAGTTCTTATGTGTGTAAATTAAAGGCCTCTATTTATTCTTTTATTTGTGGTGTGTTGAGGACTCGAGAGGACTAGTCTTGAGTGGCGTAATTGGGATTAGGCACATGTTTCCAAATAGTCAACTTTAAGACAATTTCCTTGTGCCAATCATAAATTATGCCACACTTTGACATCTTGAGATTCACTCATCTCATCTATTCATTAATACACACACCTTAATCTATCCTACTTAGTTGAAATTAATTGGATTTCTTTCTTGCTAATAGAACTCCTTCTTAGGGTGCGATCAACATGCATCCTTTAGCTTAGATCTTTATCTATCTAGTCTAGCATCTACATGGAGAGTGCAAGGAAGTGCTTTAAGTATTCCTGATTGATTGCATGCATCATTAATTTTCACCCGCATTCCTCTTTCCAATTCTTTCCTCTTGATTTCCAACTTAAGATTAAAGGAAAAGGGAATGAATGATGGTGAATTTTTGATGTGGTCACATTAATTCAACGATAATGTAACTCTAAAATAAAGAATAAATTATACAAGTTAACATAAATTAACTTGGAATAAAATTTACCTTATACTACATGTCATTAAAACCCTCATTGAACACAAGTACTTACCCCCATATAGAGTGGATGAGGATGAATCCATAAGGTTAGAGACCAAATCCTTGGATTTCCACCCTAAGTCTCCAGGTCCAACTTTAGTGTATTTGGGGGCTTAAGTTGTTGCCTTCGACCTTAGAAATACGTTTTTGTGGTGTAAGTATGTGTATCTCTCTTGGAGTGTGATATTGAATTTGGTAGTTCGAGAAGATCACATCAATTATTTAGAGCATACAGAAACACTGTCGGGCATAAGACGACTCCCAGTTCTTAATGATTTGAAAAATTGGATTACCACTAACTTAAAATTGACAAGATAAATTTGGCCAAACTCTTACGGCTTCACGTGTGAAGTTGGTTACGTTATCAAAAGTTTCAATTGTATTTGTTTTGTGTGAGTTGATTTTATACATTCAAGTACACCGTAGTATTTAGATCTCCATAAATTCATTTTGTGCTCTTTTACGCACTCTCTTGAAATCGAAAATGGATAATTGGTCGGATATTTGTTCAGATTTTACGAATCTATCATTGAATCGACCAAATATTACATCTTCTGAGGTCCATCCCCCTTATTTTCCCGGACCTTCTTGGATTCAAAATTACTCTCGTCTTGATTTAGGATTTCATGATTCCTTTTTAGGGAGCGGTCACGTCATGACCAATCCCTTCCTCTTTTATATTATGACCAAGGAGGACATATGCATGAGTGAGATTAATTTTATTTCAACTTCCTCTTCAATATCTAACTCCAACCTTTTGTTGATGAAGGTTTTCAAGATTCATTAAAGATGCCTCCAAAGAAGAATCAAGATGAGGAGGAACGTGATGAACCTTTTCAAATGATACTTGCTAGGGTGGCCGCTTCTAAGCAACAAAATGCATTACTTAGAGCACAATTAGGTTAATATGGGTACCAATGCACCTATGGATGCGTCATATAACATAGGATAATAAAAAAATTTAAATTGGTTAAGTCCAACTCAACCAGATGTTGGATACGAGATGAAGCTGCATTTTCTATCTTTGCTTTCGAAGTTTAATGGGATCCACATGGCCTAATCCCATGTTGCCACCTCACCCAACTCTTAAGAGCAACGTGCCCGTTTTCCCAATCGTCTAATCGAGTTGATCAGACAACAAACATCTAATCATTCCCACTTCTATTCAAAGCCCTTTGATCGCATGATCATGCCATCGTAGTTCTATACCTATACCCAATCTAGGAAGCTTTGATCTTGATCAGATGATCCCTGTGTTATCTTCTTCCTCCAACCACCGATCTTGAAGAGTTACGTCCTTTCGATCACGCCACCTACACCGGATTCTTCAGGCTTCACCACGTCTCACCTTTCTTCCATTCCACCATCAGTTGAGATCTCTACGTTATCTCTTCCACACTCGACTTCCAGTTACTTCTTTCACCCTCACGTGTTCTCCTCATGGGCGATCGAAACTAGTACATTAACTTCAACTACCCTATTTCATTGATTAAAACCAAGCCTCAACCCAACTATCACGAGCATCTACCATTCATGAGAGCCTCTCCTAGCCTCATTTCTCATCTATGAGAGAGGTAGAGAACCCACTGAGAGTGACGATGGATATCCATCTCAAGCGAGATCCACGATGCACTTTGTTGTGCTGCAGATCTCCATTAGGTATTGCTTGAGCTTCTTCGACCAACCACCGAAGTTAATCGATGATCATGAGCAGTTGAGATATGCTCCCAGGCTTGTTAGTCATCTTCTCCATTCATCCTCATTCCATGTAATGTCTTGATCTTATTTTCTGTCATGATTATCTATTTTCTACACACTAGACCACACACTTGTTTACTCATCTAATCTCACCCACACATTTACGGTGGCTCACCATTCCACATGGAGCCATCATCTTGCTTCAACCATCTTCAAATCACTTCCCCCATATCAATTTGTCTCCTTCCTCTACAAGATGTTGGGCCCAACCTAGGCTAGGATCTAATCCACTTGATTCCTCTTCAATTCATTCCCATTTTCATTTGATTTCCTTCGGCTATATAATCAAACCCCTGAAGGTCTTCAAGTATTCAATCATTGGAGTTTACTATATGGCACCGATCTTATGAAACATCTCTGATAAGCTTCCATCGCCCAGCTATTTCAGCAACCTTTGCAGCTTCCTCGACCATCAAACTTCATCGCCAGGACCTTGCGAAGGTCATTAGGTCTTTATTAGCTATAGAGGAGCACAGAGTAGGAAAGGGGACTACACCATAGATCGGCCTTGACGCCACCATGCACAGAGGAGGAGGACGAGTAGATATCACCTGATTAGATCCATATATCTAATTTGATGGTCTAAGTGATTCCACATAGCGTTGCCCGAACCAACGCTTCAAGCCTCAGGTTTGGACCCTCCAAGCAAAAGCTGAAGTTTCATAGTGCACCATGCATATCGAACTAGAGGCATGACCCGGATCTTTAGATCACACATTGTCAGCATGTGAGCTTGGGTATTTCGAGAAGATCCCAACCAGGTTTCCTTTATCGCAGAAAAGTTCCTGCAGTAGGAATTTTATACTTATACCCAAGCAGCTTTGTATATTTTCATTTATTCCATGTTTGGACCAATTTATGAAGTTTTGAGTTATTTAATTATAGTTTCATTATATTTATGCCCATGTCTTAATTCTTGAATATCTTATGAACCATAATTCCATTTTAATGAAATCGGTCTCATTTTAAAGGTCTTTTAATTCTCTAATTAGTTTTAAATTTTGACTTAGATATCACATATTAAAATCATGAGAGTTAAATTGACTTTTAATCCTTGCTTAGGTCGCTAAAAAATAGTCATTCTTTGTTTAACATATGAATTTGACCCTGATTTGATTGATTCTTGGAGAATTTATTCGAGAGTTTAAGTTGTTAAGTATTAAATAGATTTCCTAATTAAAGACCCATTAGTCATTAATTGGACCTTTGTTTAATCAATTATGTGCATTAAATGAGTAGATGATTATTTACTCAATTATTGATCATTGATTTGGAATCTAATTCATCTAGAGTACTTCCAAGGTAAAAAATTAATTAAATTGGGAGCACATGTGTTTATTAATGTTGATGTGAACTTGTGTTTGTTTGTCTTATAACATTCCCATTGCATTCTCATCATTTTTGCATTTAATTTATTTGCATTAAAAATCAAATAAAAATAGCATTGCATCATGTTGTCATTATCTTGACCTAGATCACACTTATTCTTCACTTAACTAAGTATTTAATACCTAGGTTATATCTATTAATTGGTCGTATTACAACAAATACAAATTAAGATAGCCAATTAGTGATTCATCAGACCATCCCCAAAGTGAGGGAACCTAATCTCAAGATGGTCATGAGTCCAGGGAGGTCCAAGAAGTGATGTTTCATGTTCCTTTGAAGATGTAATATTTGGGGAGTTCGGTGAGAGGTTTGCGAAGTTCGAACATATTTCCCCCAACTATTTATCTTCGATTTCAACAAAATTTGTATGAGCACAATGAATTAAGGAGATGCTAGTACAATAGTTACTCTTGATGTATGGGAATAAACACATACAAATCAAACACAATACAAAAACGTTATGTTCACCAACTTCACACATAAAATTCATAAGAGTTCGAATGAATTATCTTATCGATTTTAGTTGGTGGCAGAATAATCCTATGAGTCCATTACAAACATGGTGCACCATTACGCTCATTACTGCTCTTGATAACTCGCAAGTAAAAAGGTGATCTTCTCAGATTACTGGATTTCAGTATCGCACATTTAAAAAGACTACCAGTCTTATACAACCAAATTGTATTTCTAAGGTTGAAGGCAAGCCCTTTTATGAATCACCAACTCAATATCTTTATTCATTTATTTTAGCTTAAAATCCCTTATAAAACACCTTTAGATATCAATAAATATCACCTATTATTAATCCTCATTCATATATAAATAGTTTATATTTATCATTATTTTAACCTTAAATAAATAAATGAAAAAGGAAGAAAATAAGAAGACTGTGTGTATGCAGTAAATATAGACTGATCCTAACCCGAGAGTAGATCAAGACGAGCAAATCGACAAGGAATAAAATAGGGAGAGATAGAGCCTTTATCTATAAAAATAAAGAAAAATAATTCTCATGCATATATATTCATTACTGTACATATTATATATATCTTCTACTATTTTATTTATCATAAAACAAACCTCAAATAAAAATATTTTCTTCTTGGAACTTGTACCGAAAATAAGTTGTAAATAATAAAAATAATTACAAGAAGAAATCCTATACATAATAAAAATAACAACTCTCTAAAATGCCGCAAAGTAAAACTTGTTAGATCAATATCTTCTCCACAAAAACTCAAAATAAACCAAACACACTTTCATCGTGTTCAAAGTTAAATAAGCTTTAAATGAAAGCGATTTCATAAAAATCAGAGTTAAGATGTGAATGTTGGCCTTTTGGAGTATAAAATTATTTTTGTGTTTTGTATCTTTGTATACAGAAATTTTTGATTTATATATTTTTTTAGTTTTTTTTAAGATTTTTAAAAATGATAAAAATAGAAAACAAAATACAAATGAATTTACACTATTGTTGTTGGATTTTTAAAACAAAAGATAAAATAAAAAATAGTGGAAAAGAATTTTAAAGAGAAGAAAATTTTCCAAGCTTTAAAGCAAGCTATTATATATATCTTAACTTTTAATGAATTTATATGGGTTTTTAGGTTTTTTGTATGTTTCAATTTTTAGGGTTTCCTAAATGAATTTTCAAAACAAATTTTATAAAAAACTAAAACAAATCAAAACAGACAATCAACTATCTTTTGAAATTTTTAAAATAATTTTCAAATGGTTATGATTTTTCTAATGTAAATAGAATAATTTTTATTATTTTTTAATTTTTAAAAATAGTAAAACTAATTAATTTTCAAAACCAAAATTATGAGTGATAAAACTACTTAGCAAGAGCTTACACTAATTTTATGGATTTTTAGAATGATTAATTATTAAAACTATTAAAGATAGATAACTTAATATGCAATACATGGACTAATATGCAACTATTCTATTCTTATGCACCAAAAAATAACATAAATAGAAACAATAGGATGAAATGTGCAAAATACCCACAAAAATGCATGCTTACACACGTGAGATGCGATGGACAGGATGTAGTATCAATTAATTTATTTGTAAGGACTAAACAGCTTCATAGAACAATAATCAACTTATTGCAGTTTCTCCAAATAACATGTGTCGACGCATGTGAAGCAGTTCAATCATGACTTAAATGAAACTTTAAAAACAACGAAGGATACTACTGTAATTATTCAAGTTATATCAAACAAACACATGGTATCTTGAGGACTTATTTACAAATAAAATAAAAGTGCAGGGTTGGAAAGCAAATTCACCACTAACTCGTTCCCCACACGTGGAGAACAAACAGTCCTGATCTGATCAAGAGCTCTGATCTGAAGATGATTTTTGGGGATGAATGGACAATCATGATCAGATCTGGACTATCTGATCTTGATCCAACGCTGAAGAAGCCCGATGGAAGAACTGTGAAGAATGTCAATACATATGAACATCGATTAAATGAAACTCTGCTGATCTTCGTCCAATCCATCACCCGACGGTCTCTAAAAGTTTTGACATCCTCCCCTACTGATATGAGATGGTCATGAGTTTTGGGTCCTGTAAATCGGGTGCCTGGAACTTTAGGTCTTCTACACGAGGAACTTGACTCCCAAAAGCCCAATCCGAGTCCAGATGGTGCACCTTAGTCCTGCAGTTATTTTCCTTCACGGAGACGAAGCTCCAGCCATCTTTATTAGCTAAAAACAAAGGGAGTCGGAGGGATATGGATCAGTCTCAGGTGAGGCGGTAGGAGATGAGACCAAACTCCAGATCTAGGTTAATTGGTGGTTAAACCACGAGGAGAAGATGTAGAAACAACCGGTGGTGGTGAGGTGTTGATCGAAGATAAATGAAATCAAGGAAGGCCTCCGATCTAGTTGATTGGAGGGATATCTAAAAAAGATAGATATGAACTGAATTCGAATGAAATGCGAGGAATTAAACACTGAAATGAGTCAAATCTAATCTTTGTTACTTTACAATGATCGTACAGTGTCGTGGACTTGATTCGACTGTGGAAATCTTAAGAAACTCTACTCGATGGTGAAGGTCCAACGGAGTAGTTGGATCTCGTCCTCCATCCGAAATTCTGCTCTTTCGATCATGGAGGATCCTCTCTGTCACCGAAACTCTCTCCAGAAGCCGATCTTGGGAAAAATGATGGAAGAAAAATGGATCAAAATGAGATGGAGATCTGGTGTGAGGGTATATATAGGCAATGAGTTTTAAATGGTTTTCAAATCAGAAAGTACGCGAACCAAAACCAAAATTTGCCAAAGCTTATTAGGGCGGATTAGATTATTATTCGAGAAAGAGATTAGTGATGAAATCAGGTAGGATGATTGAATGGATAAGTTAAGAAAAATCCAAGAAGGGGGCATCTGCCATTTTATTTGAGTAGTCAAGAGAATCAGTTGACCCATGTCAATGAACATGGGTCAGCCAATCAGGAGCCGAACCGCAAAATGTAAAACAGAAAACGACAAAAGAGTAAAAATTAATAAAAGAAAATTAAGAAATAAATAGTAAACAGCATTAAATTAAAAAAGATTGGAAAATAGATCGTGTTAATAAATAACTAAACTTATTTTTGGTGATTTTTAATAATTAAATAAATAGGATAAAATAAATAAATACCTTTATTCATATGTATATAATACCTTTATATACAACAATTTGATTTTTCTTAAATATTTTTACAAATAATTACATTCGTTAATAATTTATTAATTTACATAATAATTTAAGGATTTTAAATATACTTTTATTTTTATTTTATGAGTTTATTTAATAAGCTAGTTAAATAACGTTATGTACATTATAGGTACATGATACTTGTAGTATAAATATATTATTTTATTTTTTGATCTTTTCATTTTGCTATCTTTATTTGCATTTTGTATAATAAAGTACACTATAAACAAAATATTAAAAATACAACATATACAAAAATACAAAGAAATAAATAAAAGAATAAATAATATAGTGTACAATATAGGAAAATAATAAAATAGTTTCAATTTTCTGGTTATTTTTACTTTATTAGAATAATATACAAAGAGCTATGTTTCCTTTACTTTGCATTTTCTTTTATTTGTTTTCTTTCAAAAATGAAAAAAAGATAAAAATTTTCAAAATTTAAAACATTAAAAAATAAAAAATAAAAAGATAAAAACTTATAAATATTAAAAAATAATTAAAATTATAAAAGGTGTTAAAATCACATAAAAACAACCAAAAGAGAAAAGCGAGAGAAAAAGAATTTCTTAATTAATTTTCACTAATTAATAACCCTCATGTACTGCAGCCTCCTTTAGTTCGATCGCGCTTGCTATACAGGTAAAAAAATAGCACTTTTATAGCTTTTTGATTGATTTCCTTTGCTAGCTAAATAATTTTTTATTTGAGAAGTTGTGGGTTGTAGTGACAATTCATTCACCTTTTGCATATTATTTAAAATAATTAAAACCCATAATTTTCACAAAGGTTGTAGAATGTGGTCTATGGTGGCCAACTCCATCTCATGCAAAAGGTGTACATATTCCGCTCCAACTCCTGCCTTGGCCCTTCGCCGGTGCTCCACCTCCTCCCTTCGTCGGAGCAGCTGCTGCCACGACCCATCTTCTGTTCATTTCCACTAATAAGACCCCAAACCCCTCCATTTTGTTTGCCTGGGCTTGTTGCTGGACCTGGTCGGCCAAAGGACCCCTCCTGGGCTGATTTTGATAGAGAAAGTGGTACTTGGAGCATTTTGACTTCCCTGAGCTCGTCAGACTTCTCCGGAGCTCTAGGGAACCTCCAGACACAACCATCTGACATGGAAGAGCTCTAGTTCCATTTTGCCCTGCCCTGAGACGTCTAGATGGTTGGAGTAGCAATGGAGGACCGATCGAAGCTCGACTCGACCGAGTTCTTGGCGTGTTCTTCCAGCTGTCCTTCCACTCATAGGATCTTCAAGGCGCTCCAGATCACATGGGGACCATTGGATGTGACGCTTTATCGTTGTTCGATCGCTAGCTAGGGTATAATCTCAGACCTTCACGTTGAACCGTTATTGTGCATTTTAGGGATGCCACATGGATAAGTAAAGTGATCTCAGTCGTCCACTCGCGATCAGTAGGGGGTATTTTATACTTTCCACCCCCTCGTTTTTATTTAGTATTTAATATATAAACTTTCATTTATCGTCTAACAGTTTTGTAGTATTTTCATTGGAACCACTACCTTTTATTGTATTTTCTTTTGGGTCCAGTTTACGCCACCACACGTGTAGTTGCACGTGAGGTAGCAATTTTGTAGAGATACCTTCACAAGTATTTGTATTTCGTTATGGTCCAAGAACATTAAATATTAATAACATTTATATCCTTTCCAGTAAATGTATTTTTGTGGATGTTTTCTATTTATTAAAAATACCATTCATGCTCCAAAAAATCTCAAAAAATAAGATTAGATGCTATCTTGCTTGTAGATTCACGTATATTTTAAGATTTTCATTTTAGGATTTATTTATTTATTAAAAATCAAAAGAGTGTTTTTGACCTAATTGAATTAAAAATTAACAAACAATATAAATTTTTTTGGAAAATTCCTCAAAAAATATTTTTTATTTTATTATTTTGTAACTCCAGACAAAAAATCCATGAAAATAGAAAAATCATAAAAATTTAAAAAGCTCTAAAATCCTTTATAAAAAGATAAAAAGTCCCTAAAAATTCCAAAAATATCCATTTATATTTTCTAATTTCCTTATATATATTATTAATTAAAAATAGTTTTGAAATTTTTTCCATTATTTTCAATTTTTAATTTCCAAAACAATTCAGGCTATTTATTTAATCCCTATTTTGGGATATTTTTGATTTTAAAAATATTTTAAACTCAACAAAAATATCTAATATCACAAAAAAGTAAAAAATATGTAATATGCAAAAACATTTTATTTTGCAATTTTGATTACTTTAGTAGTATTTATAATTATAATACCTTCTCTTGTATATAAATTATATATATTCCTATATTATATATTTAGAAAGAAAACAAATTAAAAATTAGAAAATATAAAAAGGAAAAATATAATATTAAAAATAATAAAAATTATAAAAATTAAAATCAATAAAAATATAAAAATGAAAACCCAAACATAAACACATAGACAAGAAGAAGAAGCACAAAATTTTGCACAATAGTTTACCCAACCTACAGTCTGCTCCCTGTGTTCAACACTCTACACATACTTACACCTTTACACACATTTGCAGAGTTATAATAAATTTTAACTCCACATCTTATTTTTCATTGCTTCATTCATTGTGGGTTAATTGTTGTTTGAAGTAGGCTTTCTTGTGGGTCACCACAACGACTGTGTCTTCGCCTTGTGAAAGACATATTTGACTCGTGAAAAACCCTATTCATATGTCTCCCTACATATTGGTTTATGGAAATCCTTGTCACTTGCCGATTGAGTTAATTCATAAATCTTTATTTACAATCCGTGCTTGCAACTTGGACTATCAGAGAGGAGGACAGAGTAGGAAATTGGATCTAAACATATTGCTGGAATTAAGAGATTTCACCTATGACAATAGCCTAATGTATAAGGAGAAAGTCAAGAGATGACATGATAGACACATCAGGAGAAAGCCTAATCAGAATGTGTGATTATTTGATGTGAAATTGAAGTTATTCCTTGAAAAACTGAAAAGCAAATGATCACGACTGTTTATTATTAGAGCTTTGCATGTCAACGATAGCGTTGTCATTTTTGGGTTATTATCTGATGCACAATCATTTGTGGTGAACAGACAGTTGCAAAGCCATATCGAGATCATGATACATTCCTGTCCATAGTGGATTCCATTTATGTCATATCAAACAATGATTCTTTGACTTCTTATGTGTCTGATACATGAGCTGATTTATCTTGTATATATTCCTTTCGTTTTATCCATTCTGTATCCTGTTTTTATCATTCACCTCTTTTTTGTTTGTGTGCTATATGTAGGATGCACTTTATCCTAAGTATTGGGGGAGGTCAATGACTTGAGTTGTTCTATTTTCATTATATTTCATCACTTCTGTTGTTGCTTATACTAAGGGATCCTTTACCCTACGTATAGGAGGAGTGATGTCATTCATTTCGTCTTCTTTATTTTCATTTTATTATCTTCCGTTCTCTCGCTAGTCCTTCAACTTACTGATATTCTTTTTCTATATTTAGGGATCTTTTACCCTAAGCATAGGGGAGGACAAGTTGAGTCATTGAGTTTCTACATTGTTTTCCTCAGTTTTCCCGTTTGTACAGTCTTCTATACCCTAAGTACGTAGTGCTCTAAGGACTCGTTCAAAGATAAATTGCCTAAAAATTAAATCTAAAACTTACAAAGATAATTGCCGAATCTTCACGGCTTCATGGGTCAAGTTGGTGAACCCATTACTTTCTGTTTGATTGATTATCTCTATTAAGGTCAATATAAAAATTTTGCATATTTGCGTCATTTTGTTTTCTTCCTTTGACTCTTGCTCACCTTGAGCCATTATATTGTTTTACACTCCTTTTGTTTCTAGTTGACCCCCGCATCTTTCATCCACATAGATCTTCTTCTTGGTCTTCATGATGGCGACACATGTATAGTTTAGTTGAGACTCTGTCATCAACCACATCGACTCCATATGTTCGCCTTCTCCAATAATTCAGGGTGATTCCCGAGAACTCAGTTCGAACTCCGCAAATCAATCTCCAGACTCCCTGCCTTCTCCAATAAATTGGGATTACTCTTGTCCTGAACTCTGCCCGTTTTGGATGGCCATTGATTTCACTCCTTATACATCGCCATTCTTAACAAAGTTCTATGTTGACCTGAACACAGGATAATTCTCTACATATGGTGCTGCAATTCAGACTGTTCAGGGTATTCTTCCATGTGCAGATCAAGACCCCAATCTCGAGCAAAAAATATAAGTAGAATTTGAAATAGCTAGTGGAAGAGGAAAGGGACAACAAACCCAACCAGACAGAGAAGCCAATCAAGGGAAAGGGAAATACACAATGCAGAACGAAGTTAACACTCGGTTGCTTGCATCCATATAGGCAATTCAACAACAACAAACCAGTCAAGACCTATCCCAGATAGCCTTCCAAGAAACGTTGAATGATTTTAGGAGGAGGTTAGATGAAAGAGAAGGCAAAAGAGAGGATGATATCACCAGTGAGAATGAGTTTAACTAAGGAGGTGCAGGGGATGATTTTTCAATGGGTGGACCCCAATACGAGAGAAGAGAGGAAGGACCACCGCTGCTGAAGCCAACTCTGAAGCAAACATATAATCCTGGAGTGTGCCGTATCATAGAGTGGATACAAATTCCACCAATACATGCTTACTTCAAGCTGAAGCCGCATTTTCTCTCTCTGCTCCCTACTTTCCATGGGAATACTACAGAGGAACCATACATCCACTTGTAAAAATTTGGCCGCATTTGTGCCACTGCTCATTACCCCAATATCCTTTTGGGGGTGATCAATATGACTACCTTTCCTTTCAGCCTTTAGGATAGGCCTTGTATTGGGTCGATCACTTGGGAAAGGTAGTCATGAACTGGTAGGAGTTAGAGTCTTCTTTTCTCCACAAATTTTACCCCCTCGGTCGCCTGAACCAGAGGCGTGCTTGCATCTCCAGTTTTTGCCAGCAGTCCCACGATATGATACATGAAGCGTGGGAAAGATTAAAGGATCTGTAGGAGAAGTGTCCCCACCATGAGATCCCGAAGACCAATCTTGTGCAACACTTCTTTGGTGGGTTGACACTAGAATGCCAGAAGCTTGTCGAAGCCGCTTGGGGTGGCTCTCATTTCAATAAGGATGAGGATGTTGTCTAGAACATTTTTGAGGAGATGTCCGAAGGAGGGTCCACTCAATCTTCATCACATGCATACATGAATATGCCCGTCGCCAGCCACAAGCCTATTAACATGGTACTCATGCCAAAGACAAGGATGAAAGCTCCAACCTCAGCATTATTGGGAGCCACTTGTCTAAGGTGGACATCATAGAGAAAAGGTCGCAGGACCTTGAGAAACTTTCTGTCATTAAGAAGAGGACCCAAGGCATGGAAAAATTCGATTTGATTTCCCAACAGATGGAGCAGCTCGTCCGAGCATTGAATGCCAATGCTTGCAACTCTGTATCTGCCATTGCCGAAACTTCCGCTAAGAAGAAGGAGTCATCACCGATCCAGCTGCCTCAGCCGAGTCCACCACAACGTTTACGTATCCAGCGCATGTACTACGTGCAAGTTTTAGAGCAGCCCTCGTAGTCCCATACACAGATGGTTGTGTATCAACCAGAGTCCCGACCTGCCTATTCCAAGCATTTCTCCCCCACCTCCGCCACTGATTTAGGAAGTCAATGGTGTTTGGAATAACAAGGCACAAGTGACTCATCCTTTGGGACATTCACTATGTCAAAACATGGGCAACAACCCTATGACCACCACCAACAACAACATGGAGGAAGACCCTACGAGCTCTTGCATCAACAGTAGCCTCCTTATCACAACAATACACGGAGGTAGAACTATCAGGAAGGTCCTCAGCAGCTCGGATACCACAACTAGTGATATCATCAGCAGCAACCGACTGCTTAACATTATCTTCAATACTCACAATATTCCTCCCTTCCTTCTCCTCACCAATCTTCTCATGGATACCATCAACAATCTCACCATCCTTACTAGAGTTAGAAACCCAGCAGGGGGAATCTTCTAAGATTGTGCCGGTAAACTCTACCCTTACTTGCTTAGAATAATTAATGAAGAATATTGCTAAGATGAACCAGAAGATTGATGATTTAACAACTGCAAAAACTGTATCCCAGCTCATGTCGAGGCAAACCTGAACAATTTTGAACACAAGAAGCAGGTATTTAGTAGTGTCCAGCCCCAATCAGGTGAATTTAATTGCTTTTTATCTAATGTAGTTACTCTCAAGAGCGGTACGACACTCCTGCCCTCAGTGACGACAAAGGGAAAGCATCCTTCATCTAACAGGGAATCATCAGTCCAACTAGCACAAGGGCAGAGTAACAATAGAGCAGCACCACCAATAGAAAAACTATAAAAAATGAAGAAAATACCAAAATACAAAAAGACAACAGCAAACCCGATAGAGACCAGTTTGCATTGGAGATGCCTACACGTGCCACAGAATAAGCGTCAATCTTGAAGAAACTTGTACCTGCAATGGATCCAAAACCAACACACGAAGCCGAGCCTGTATTTTTTGGTCCACAGCTAGTAGATGATTTCACATATTTTTGCCATCTACCTATAAACAATGATATGTACATAACTTTTAATGATACATTTTTAGATTCTATAAATATTCCTTTTCCAAAAATAATGGAAAAACAAAAAAAATGAAAATTTTTTGAAAAATTCTTTGTCTGATCCTACCATTGTAGAAATTATTCAAAATTTGGTCTTGAATATGCCTTTGATGAAAGATCTTGAGTACATGCCAGCTGTAAAGAAAGGATTAAAAGATGCATGTACAACTAGGCGCATGCCTCATCCTCACAATGCACAGAGTAAAGGTGGCAAGTCCGAAAAGCATATCCTTACAATGTCTACAGTCATTGCCATCAACAATCTCTCGGACAAAAAGCTAGATAAGGGAGCACCACTTGTTCGTTGTCAGATATTTAACCAAGAGTTTGAATGCACTTTGCTTGACAGTGGGTCTTCTGTAAATTTAATGCAAGCTTCACTGCTCACATAATTTGAGTTAGGACTGCTCAAACCTATAAAGATGATTTTGCAATTCGCAGACAAATCTGTTAAGCGACCTAGGGGCATGTTGGAGGATGTAATTGTCATGGTTCATGGGATGCAATTCCTCCCAATTTTGTTGTGCTAGACATGGATGTCTCCACGCCTCTACTCCTCACCCCCATCATCCATGGACAACCGCTCCTATGAACAACCAATGCATTAGTGAATTGCGGCACTAGTGAGATCATAATCAGCTCCAACGATAGCAAAGTCATGATAGAGATCGTGTCCGATGTAAAGCCTACAGAGGGAACATCTGCAACGGGTATGCGGGTGATCGACCATTCTGAAGATTGCAACTTTCTAGCTGAAACTCAAGATACCAACCTATTTATGGATGATAATGAGATCCATAAATGCTTCGACCCAGAGGAAGGAATGGAGAATGCAGTCGAATTTCTCCTTGTTGATCATGACAAGATTCTTGCTGAATCACTTGATGAGGTTTCTATGGAGATCATGTGCCCTCAAGACCAAGAGTAGATCATCGAGGATTTCTGCAACGAAGAGGATATTATTGAAAACTTCTGTGAATTTTTGAATGAAAAGTCTGAACAAAGCATGGTAGACACTAAAAAGATGACACAACCACCACTTATCATGATAATCGAAGTCACCGTCGAATTAGCTTCCACCCCGCTTGACAGAAACAACTGCCCTGCAATATATAGTACACCTTCCTTGCAGGTGACATTAACATGTACCCAATCATCATCAAAGCCCATCTGATCGAAGACCAGGAGTCTTTACTGATGGAGGTTATTGAACGAAAATGCAAGGCTATTGGTTGGAAAACTTCGGATCTCCATGGGATCAACCCTTCTCTTTGCTCGCATCACATTTTCCTTGAGGAAGAAAATAAACCCTCCCGTAACATTCAGAGAATGCTGAATTCAAACCATCGAGAGGCTATCATGAAAGAAATTTAGAAATAGTGTGACGTGAGATTCATATATCCCATCTCCGACAGCAAATGGGCGGGCCCTCTGCATGTAGTGCTGAAGAAATCAGGGATCACCATCATGAAGAATTACAAAAGAGAGGAGATCGTGACCAGAACACCCACTTCTTGGCGAGTGTGCATGGATTAGAGAAGACTCAATCTCTACCAAGAAGGACCACTTTCTGCTGCCCTTCATTTGCTAGATTCTTGAGAGAATGGCAACGAAGGAATACTTCTGCTTCTTGGACGGATACTCTGGATATAATCAAGTTGTTATAGCTCCTGGAGATCAGGAGTAGACTATGTTCACCTGTCCATTTGGTACATACGGCTTCAGACGGATGCCGTTTCATCTATGCAATGCCCCAACCACATTTCAGAGGTGTATGCTTGCAGTTTTCGCCGACATGGTGGGCAATTTTCTTGAGTTTCTTCACAGACGATTTTATGATCTATGGGGACTCCTTTGATCAATGCCTTGATTACTTAGACCAAGTCTTGCGGGGGTGGTGTGAAGTAAATCCAATGCTCTCGTAAGAGAAGAGCAACTTCATGGTGACTGAAGGAATTGTGCTGGGTCACGTTGTATCTAAACTTGGCATGGAAGTTGACCCAACCAAGGTGGAGGTGATTTCCAAACTAGAGCCACCAATAACTATCAAACAAGCTAGTTTATTCTTAGGACATATCTGTTTCTACCGACGGTTCATCAAAGATTTTAATAAGTTGGCTAGACCATTGACAAAACTACTAGGTAAGGAGAATGATTTCATTGTCGATGATTGTGTGTCCTTTCCTTTAATTAGTTAAAAGAACTTATCACTGATGCCCCTGTCTTACAACCATCGATTTGGACACAACCTTTTGAGATAATGACAGATGTATCAGATTATTCCATCGCTGTCATGCTTGTATAGAAGAAAGATAATGTCCTATTTGTTATTCACTATGCTTGTCAAATGCTCGATGAAGCTCAAAGAAATTACAAAGTCACTAAGAAGGAACTGCTAGCGGTAGTTTTTGCCTTGGAAAAGTTCAGATCCCATTTCCGCAGGTCCAAGGTCATCATATATATAGATCACTCGGCCATCCAGTACTTACAGCAGAAGAAGGATGCCAAACCACATCTAATACTGTGAATCCATATCCATTTTCACCAGTGGGAGGATCCATATCTATTCCATGAGGATGCTGATTGCATGTGGAGGAGGTGTATTCCCCAGGAGGAAATTCTGAGTGTCCTTGCACTTTGTCATGATAAAGAATCAGGAGGACACCATTCATGCAGATGAACTTCGGTAAAAGTTCTTCAGAGTGGCCTTTGGTGGCCTACATTATTCAAGGATGCAGAAGATTACACCAAGCATTGCATTGACTGCCAGAAGATGGGAAACACCATAGGAATGAGAGATACGATGCCTCTGAAGTCCATTCATATATCAGATGTCTTCGATGCTTGGGGGCATCAGCTTTATGGGTCCATTTCTGAACAACCATGGCTACAAATATATCCTACTTGCTGTCGACTACGTGCGTTGCTGGATGAAGGATATTCCCTCTCGAACAACCAACAGTCGAATTGTTTGTTGATTCTTAAGAGATCACATCATTGCGGTACAAGATTCCCAATATTTTAATATTAGATGGGGGTAGTCATTTCATCAACAACGAGGTGAATAGTTAACTCAAGAATTCTACATAGAACATCATGTTGCTTCACCATACCACCCGCAGTCCAATGGCTTAGCTAAATGTTCCAATAGGGAGATAAAGACAATTCTGCAAAGGCTTGTGTGTCCGGATCACAAGAACTGGTCTCAGCTACTTGGTTCAGTTCTTTGGGCTTACAGAACTGCGTACAAGTCTCCATTAGGAATGTCTCCCTATACCTTATCTATGACAAGCCATGTCATCTGCTCGTTGAGCCGATTCATAAATCTTTATGGACCATTAACATCTGCAACTTGGACTCTGAGAAAGACGAAAACAATCGAAAAGTGGACCTAAACAGATTATTGGAATTCATAGATTATGCCTACGACAACAAACTGATGTACAAGGAGATGGTCAAAAAGTGGCACGATAAGCATATTCGTCGCAAGTCCTTTGAGCCGGGTCAGAAGGTGTGGTTGTTTGATGCGAAATTGAAGATCTTTCCAAGAAAGTTGAAGAGAAAATGGACTAGGCCATTTACAGTGAGGCATGCGACAATGGAAGCGTGATGATATCTGATTTATCGGCTGACGCACAACCATTTGTGGTCAATGGACGTCTCTTGAAACTGTATCTTAAACATGACATAATTCTGTCTGTCGTTGACTCAATACAAGTGATTTATGATGAGGAGCCAAATATTTCCATATCTACATACGAAGACAAAGTAAATCAAAACATTTTTAATGACTTTTCTTCTTTTCATTCTTTAGTTTCTTTTTCTCCCGAAAAGGTGTCATCCCCTTCATCATGGCTATACTTAGGATGTACTTTGTCCTATGTGGGGGGGGGGTGTTCACCCCAAGCTGTTCAAATCTCTTATTCTATCTTCGACCATCTTTTCTTCTTTTCTTCTTTTTGTTTTAATTTTATTTTTTCTACTGAAAAGCTGTCGCCCCTGTTTATCAATCTTCTATACTTAGGACGTACTTTGTCCTAAGTATAAGGGGGTATGCACCCCGATTCCTTTCATTCTTTGATCCTCTTCATTGTATCCTTTTCTTTTCTATACTTAGGGATATCTTACCCTAAGTATAGGGGGAGACAGTCTGAGTACGATCTATTTATTCCCACCCTTAACCCTCCCTGCCTTGTGTACAGTCTGCTATACTTATGATTATTTGATCCCAGTATAGAGGGGGACGG
This sequence comes from Ottelia alismoides, assembly GCA_037367405.1. Classification (NCBI taxonomy): domain Eukaryota; kingdom Viridiplantae; phylum Streptophyta; class Magnoliopsida; order Alismatales; family Hydrocharitaceae; genus Ottelia; species Ottelia alismoides. The sequence goes on from JAZKJV010001218.1 coordinate 254,576, forward strand.
TTGACTTCTCATTCATTTATTTCTTTGTCATTCATTTATTATTTAGGCTTTTCTATACTTAGTAAGAGTTATGTCTTCTCTTTTTCTCTCTGATCTATGAGGACATAGCTCAAGCTAAGTATACGGGGGTCGTATATACCGTGTATGTACTCTAGACATAACTCGTACTTCCATATTTTCAATTACCTTGGCTAAAGATACTGTCTAAAATACTATTAAATTCATTAAAATCACTTAATAAAAGGATGTCGATTATTCCTTAAATTCTTTGTGTATATACTAATTAATAAATCAGGAAAATATTTTGCGAAATGTTTGAAAAAGAGTTTGAAAATCTATGTTAAAAATCTTTCCAAAGCTATTTAAAAAAATATTTTGTAAAATGTTTTCAACATGTGAAATATATTTTATTTGAAAAAAGTTATTTTTATTGTGTGAAATAAAAATATTTTGGAAATCTAATTGCATATGGTTTGGAAATGGTTGCAAAAATATTTTGAAAAATCTATATATACTGTTTGAAAAACCTTTGCAAAATGATTTTCACATATTTGTAAATGCTTGTAAAATTATTTGTAAAAAATATTTTGGACTATAGTTTTCAAAATTGTTTGCAAAATGATTTTTCAAATAAGATCGAGGAATATATACATCGCTCTAAAATTCTTTACTAATTGTATAAATTTATCTATTAAAATGATCACATAGCCCTTGTAAATTCTTAAAAATGCAAGTCTTGTAAATATAAGATGCATCCCCATGTAAATAATTGTACCTATTTTCTTAGACAAAATCCTTTGTTTTCAAAAATCCCAAAAACATTTGCAAAACCTTTTTAAAATCTATAAAAAGCTCAAAAGTTTGACAATTTCATCACACAAATATTTTCTACATTGTACTAGCATTTGCATAGCATTCACATTTTTCATATTGAATGTGATAATTGAACAAGTCTAAGTAAATTCCGAAGATTGGAGCTTGGTTGGACATTAAATCTACCTAATCACAAGAACCTTATTGGAGCTGGAATTGAGGTACTTCAGGTTTAATTTACTTAATTCTTTGAGAATCGGGATACTTGGTTCAAAGGATTCTTGACTGCCTAATTAGAGTATATCGGAGAACACACATGGCTTTTGTTGATAACGACCTAACTTGGAAACCTGCACCTTTCACTTATCTTAACTCAGTTGGAGTGGTGAGGGGATTGGATTTGTCGGTATGAGACACACACAAGTAGAAACATTTATCCTCGTCTAGGGAGGGAAGTGCACCCCAACCCGTCCAGTAACAGAGATGTCTAAAGACATGAGAGTATGAGTTGCAATAATGTTTCAAAAGAGGGATGGTCTACCGACTCAAAAGGAAAAATCTCCTTATGTAAATGCTGTTGTATATAGTATTTCAAAAAAAGAAGAAGCAAAAAGAAAAAAAACTTCAAAAATGCGGATAGGCCTGATTGAAAATAAAATGCCCGCTGGACTGCATATATTTGTATAGTCAATAAGCAAGCTTGAGCTTCAAAGTCATAACATGTGAGCCTGCAGCTGGATGACTTTACTACACTGGTCTTGCAGCCTAGGATAGGTAGCTACATTGGCTACCATCCATTCTTCTCTTCAACCATCCTCTTGAGCTTGTTGCCACTTGAACTTAGAAGGGAATACCCCGCTCCTTGAGGAAGGAGTTGCTGGATTGGGGAAACATTGGGTTATCATGCTAGAAAAGTCTGTCTCTTTGTCATTTCAGTTGGGGAGAGCAACTATCACATACATTGTACAAGTAAAATTTAAAGTCATAAGGGTTTGCGTATGAGTTGAAATATTCTGACCTGGATATTGAGGAGACTTGAGCAGAGTTTCAGGATTCTTGAAGGCTATTGTATTTCAAATCCATTTCCCAATAAGGTTCCGACCGCACTAAAATTCCAGAGGTCCGACTTATGCTCTAAACTTTGATTTTATGAAGACAAGTTTGACAATCTGATTTAATCCAATTTCTTTCTTTTTCTTTTCTTCATTTATATTTTCTACTCTTATTGCATAAGTGTTTGCTAGGGACTAGCGAAGGCAAGCATAGGGGGTAATAATCTCCTTTTCATCACCTTTATTCTATCATTTTAACCTTAAAAACCCTAGCCAATGCATGTAAATAGCCTTAATTTGTACAAATTAATATTCATTCTTTGCTGTATAAATTGTGTATAAAATACTATTTTTAATGCCAAAATTATTGAATAAAGAAAAGAAAAGAAAAAGAATAAATACCAAAGGAATTTTATGACCCTAAACCACGAGACCTAGGCATCTTGATGACTAGGTCGACAAGGAATAAAGTAGGGGGAGATAAGGGCCAATGATTCATTCAAAATCCCATTTATTAATTCAGCATTTATTTATTTTTGGAACCTATTTTATTTTCCACTTATTGTACTCAAATAAAGAAACCTTAAACATGAAAGTTGTAGATAATAATATATAAAAAAATACAAAATTGATTTCATACAAAAATAATTTACAGCACAAGAGTTATGCTCTAAATAAAAAGCCTAAATCCCAACTTCTCAGATCTATATCTCTTGAATAAAAGCTCAAAATAAATCACAATCACCTTTAATTGTATATAACTTTTAATAAGCTATTTAATGAAGGTGGTTTCATATTTTTCGGAGTTAAAGCGTGAAAGTTAGGTTATGGACCTCTATTGTACAATATACACGAATAAAATATTCATTTTATTTATTCTTCATTATTTTTGTAATTTTATATTTTTATAATTTTGTAAATATTATTTATAATACTTGTACATATTTAAACTAGAATTAAATAAAAAATAAAACTTTAAAATAAAATATGTATACTAAATACATAGATGAATATATAATACTTATACCAATGTATTTTATATCCCTATTTATTTACTTGTAATTAATATATCAGAAAAATATAATAAAAATATATTAAAGTGTATAAAAATAACTTATAATTTTATAAAATAAGAAAATAAATAATAAAACCAAATGTAAAAATAAAATAAAATACAGAAATCATAGTAAAATATACTTGTAAAGGAAACCCTAAAAAGTAACTTGTAAATAAAAAGCTCTAACAAATAAATAAAAATAAAAAATACTATATAAAATAATAAACATTTTTTATTTTACAATTCAAAATTAATAAAACCATTTACTAATTATTATATATTTTACAATAATTTGAGAGTGTGGTTTTTCCTAGTTGGTCCACGTGGACCAACCAAGTTGAGTCTTGAGTTGACCAAAGGTCAACGCTCTGACCCGCCTGTAGACTTTGACACACCTCAGTTGACCCCTCTCTTTGTCGATTTTTGTAGACCAATACATTCACTAGTTTGGGTTGATTCCTCGATGTCTTTTGTTCCTCGATCCATTACCTTACACGCCAACCCGTTTACTCGACCCGAGCATCGTGGATTCACCCCATCTCCCTCGTTCTTTGGAGCCCGTTCATCGCCCCTACTTAAATTCGCATCCATCCAACCTTGTTTTTTATCCTCCTTCCACATGAAACCCTAACCTTGGGCCTTGATCCTCAATCTTGGTGACAACAGGAATCTGGTCGACTCTTTGGGCGGAGATTTAGGTGTTGAATTGAAGTGATCCAGGTCAACCGTCAACCTCGCCGGAGCTACTTCTCCTAGTCGTCTTTCGCCAGTGAGCTCTCTTTTTCTTCATTCCTTTCGTTCCTTAGGTTAGCTGTAACTCAATCTTAGTTTTTATTTCTTTGAATCCCATCTTTATTACTGAATTTATCGATCCTTTTGTGCAGTGGAGCTCCTACTCCGCCGCTTGTTTCCGTCCAAAAGTCGATCCCCTCTGCCTTGTGGATCCCTTCCATCTCTTTCTAGTCGCATTCTCCTCATCCAAGGCATTCCCGTACACCCAGATCTTGCATAGATATGTGGACCTGCTATCCACCCTCCGCCTTACGCTGGAGAGCTCCGCTCGATGCCTTCCTTCGCCCATTCACGCTTTTGGTGCCACCCGAGCATCATATTTCTGTGGAGACTAACCTCTGTAGTAACTAGCAAAGAAAAATAACCTCTTGGAGACTCGTTGATGCTGGAGAAGGCCCCCAGGTAGAGGAGCTCCATCGGCCAACATATAGGCCCCTTGCACCTTTTTGAGCCCCTTCCTCGATACAGGAGGACATCAAGATACTTTTGAACCCCTCAAGTGCAAGAGAAGCCATCTACCTTAGGATTTCGTAGATCAAACTCAACCGGGCTGTGTTCTTGGCCTCCTCTTCCTCCGTGCTCCACAGCTATCCGATCAAGCCCATTCTGCCAGGTGTACAATTGCCTTTTGATCTTCTCCTTGATCGGTCGTCAGATCATCTAGGGTGAACTAATCTTGGCCGACCAAACACGAACCGCTACCAGCCGACGGATGCGAGACACAAGAACTAGTGAAGAAACCAGGTCCACTCGCTCCTACACGATGAAAGGGTATACTGCATATTCACTCGCACATTTTGTGTATTTATAGTTTAGTCGTGAAAATTTCTTTTGTAGCTTCAAAATATTTGTAATATTTACAGACTTGCCCTGGTAGGTTATCATATTTGCATGTTTACCCGTGCCATCGAAGCTAACGTGCCTGTGCACATGGGTTTGGCTAATTTGTAGATGAGGCCTCACACATTTACTTATTTAATATTTGGTTCAGAAACATTCATCTAGTTCTTAAATATTTTTATAATATTTGCAAAAAGGACCTCGAACTTCATCTATTTGCACATTCATCAAATGCTTAGCCAGCTCACAAACCTTGGAATATTTGCAAATAAACCCTTACTGGTTTTGTTTCTTATGCTTTGATAAAAAATTTTAGAATATAAGTTGTAACTTTCTATACAAATTGCATCTTGGCCCCTACGCTTTATTATATTTACATTTATGCCTTTGTTAGGCTGTAGTTTCTTTTTGTAGTTTCTCATTTATTTAAAATAGCTAACGTGCTCCAAAAAAACTCCAAAAATAGTATTGGAGGCCTGGTTTATCTTAGATTCATGCTACAGTTTCATTCCTGCTTTTTGGAACTTTAATCTATTTTATAAAAATAAAAATGACACTTTTATTCCCTGTTTAGCTTACAAAATACCGAAAAATATAAATCATCTTGAAAAATTCCCCAAAATTTTTTTTAAAGTGTTTTTAACCTTCAAACCAAAATCACTAAGAATAGAAAAAGAAAAATCTTAAAAATTGAAAGCCCAAAACCCTTTATAAAAATCTATAAATTTTCAAAAATTCAAAAAATAGTGTTTTTTATAATTTTCTCTATATTATTATTTATAAATTAAAATTAATTTGGAGGAATTTTGATACTGTTTCTTATTTTTCATCTCCATTTTAATCTGACCCATTTATTTTATCCTTGTTTTGGGGTATTTTTGACTTAAAAATATATGAAAACTAGCAAAATTCACAAAAAAATCACAAAAATAAAAAAATTAAAACTTAAAAATATTTAATTATGTAATTTTTCTTTATTTTTTGTTATATATGTATATTCTTATTATCCCATATTGTATATATAACTTTATATATTATTACATATCTTTTATAAAATGAAATTAAAAAATCTAAAAATATAAAAAGAAAATATAAAAATATAAAATCAAAATCAAAATCAAAATCAAAATATATAATATATATTTATATAAATTTATAACCCACAAAACATATTTTGGCTAAGTAATTGAGAGCCAAATTGTGCTTGATTCTTCTATCTCACATTGCTTTACACCTGTGCTTCCGGTGTTTGACCCCTACTTGCTTGTCATTATACATATATAGTAGGGTATAATAAATTTTGATTCACACTATTTTGCTTGACTTATTAATTATGTGCGTTAATTGTTGAAATAACCGAGAAATTTGAGTAGTCATCTCAACGATAAGTGAAGCTGATTTGTCATCTCATTTTAGCGACTCCGATTTTTCTGTCTTTCAATTGACGCCATTGCCAGGGAGCATCGACTTGTAGAGTATTTTGTCTCTTTACTTCTTATCCATTTTGAGATTATTTCTTTTATTTGATTATCTATTTTGAATTGTTTGACATCTCTTCTTTTGTCTTCTTGCTAGGGACCGCGTACCGAGGATGATTGCCTAGGTAATTCTATGCAGCCTTGGGACAAGGAGTCGACTATTCCGACCTAGCCGACATGAGAGAGCAGAAGAGTTTAGAGAGAGAGGACAATAGCTTAGGCATTTTATTTTCTTATGAGAGAGAGATTTATTTGAATTATTAATTCGTAATAATACAAGTACTTTGGACCTGGACACTCGAGCCCAATTTCCAAGTGTTTGTTCACTTGGGGCCTGAACGTGTTTTCCGTGTTTTCCATCAGCTTATTTTATTTTTTTATCATGATTTGTGTTTTTCACCTTATTTTTATTTGTTTTGTGGAACGAGCCCTTAGTCTTTAGGCTTGCTTGACCGTGCAACCTAAGGCCAAAAACCTAATTATTTTGCATGCACCTATAGTTTTCACATTTGGACTTAGAATACTTAATTGTTAAATACTCAGCTTTGAAACCTCGTGTAGAGAGAGGTCGTATACATTGCTTGTAGGACCCTTGTGGCAGCACCGATCAACGTCGAAGATCAGATTTAGGTTTCATTCTGAGTATTTAGCACTTGGTTCTTCATGTGTAGCAATTGCTTGCTTAGGATGATTTCCGTGTGCATATCGACATATAGTATATGTTTAAAAATTGCTGTTTTGCAACCAGTATGGAGAGAGCTAGGAAGCACTGCAAGTCTCTGACTGAGCATTCATCATTTAGGCACTAAGGTGAGATTTCCATCTTAGTGTCACCTATCATTGCTTTTCCGACTATCTCCCTTTGTTTTTGGATCACATAGAAATCAAAGAAAATACAAAAACATTTGACGCTTGTATAGAATCTACTCAAAGCAAGTGATAACATAAAAAATTAAGAAAGGGATTGCTAAAAATACTTGACCTAAATAAAATTGATTAATTAGACTCATTGATTTGAGTGAGAAAAGTCCTCATTTGTTTTCAGGTTTCATGGGAAGGTCTCCTTCCCTGAGAGAGAGCGTTATCGTAAGGAATGGAGCCGAAAACCCATTCTGTGGCTGCCTCATGTATCGCCTGGATTTCTAAAGTATTGGCACTTCTATCGTACGTATACGAGTAAGTCTTGGTCAATGATGATGTTATCTATTGTGTAGAGCATCGACCTTGCCCAAAGTATTGAGCTTAGGCCACACCTTCACGGGGGTGTCTGTCTCATCATCTTGCGTCCGAGTAGGTCTTCGCATGCTCACATGTGATTTTGTTGCGAGCAAGGTCTGAAGTAGTGGTTTTGTCTACCGGCTTCCTCTCTCTATTTCTTTGGATGAGTAGGGATCTAGGAAGGGTTACAAGGATCTTAAAAAGTACAGACTACGGGTTTCAAAGTAGGAGGATAAGTACGTGATACTTTTCTGGCAGTATCTCTCTCCTATAGGCATAGCGCTCTAAGGACTCATTCAAAATAAATTGCCTAAAAATCAAATCTAAAACTAACAAAGATAATTTCCAAATCTTCACAGCCTTACGGGTCGAGTTGGTGAACCCAATACTTTGTGTTGGAACAATTCTCTACATCTAGTGCTGAAATTCAGACTAATCGGGGTATTGTTCCATGTGCAGACCAAGCTCGAGCCAGAAAGACAAGTAGAATTTGAAATGGTCGGTGGAAGAGGAAAGGGACATTGACCACAACCTAATGGAGAAGCCAAATTAGGGGGGATGATAATACTTAATGTAGAATTAAATTAACAGTCAGCTGCTTGCATCCATACATGCAATTCAACATCAACTGACCAATCAAGCCCTAGCCTAGATCACCTTCCAAGAAACACTGAACATCTTGAGGAGGAGGAGGACATACGAAAGAGAAGGTAGAAGAGATGATGATATGAACAGTGAGAATGAGTTTAATGAAGGAGGTGCATGAGATGATTTTTCAGTGGGTGGACCCCAATACGAGAGAAGAGAGGCATGACCACCATCGCTGAAGCCAACTCTGAAGCAAACATACAATCCTGGAGTGGGCCGCATCATAGAGTGAATCCAAATTCCACCAATACATGCCCACTTTGAGCTGAAGCCATGGTTTATCTCCCTGCTCCATACTTTCCATGGGAATACTACGGAGGAACCATACATCCACTTGCAAAAATTTGGCCACATCTGTTCCACTGCTCATTACCCTAATATCCCGTTGAGGGTGATCAAGATGTTTGCCTTTCCTTTCTACCTCCAGGACAAGGCCTTGTATTGGATCTATCACCTGGGAAATGTACGACTTGGGAGGAGTTAAAGTCTGCTTTTCTCCACAAAGTTTTCCCTCTCGGTCACCTAAACCAGATGCATGCTCGCATCTCCAGTTTCTACCAACAATCCCATGATACAATGCATGAAGCATGGGAAATATTCAAGGATATGCAGGAGAAGTGTCCCCACCACGAGATCCCGAAGACCAGTCTCGTACATCATTTTTTTGGTAGGTACTGGAAAGCCAGAAGCTTGTCATCGCTGCTTATGATGGCTCGTATTTTAACAAGGATGAGGATGTTTTCTAGAATATTTTTGAGGAGATGGCTGAAGGAGAGGCCACTCATCCTTCGTCACATGCATACATGAAGATGCCCGTCACCAACCACAAGCCTATTAACATGGCTACTCAAGTCGAAGACAAGGATGAAAGCTCCAACCTCAACATTATTGGGAGCCACTTGTCTAAGGTGGACATCATAGAGAAAAGGTTGCAGAACCTCGAGAAATTTCCTGTCATTGAGAAGAGGATCCCAGGCTTGGAGAAGCTCGATTTGATTTCCCAGCAGATGGAGCTGCTCGTCCGAGCATTGAATGCTAGTGCTTGTAACTCTGTATCTGCCACTCCCAATATTTATGGATAGAAGAAGGAGACATCACTGATCCAACCGCCTCAGCCGAGTCTGTCGTAGTTCCAACCTATCCATCACATGTACTACATGCATATTCTGGAGTAGCCCCCGTTGTCCAAGACACATGGTTGTGTATCAACCAGAGCCCCAACCTACGTATTCCGAGCAGTTCTCCCCACCTCCGCCGCTGATTCCAGATGTCAATGGTGTCTAGAATATTGAGGCATAGTTGACTCGTCCTCAGGGACATTCTCTGGGTCAGAACATGGGCAACATGCCCTATCACCAGCAACATTAGCAAGGTGGAAGATCCTACCAGCCCACACATCTGCAACAACCTCCTTATCACAACAATACATGGAGGCAGAACTATCAGCAAAGTCCTCAGCAACCCGGATACCGTAACCAGAGATATCATCAACAACAGCCGGCTGCTCAATATTATCCTCAATAATCATAGTATTCTTCCCTTCCTTCTCCTTACCAATCTTCTCAGGGATACCAGAAATAGTCTCACCATCCTTACCAAAGTCAGAAACCCCAGCAGGGGAATCTTATGAGATTGTGTCGGTAAACCCAACCCTTGCTTTCTTAGAATAATTAGTGAATATGGCTAAGATGAACCAGAAGATTGACAATATGCCATCTACAAAAAACTGCTATTCCAACTTAGGTCGAGGCAAATCCGAACAATTTCCGACGCAAGGAGCAGGTAGCCGGTAGTGTCCTGCCCCATTCAGGTGAATTTAATTGCTTTTTATCTAATGATGTTACTCTCAGGAGTGGTACGACACTCTAACCCTCAATGAAGGTGAAGGGAAAACATCCTGCATCTAACAGGGAATCATCAGTCCAACCAGCACAAGGGTTGAGAAACATTTTTGGAGCAATACCACCAGGTAGAAAACCACAAAAAATGAAGAAAATACCAAAATACAAAAATACAATAGCAAACCCGGTGGAGACCAGCTCACATTGAAGAAGCTTGCACGTGCCACAGAACCAGCATTAATCTTGAAGAATCTTGCACCTGCAGCAGATCGAAAGTCATCACACGAAGTCGAGCCTGCATTTTTGATCCACAGCTTGGAGATGATTTCACACATTTTTGCCATCTACCTGTAAATAATGATATGGACATAACTTTGAATGATACAGTTTTAGACTCTATAAATATTCCTTTTCCTGAAGAAATGAAAAAAGATAAAAAATTGAAAAATTTGAAAATGCTTTGTCTGATCCTGTCATTGTAGAAATTATTTAAAAATTGGTCTTGAATATGCCTTTGAGGAATGCTCTTGAGTACATTCCAGCTATAAAGAAAGGATTGAAAGATGAATGTACAACTAGACGCACACCTCATCCTCACAATGCACAGAGTAAAAGTGGCAAGTCCGAAAAGCATACCCTAAAAATGGTCACAGTTAATGCCATCAGCAATCTCCCAGACAAAAAGCCAGATAAGGGAGCACTGCTCGTTCACTGTCAGATGTTTAACCAAGAGTTTGAACACGCTTTCCTCAATAGTGGGTCTTTGTCAATTTAATGCCAGCTTCACTGCTCATGGAATTCAGGTTAGGACCACTCAAACCTCCAAAGATGATTCTGTAATTCGCAAACAAATCTGTCAAGTGGCCTAGGGGCATGTTGGAGAACATAATCATTACGGTTCAGGGATGTAATTCCTTGGCAGATTTTGTTGTGCTAGATAAGGATGGCTCCATGCCTCTGCTCCCACCCATCATCCTTGACGTCCGTTCATGTGATAACCAATTTAGTAGTGAATTACTACACTGGAGAGATCACATTCAACTCCAGCGAGAGAAAAGTCATGATAGAGACCGTGTCCGATGCAAAGCCTACAGAGGGAATATCTGCAACGGGTGTGCGGGTGATCGACCATTCCGAAGACTGTGACTTTCTAGCTTAAATTTAACATACCATCCTCTTTATGGATGATAATGAGATCTATAAATTCCTTGACCCAGAGGAAAGAATGGAGAATGTAGTCAAATTTTCCCTTGTCGATCATGACAAGATTCTTGCTGAATCGCTTGATGAGGTTTCTATGGAGATCATGTACCCTCACGACCAAGAGCATATCATTGAGGATTTCTGCAATGAAGAGGATATTATTTGAAAACTTTTTTGAATTTTTGAATGAAATGCTGAACAAATCATGGTGGACACCGAACATATGAAAGAACCACCACCTATTATGATAACTAAAGTCACCGTCGAAGCAACTTCCACTTCGCTTGAGCTGAACCAACTGCCCTCCAATATGAAGTACACCTTTCTTGCAGGTGAACCTAACATGTACTCGGTCATCATCAATGCCCATATGACCGGAGACCACGAATCTCGTCTGATGGAGGTTCTTGAATGAAACCGAAAGGCTATTAGTTGGAAAAATTCGGATCTCCATGGGATCAACCCCATCTCTTTTCTCGCATCACATTTTCCTTGAGGAAGACATCAAACCCTTCCGTGAATTTCAGAGAATGCTGAATCCGAACCTTCGGGAGGTTTTCATGAAAGGAATTCAGAAATGGTGCGATGTGGGATTCATATATCTCGTCTCTGATAGCAAATGGGTGAGCCCTCTGCATGTAGTGCTGAAGAAATCAGGATCACCATCGTGAAGAATGACAAAGGAGAGGAGATCGCGACCGGAATACCCACTTATTGGTGAGTGTGTGTTGATTACAGAAGACTCAATCTCACTACCATGAAGGACCACTTTCCGCTGCCCTTCGTCAACTAGATTCTTGAGAGACTAGACGTGAAGGAATACTTTTGCTTCTTGGATGAATACTCTGAATATAATAAGGTTGCTATAGCTCCTGAAGATCAGGAGAAGACTATGTTCACATGTCCTTTTGGTACATATGCCTTCAGACAGATGTTGTTTGGGATATGCAATGCCCCAACCACATTTCAGAGGTGTATTCTTGCAATTTTCACTAACATGGTGGGTAATTTTCTGGAGGTCTTCATGATGAATTTTTTGTATACGAGGACTCCTTTGATTAAAGCCTTGATTACTTAGACAGAGTCCTGTGGAGGTGCTGCGAAGCAAATCTAGTTCTCTCATGGGAGAAGAGCAACTTCTGGAGAAGAGCAACTTCACTGGTGACTGAAGGAATTGTGCTGGGTCACGTTGTATCTAAATGTGGCATGGAAGTTGACCCAACTAAGGTAGAGGAGATTTCCAAACTAGAGCCACCAAAAACTATCAAATAAGTCAGGTCATTTCATAGGCCATATCGGTTTCTACCGACAGTTCATCAAAGATTTCAGTAAGTTGGCTAGACCATTGACAAAACTAGCAGGTAAGGAGAATGATTTCATTGTAGATGATCGTGTGCTCGTTGCCTTTAATTAGTTGAAAGAACTTATCACTCTGGCCCCTTTCTTATAGCCACCAATTTGGACACAACCTTTTTAGATGATGACATATGCGTCAGATTATGCCATCAGTGTCGTTCTTGGACATAAGAAGGATAACACCCCATTTTCTATTCACTACGCTAGTTGAACGCTCGATAAAGCTCAAAGAAATTACACAGTCACTGAGAAGGAGCTGCTAGCAATAGTTTTTCCTTGAAAAGTTTAGATCCCATATCCTCGAGGTCCAAGGTCTTCATATATGCAGATCACTCGACCGTCTGGTACTTACTGCAGAAGATGGATGCCAAACCACGTATAATCCGTGGATCCTTCTCCTCCAGGAATTTGACCTTGAAATCCAAGATAAAGCTGGAGTTAAGAATGTGGTGGCCGATCACTTGTCTAGACTTCCTGGGCCTGAATCTACTGAGCTGAACTTGCAACCCATCATAGAGACCATTTCGGATGAGGCAATTTTGATAGTCACTTCGCTTCCCTAGTACACCGATATTGTCAACTATCTTGTGTCCAAGAGAACTCCACAAGATTGGTCGAAGCTGAAAGTAGACAAATTTTTGTTTAATATCCACTTTTACCAATGAGAGGATCCATATCTATTCTGTGAGGGGCATATTTGCATCAGTAGGAGGTGTATTACTCAGGAGGAAATTCTAAGTGTCCTTGCACTTTGTCATGATATAGAATCAGGAGGACACCATTCATGCAGACGAACGACATCAAAAGTTATTTAGAGTGGCCTTTGATGGCCTACATTATTTAAGGATGTAGAAGATTGCGTCAAACATTGCACTGGCTGCCTGAAGATGGGAGACACCATAGGAATGAGAGATACGATGCCTCTGAAGTTCATCTGATATCAGACGTCTTCGATGCTTGGGGCATCATATTTATGGTCCCATTTCCGAACAACTAGGGCTATGAATACATCCTACTTTCTGTCCACTACATGAGTCACTGGATGAAGGCTATTCCCGCCCGAACTGCCGATAGTCGGACCGTCTGTTGATTCTTAAGAGATCACATCATTGCACTGTTCGGGATTCCTAAGATTTAATATCAGATGGGGGTAGCCATTTCATCAATAGAGAGGTGAAGAAGTAACTCAGAATTCTACATAGAACGACGCGTTGCTTCCCTTACCACCCCCTGTCCAATGGCTTAGCTGAATGTTCCAACAGGAGATAAAGACAATTCTACAAAAGCTTGTGCTTCCAGATCACAAGAACTGGTCTCAGCTACTTGATTCAGTTCTTTGGCTTACAAAACTATGTACAAGTCTCCATTAGGAATGTCCCTACCACCTTGTCTGTGGCAAGACATGTCATCTGTCCATTGAGTTGATTCACAATCTTTATGGTTATTAACATCTGCAATTTGGACTCTGAGAAAGCGAGAAGAACTGAAAAGTGTACCTGAAGAGATTATTGTAATTCGGAGATTATGCATATGAAAACAATCTGATGTACAAGGAGAATGTCAAAAAGTGGCATGATAAGCATATCCGCTACAAGTCCTTTGAACCAGGTTAGAAGGTGTGGTTGTTTGATATGAAATGAAGATATTTCCAGGAAAGCTGAAGAGCAAATGGACTGGGTTGTTTACAGTAAGGCATGTGCATGACAACAGAAGCGTGATGATATCTGGTTTGTCGGCTGACGCACAACCATTGTGGTCAATGGATAGTTTTTGAAACCGTAAACGTGACACATTTCTATCTGTCATTGGCTCAATCCAAGTGATTTATGATGATGAGACAAATACTTCCATAACTGCAGTCGAAGACAAAGCAAATCAAAACATTTTTGAAAGACTTTTCTTCTTTTTCTTCTTTTCATTCTTTAGTTTCTTTTTTCTCCCAAAAACGTGTCATCCCCTTCATCATGGCTATACTTAGGATGTACTTTGTCCTAAGTGAAGGGGTGGGTGGGGGTGTTCACCCCGAGTTGTTCAAATCTCTTATTCTATCTTCAACCATCTTTTCTTCTTTTCATTTTCATTTTCCTTTTTCTACTGGAAAGGTGTTGCCCCTTTTTGTCAGTCCTATATACTTAGGACGTACTTTATCCTAAGTATAGGGGGGTGTGCACCCCATTTTATTTCATTCTTTGATCTTATTCATTGTCTCCTCTTCTTTTCTATACTTAGCGATATCTTAACCTTAAGTATAGGGGGGAGAAAGTGTGAGTACGATCTGTTTATTTCCATCCTTGACCCTCCCTTCCTTGTGTACTGTCTGCTATACTTAGGATTATTTGATCCTAAGTACAGGGGGGATGGTCGACTTCTCATTCATTATTTTTTCCTCATTCGTTTATTCTTTAGGCTTTTCTATACTCAGTATGAGTTATGTCTTCTATTTTTCTCTCTGATCTATGAGGACATAGCCCAAGCTAAGTATAGGGGGGTCGTATATACTATGTATATACTTTAGCCATAACTCATACTTTCTTATTTTCAATAACTATGGCTAAAATTACTATCTAAAATACTATTAAATTCATTAAAATCACTTAATAAAAGGATTTCTATTATTCCTCAAATTCTTTGTGTATATATTGATTAATGAATCAGGAAAATATCTTGCAAAATATTTGAAAAAGAGTTTGAAAATCTATATGAAAAGTCTTTCGAAAGCTGTTTAAAAAATATTTTGTAAAATATTTTCAACTTGTGAAAAATATTTTGTTTGCAAAAAATTCTTCTCATTGTGTGAAATAAAAATGTTTTGAAAACCGATTTGCAAATGGTTTGGAAAATGGTTGCAAAAATATTTTGAAAAATCTATATATATTGTTTGAAAAACCTTTGCAAATAATTTTCAAATATTTATAAATGTTTGTAAAAATTATTTGTAAAAATATTTTGGATATAGTTTTCAAATTGTTTGTAAAATGATTTTTCAAATAAGTTTAGGAATATATACATCACACCAAAATTCTTTACTAATCGTATAAATATATCCATAAAATGATCACATAGCCCTTGTAATTCTTAAAAACCAACTCTTGTAAATATAAGACACATCCCCATGTAAATATTTGTACCTATTTTCGTAGCCAAAATATTTTGTTTTCAAAAATCCTAAAAACATTTGCAAAATCTTTTCAAAATCCATAAAGAGCTCAAAAGTTTTGAAAATTGCATCACGAAAATATTTTTTTACATTGTACATAGCATTTGCATAGCATTCGTATTTTTCGGATTGAATTTGATATTTGGACAAGTCTAAATAAAATCCGAAGATTGGAGCTTGGTTGGACCTTAGATCTACCTAATCACAGGAACCTTATGGGAGCTGGAATTGATGTACTTCAGGTTTAGTTGACTTAATTCTTTAAGAATCGTGAGACATGGTTCAATGGATTCTTGACTGCCTATGTAGAGTATTTCAGAGCACACACATGGCTCTTGTTGATAAGGACCTAACTTAGACACCTGCACCTTTCACTTGGCTCAACTCAGTTGGAATGGTGAGGGGATGGATTTTCTAGTATGAGATGCATACAAGTGGAATCATTTATCCTCGTTTAAGGAGGGAATTGCACCCCAACCCGTCCAGTAGCAAAGATGTATAAAGACATGAGAGTGTGGGTTGTAATAATGCCTCAAAAGAGGGATAGTCTACTGGCTCAAAAGAAAAACCCTTATATAAATGCTGTTGTATATAGTATTTAAAAAAAGCAAAAAACAAAAAACTCCAAAAAGTGGACATGCCTGAATGAAAATAAAATGCCTGCCGGAGTGTATATATTTGTATAGTCAATAAGCAATCTTGAGCTTCAAAGTCATAACATGTTATCCTGCAGCTGGATGACTTGACTACACCGGTCTTGCATCCTAGGATAGGTAGCTACACTGGCCACCGTCCATTCTTCTTTCACCCCATCCTCTTGAGCTGGTTGCCACTTGAACTTAGAAGGGAATACCCCGCCCCTCGAGGACGGAGTTGCAAGATTGGGGAATCATTGGGTTGTCATACTAGAGAAGTCTATCTCTTTGTCAGTTCAGTTGGGGAGATATACTCTATCACATACACTAAATACACAAGATTCATAGTCATAAAGGGTTTTCGTATGAGTTCAAATATTATGACCTGGCTATTGGGGGTGACTTGAGCAGAGTTTTGGGATTCTCGAAAGCTGTTGTATTTCAAATCCATTTCCCAATAAGATTCCGACCGCACTAAAATTCCAGAGGTCTGACTTAAGCTCCGAACTTTGATTTTATGAAGACAAGTTTGACAATCATATTTAATCCAATTTCTTTCTTTTATTTTCTTTATTTTCATTTCTACACTTATTGCATAAGTGTTTGCTAGGGACTAACAAAGGCAAATATAGGGGGGTGATGAATCTCTATTCCATCATATTTATTATATCATTTTGGTTTTAAAAGCTATAGCTAATGTATGTAAATAGCCTTAATTTGTACAAATTAAAATTCATTCTTTATTATATAAATTATGTATGAAATACTATTTTTAATGATAAAATTATAGAATAAAGAAAAAAAAAGAAAAAGAATAAAATACCAAAGACATTTTTTGACCCTAAACCCCGAGACCTAGGCATCTTGATGACTAGGACGACAAGGATTAAAGTAGGGGGAGATATGGGCCAATAATTCATTCAAAATCCCATTTATTAATTCATCATTTATTCATTTTTGGAACCTATTTTATTTTCCACCTTTTGTACCTCAAATAAAGAAACCTTGAACATGAAAGTTGTAGATAATAACATATAGAAAAAATATAAAATTGATTTCATACAAAAATTATTTATAATGTAAAAGTTATTCTCTAAATAAAAGCCAAAATCCCAACTTCTCAGACCCTTATCTCTCAAATAAAAACTCAAAATTTATCACAATCACCTTTATATCTATATAACTTTTAATAAGCTATTTAGTGAAGGTGGTTTCATATTTTTTGGAGTTAATGTGTGAAAGTTAAGTTCTGGACCCCTATTGTACAATATACCCAAATAAAATATTCATTTTATTTATTCTTCATTATTTTTATAATTATATTTTTATAATTTTGAAAATATTATTTATAATACTTGTACATATTTAAACTAGACTTAATTCATAAGAAAACATTAAAATAAAATATGTATACTAAATACATAGATGGACATACAATACTTATACCTATGTATTTTATAACCCTATTTATTTAAGTGTAATTAATATATCAGACAATATAATAAAAATATATTTAAGTATATAAAAATAATTTATAATTTTATAAAATAAGAAAATAAAACCGTATATACAAAACAAATATAAAATACATAAAACATAGGTAAATATACCTATAAAGGAAACCCTAAAAAGTAACTTGTAAATAAAAAGCTCTAAAAAATAAATAAAAATCATAATAAAATACTGTATAGAATAATAAAATTTTTTATTTTATAGTCCAAAATTAATAAAACCATTTGCTATTTCTTATATAATTTACAATAATTTCTGAGCGTGGTTTTTCCTGGATGGTCCATGTGGACCAACTAGGTTGAGTCTTGAGTAGTCCAATGGTCAACTCTCTGACTCGCCTGCAGACTTTGACACACCTCGGTTGACCCCTCTCTTTATTGATTTTTGCAGCACAATACATCCACTAGTTTGGGTTGATTCCTCAATGACTTTTGTTCCTCGATCCATCACCTTACACCCAACCTGTTTACTCGACCCGAGCATCTAGGATTCACCCCATCTCCCTCATTCTTTGGAGCCCGTTCATCGCCCCTACTTAAACTCACATCCATCCAACCTTGGTTTTTTGATCCTTCTTCCACCCGAAACCCTAACCTTGAGCCTTAATCCTCAATCCTGGTGACACCAGGACTCCGGTCAACTCTTTGGGCAGAGATTTGAATGTTGAATCGAAGTGATCCAGGGTCAACCGTCATCCTCGCTAGAGCTACTGCTCCTCGTTTTCTTTTGCCGGTGAGCTCTCGTTTTCTTCGTTCCTTTCATTCCTTAGGTTAGCAGTAAATCAATCTTAGTTTTTGTTTCCTTGAATCCCATCTTTATCATCGATATTTTCAATCCTTTTGTGCAGTGGAGATCCTGCTCCACCACCTGTTTTATCCAAAAGTCGACTCCCCTCTGCCTCGTAGATCCCTTCCATCTCTTTCCAGTCGCATTCTCCTCATTCCAAGAATTCCCATTCACCTAGATCTTGCGTAGATCTGTGGACGTACTCTCCACCGTCTGCCTTACGCCGGAGAGCTCCGCATGATGCATTCCTTTGCCTACTCACATTTCTGGTGCTCCCCGAGCATCGTATTTCTGTGGAGACTAACCCCTGTCAGAACTAGTGAAGAAAGAGAGCCTCATGGAGACTCGTTGATGTAGGAGAAGTCCTCCATATAGAGGAGCCCTACTGGTCGACATCGAGGCCCCATGCACATTTTTAAGCCCCTTCCTTGGTGCAGGAGGACATCAAGATACTTTTGAAGCCCTCAAGTGTAGGAGAGGAGCCGTATACCTTGGGATTTTACAGATCAAAACTCATCTAGGCTGTGTTCTTCCTCTATGCTCCACAACTATCTGATCAAGCCCATTATGCTTGTCATACAATTGCCATCAGATCTTCTCCTTGCTCAACTTCTAGATCAACCTGGGCGAACTAATCTCAGCCGACCAAATGCAAACTACTACCAGCCAACAAATGCGTGACACATGGATTAGTGAAGAAGCTTGGTTCGCCTGCTCCCGCGTGATGAAAGGGTATACTTCATATTCACCTGTGCATTTTTTGTATTTATAGTTTAGTCGTGAAACTTTCTTTCGTAGCTTCAAATAATTTGTAATATTTGCAGACTTACCTCCATAGGTTATCATATTTGCGTGTTGACTCGTGCCAGCGAAGCTCACGTGCTTGTGCACGTACGTTGGCTATTTTGTAGTCGAGCCCTCGTATATTTCATTATTTAATATCTGGTATATAAGCATTCATCTTCTCTTATAAAATTTTGTAATATTTGTAAAAAGAATCTCAAACTTCATTTATTTGCGTATTCGTCTAGTGCTTAGTCAGCCGACAAACCTTGGGATGTTTGCAACTAAACCCTCGCGGGTTTTGTTTATTGTGCTTTGATTGAAAATTTTAGAATATAAGTTGTAACTTTCTGGACAAATTGCGTCTTGGCCCCTGCACTTTATTATATTTACGTTTATGCCCTTGTTAGGTTGTAGTTTCTTTTTACGATTTCTCATTTATTTAAAATAACTATTGTGCTCCAACAAATCTCTAAAAATAGGATTACAGGACTTATATATATCATAGATTCATGCTACATTTTCATTCTTGCTTTTTTGAACTTTTATCTATTTTATAAATTTCAAAATAATACTTTTCTCCCCTGTTTAGCTTATAAAATATCGAAAAAAATAAAATCATGTTGAAAAATTCCCCAAATTATATTTTGTTTATTTAATTGTTTTTAGCCTTCCGACCAAAAATCACTAAGAATATATAAAGAAAATCCTTAAAAATCGAAACCCCCAAAACCTTTATAAAAATCTATAAAATTCCAAGAAATTCCAAAAATAGAGTTTTTATTTTATAATTTTCTCTATATTATTATTTATAATTAACATTATTTGGAGAAATTTTAATACTGTTTAGGGTTTTCATCTCCATGTTTATTCGCCCCATTTATTTTATCCCTATTTTAGGGTATTTTTGACTTTAAAAATATATAAAAAATTGAAAAATTCACAAGAAAATCACATAAATAATAAAAATATTCAATTATGTATTTTTCTTTGTTTTAATTATATTTATGTCCTTATTATCCCATATTGTATATACTCTTTATATATTATTATATATCTTTTATAAAAAGAAATTAAAAAAATCTAAAAATATATAAAGAAAATAAAAAATATATATAAAAACAATATATAAAAAGCTAAACAAAAATAAAATTTATAAATATATAAAATAAAAACCCACAAAAAAATATTTTGTCTAAGTAATTAAGTGCCACACTGTGCTTTTTTCTTCTATCTCAGATTGCTTTACAACTGTGCTTCCTGTGTTTGACCCTTGCTTGCATGTCACTATACATATATAGTAGGATATAATAAATTTTGGTTCACACTATTTTTCTTGACTTATTCATTGTGTGGGTTAATTGTTGAAATAGCCGGGAAATTTGAGTAGTCGCCTCAACAAGTGAAGCTGATTTGTCAGCTCATATTAGCAACTCCGATTTTTCTACCTCTCAATTGGTGAAAAGTCAACAAATGGTTTGATATTTTTAAAAAGATTTTTGATTTTTAGTGGGTTTTTAATTATTTAATTTTTGGCATTTTTATTTTTGCATTTTATGTGTTTTAATTTTAGAAATTTTATATTTCTTTTTATATTTTATGATTTTTATTTTTCTCCTTATATACATAGAAGACTAGTAAATAATATATCGATTAGATAATAAATATAAAATAAAGACAAAATCAAAACAATACCCTAAGGTACAATGCTTTTTATTTTTTAAAGTTTTAAAATATTTTTGGATATTTTTTATCATCATAATGATTAAAAATAAATAAGTAATTATTGCTAAATGTAGGCTTTTATAATTACAGATATAGCTATAAATACTCAAAAATCCCAAAATAAAATGTTTTTATCTTTTTTATATTTTCCTCTATTTTTGTTATTTTTCTCAATTTTTTTGCTAATTTTTGGTATTTTTAATTAAATAAAAATAGAAAAACAATGATTGATCAATTGGTTGACTATTTTAGATTTCAAAAATAGCTAGGAAGCTAAAAAATTTTCAAAACTAATTTTTATATGTAGAAAATATAATATTTAAAAATACATAAATAGAAACACAATTTTTGGATTTTTAATAAATTTTATATATTTTTTAGGGTTAAAGAGAGTTTGCAATTTTTATTGGTTTTTCTTATGAATTTTTAATGATTTTTGGTTTGTAGGTGTAAAACACAATAATAAGTAACATCTAATTTTTAGATTTTTTCAACACATTTTTCTTATTTTTTATGGATTTTTTTAATGAAAGAAAGAAATAAATGCAATATTTTTGGTTTTTAAATATAGGAAATCATTTTAAATTGCCATGAAAAAACTATATTAAATTTAATAATATACCATGCACTTATAATAAAATTCCTACAATTTTTAGATGTAAAATGGTATTTTTAATGTAAGAAGTAAAGAAAATAAAAAATACATTACTAGCAGCGACTAATGCAAATAAAAAATAAAATTAAAATACAATCTAGAACCAATTTCCAAAATAAAGGGGCCTCTACCCATAAATATTTAATTTATTCCATGTTGTAGGGTATATATGTAATTTACAAGACACGACATGGCATACATGCAAAATTCCCAAGAAAGTTTTAAACTGAATCTCAAAGTTACTGGACTAAACGATAACATACAAACACAGGGTGGTCTTTGCAAAAGCCCATCACCTCGCATGTATGGGCACGTGAGGTGATGTGGTAGAGGACCAAAGTAAAAATACAAGAAGTATAAGGGTCTACTTGCAAAATAACCAAAAGTTTTTACGCTACAAATGAAAGTTTATGGAATAAAAATAAAATACAAAAGAATGAGGGGGGGTATAAGGCAAAATTACCCCCAAAGGCGTAATTCAACGGCAAGTAGCTCTTCACTTAACACGTGACACCTGATGACTGGTTGATACCCCTTCGATGATAGATGACTGAGATCAGATCTCATCGGTTGGATCAACGGTCGAGGGCTTCTGAATCGGATGGCTGCTGCCACACTTGGAGCTCCTCATCAATCCAATGGTAGAGAGCTGGGGAAGAAGAACACTAAAGAAAGCCTATTCAGGCGAGCTTCGATATGCTCCCTTGCATGACTCCGGCGGTCTCTGGCTTCACGACGTGGTTCAAAATGCTCCTGACAATCGTAGGGTGCTCCTAGAGGCTTCAAAGAGGTCCGAGGATCACCTGAGTGAGCTCCGAAGGTCGAGAAAGGGAAATAGTTCCAGGTTCCTTGACTGAAAGTCGATCCCAAATGAGTCTTTGTCCTCCATTACCTGAAGGGATAGCTCCAACGAAGAAAAAACAAGGTGTGATTGATCAGAAACAAGCTATGAAGGAGGCGGGCAGAGGCTCTACAACGTACATTGGAGGAGGAGAGCCGATTCCCCTGATCCAACGAGGATCATGTTGAATGAAGGTGCGTAGGGAGTTCCAAACTCAAAGGGGAACAAAATGGTGTCAAGCGGTTCGAGAAAACAAAAGAGTTACAATGAAAATGGTCGCTGGAGCTCAACCTCGACGAACTACGAAAATGAGATTTAACAAAATGACAAGAGATTTTATGTAAAACTAAACCCTAAGCTACACTAATTTAAGCCCTAAGAACAGAAAAACAATTAAACTATGGCTCTACCTGCCTGAGGTGGGAGCCTGGTCAGAGCTCCAATGCAGAAGAACGGTGATGCCCAGATTGCTTCCTTCGCACCTCTTCCTTCTCACCAATTTTCCAGCAAACTTCCTGCTATCGCCAGGAAGATAAGGAACTCAAAGAACCATGATTTTGAGGGGAAAAGAGAATCAAAATAAAAATCAAATATGGTGGAGGGTATATGTACATGAGGTTGTTGGATTGGTAATTGTGCTTGATTCAACGATCCTCAGATCGAGGAGAGATAGTCACGTGAAAGATCGATGATCGAGGATGAAAAGTCAAAGAGGAAATAAGCTTGGATGATGCAAGATTTGATAGGAAAAATTTGAGGAAGAAGGGAGGTTGTCCACGCTACATGACCCAGGGTTGCAGTGGTCTGAGTTGACTGACGGGTCAACCAAGGCTGCAACCTGATTTATCCATGCTCTTCACTAGAGGTCAAACCAAAAAATAAAATAATAATTCAAAATAAAAAATTAAATGTTTTTTTTTAAAATTTAGTTAAAACATGATAAATCTTTATTATATTATGTAGTATTTTAATTTGATTTTTATTTATTTTCACAACTTGATTTATGGTATGTTTTTTTACTTGTAGATTTATAGGTATATTTACATATGTTTTGGTTATTTTATTTTTATCTTTTAATTTTAATATTTTATATACATAATTTATATATTTACAACTTATTTGAACACCTATACATATATTTTTATTTTATTTTTCTGAGTTGAAATATACACTTAATTAATTATAGGTATTATTTATGTAGGTAAAAGTAAGTATATTTAATCTATGTATTATAGTATATATATTTATTTTAAGGTATTTTTACTGGTTTTATTTTGGCTTATTTCTGTACATATATTATAAATAATATTTACAAAGTTATAAAATATAAAAGTATAAAAATATAAACACTAATTAAAGGTTATTTTATTCAGGTATATTATACAATAGAGGTATGAAACCTAAATTTTGCATCTTAACTCTAAATTGAATGAAACAGCCTTCATCAAATAGATAATTAATAGTTATATACAATTAAAGTTGATTTTGGTGAATTTTGAGTTTCTATGGAGAAGATACAAGTCCGTTAAGTTGGGATTTTGGATTTTTATCCTGAGTGCATAAAGCATAATATGCATTATTTTTACATGAGATCAAATTCAGCCACTCTGTCTAGAGGCAACTACTTGTGAGCAATGAGGGGGTTACTTTCCCCAATAAAAAATGAATCGTTATGTTTATTTTAGGGTCATGTGTAATTTAGCAGTCCCCAACTTTATTATGTTATCACTTTTTTGAGTAATTTTCGAAATAAAATCACCTAACGGGTTTTCCAATTCCTTTTTTCCTAACTCTACAAAAATGAGGGAGTAAATAGGAAAAGCCAATGCGTGTGAAATTAGTGATGCATGCCGGAGATAGAATGCATACATGTCTTCAACAGTCTACATGCGAAATGATCCGTGCATAAAATGAAAATATAACCTATATGAATGCAAATGCGAATCATCCTAGCAATAGCTTCTAATAACGGGAAGATCCGGTTATTTTATTAAGTCCAAGATCAAAGTGACTATAGGAATAGGAAGTGCATGAGGGCTTTGGACTTACTGATGAATCCATGATTCATTAACATTCTGATAGCATTTTGTCTTAAAACCCTTAACAAATACATGTAAAAATTCATTAATTTCCACTTGTTAAAAAATACCATTCATGAATAAAAATGCACATTTATGCATTAAAATCACATAAATAAATAAACGAATCAAAATAAAGAAAATAAAAATAAAGAAAAATTGTAGATAGGTATATATGCACAATATGACTTGGAAAAATAAATATAGCTGAAAGATATATTTATTACCTAATCCCCAAGACCAAGTTAGCATGGTTTGGTCGACAAATAAATAAGTAGGGGGGAGATAAGGAAGAAAACAAATAAAAATAATTAATTTCACACTCCACACATTCTTCATTAATTATCCAATAAATACCAAAACTTCAAAGATTTTTAATTAATTCATATTAATATATTTATCACCAAATTATTCTCCTAATTATTTCTAAAAAGTAAAGAAAAATATAAAAATAAGTTAAAAATATTACCTTGTATATATACCTAGAAATTCAACATGTAAATTGTCAAAATCCTAACTTCCGAACATCATAACTTTCTCATAGGAACTCCAATTTCACTCTACTCACCTTTAAAGTTCATAACATAATATTCTCTAATTAATGAAGATGATTTCACTAAAATCGGAGTCCGTTTGCAAAAAGTTGATTTTGGGACCTAACCACAATTGGGTTTCTAGGCTATCTATTTTATTTAGAACACACTATTTATTCTTCTTAAAAATTTTATAATTTGAAATTATTTTCTTGATTTTGTATTTTAACCCTAATTTATTTCATAATTTTTGGAGCTTATTTATTATTTTAAATATATCAAAACCCCTGATTTATATGTATAAATGATCTGTATACCTTATATATCTATTTATTAATATAGTTAAATTAATTTATTAAAATCTAAAAAAAATTCGTACATACTTTATTTATTAACCTAATAATTAAAAAAATATAAAAGTAATATATTATTTATTAATTTATTAAATTACAAATACAAAATCTATTTATTAAGTATTATCTATACTTATTTATTAATATAATATTTATATTTCGTAAAATAATTATTATTTATTAAAATTAATTATACTATAATTTAGTTATTTACATTTTTTGTTTTTATACCTATTTCAAATAATGCTATTTACTATTTAATCCCTATTTAATAATGTATTTAATCTAACCTGGCCAACCAGGTGCTGATACGTGTCAGCAACTGGGAGCTTCTTCTCCAAGAACAAGAAGCAGTTGCTTCTGTTCTACTGGCCGACCTTTGCCTTTTTCTACATGCAACCTCCAAGATCCTCCATCCTCTTCACCTAAAAACCTTAACACCCACCCATCATAGATCTTCTAACCAACTCCCTCTGATCGCCTGTAAAAGCTTCTTCAAATCGCCATTGACAAACTAGCTGCTCCTAAGTTCCAGCTTCCACAACCAACTTGGCAGTCACACCACCTTCACCGCCCTGCTATGCCTCACTCCGGCTGTGACAGGGCTCGAGGTCAGCTCAGCGTGGAAGAGGATAGATCGGAGGAGAGTTCCAAGGTGTCCGCTACCTTGCATTACTGCTTCATCGCCGCTTAAAGCTCTGGGACGCCGACCCGTCGAGCCACCACCGAGAAGGTCATACACCTTTGATTCCACATGTTATTCCACCATATTTCATTTTTAATTTTCTCAATTTGTGTGCTGTGTTTTGGGTAGCTAATTATGTAATTAGGTTCCTCAACTATCATCATTAGACGTACCTTATTCCCATCCTTTCAAACCCAACTCAAATCGCTTCGAATCGATTTCCATTTTTCGCATTATCTTTGTTTTACAATTTCTGGAAAGCTCTGGTTAGAAATGCAATTCCTTTAAAATTGGTGGCCGATTCCTTGTGAATCGAGCACATAAATCTCCATTTGCAGGTTATTTCACCATCTCAAACTTAACAATTCCATCTGGAGCATCCAAGATCCAAGAAAGTCTGCTGCATCAACTTCCAGGATAGCCGGACTACCATCTTCTTCAACGAATAACTGCTGCCTTCGACTACCTTCAGAGGAGATCCACCGCAGGCAAGCTTGGAGGGAGAAGGAGTCTCCCTCCTAGCCCTGCCGGAGGCCCAAGATCACCGTCGTTTGACGGGAACAAATCAGGGATGAAGCACTCATTGCCAGCCGAACAGAGGAGGTTAAGAACCTCAAGAACACTAGACTCTACAGGTGTTCGACACGTGTCCACAACCGACGATCCAGATCGTGCCTTCACTTCTAATCCAGGCCGTCCAGATCGAAACGGTGGAACATTTGCACAATAAACCCATCGAGCTTCCAGGAATTTAACTCCGCTCCAGATACTTTCTAGAAATTGCATTTAGGTCCCTAAATAAGGACCTAAATGTAATTAAATTAATTTTCTTTTCAAATCAGTCCTTGAGCAGGGGCCCAATTGTAACAGACTGTAAACCTTTTTCTTTGGATTTCTGCACTTGGGTTGTAGGGGTATTTTGGACATCATTTTTGTTGTATTTTTCTTTGAATTTTCCAGGGTTGTTACTCAACTACCCTAGCAACATTTCTAGCTATTTTTTGCGGATTTTCGTCAAGTATTTTCTTCGATTTGATTTTTGTAAGATTGTGTTAGTTTTGAACGCTTCTTGAGTTAGCTGTAAATCCAAGAAGACAATGAAAGTTTTTTGAGATTTATTTCTTGCATCAAAAACTGCCGTATTGACATTCTGCCTCCTCGAGTTCGACCCAGACACACTTACCTGGATAAATATTAAAGTGTAGATGAAATAGGAGAGATAATCAGCTTGTTCTCATTCTCTCTCTCTCTCCTATTTCATTGATTTTTTATTTGATTAACGTGGC
Organism: Ottelia alismoides; assembly: GCA_037367405.1. NCBI lineage: Eukaryota > Viridiplantae > Streptophyta > Magnoliopsida > Alismatales > Hydrocharitaceae > Ottelia > Ottelia alismoides. Next base: position 281,903 of record JAZKJV010001218.1, read on the forward strand.
TTCTTCCTTTGTGGTTTCTCTACAACCGCATCTCTATAATTTTTTAACCGCTAGTAAAAGTCACATTATCAAAATGGCGCCGTTGCCAGGGAGGCGTTAGCTTTACCTCAATTTTTAACGTAATTTTGAGATTTTATGATCTTCTTGGTTTTACAATTTTCTGATTTTCTTTCGAGTTTCATCTGATTTTGTTTTATAGCTTTTCCTTTGGTTTTTACGGCTTCTTGTGTTTCTTTGATTATTTCAGTTTTTGTTTAATTTCTTTTTATGGCTTTTTGTGTTTTTTCTTCTAACTAATTTTTGCAGGGCTTACAAGATCAGTAGGCTTTTTTGAAAGCTGAGATAGTTGAAAGTGCAGAGACCGAACCCTTCTCTCACGGGTCGATTGTAGAGGGAAAAATTAGTTAGGGTTTTTTTGTAATATTTTTGGAAAAAAATAAGGGCACTTGCCCGTTTTTCTGTTTTCTTAGAAGGGACCCCGTATGAGAGTCCCGACTTGTACCTACCCTCCTTTTTTCTCAGGGTCTAATTCACTAAGTGTCGTGCATTCATGGGAGCAGGGCAACCGTCATAGTTTTTCTCGTATCGTCGGTTTTTTGCGGCTTTTCACAACGCTAGGTGCCTATTTAGGAGTTTTTCATTTGTTTTTCCTCTCTGCTTATGCCTTCATAGTTAGTTCTAGGACTCACAACTTAGGTGCATGCTTTTCTAGGGTAAATACAAAATAAAAAAACATTAGACATTTTGTTTGAAAAAATAAAAAAAGCGAAAACTAAAAATAAAACTAGGACTAGCTAAATACTTGAACTTAAAACAAACATACAGATCATTTGATTTGGGAGAGCAACCCCTGCACATCAACTACAGGTACACATCCAGATTTTGTGAGTGAGGGACGACACTTAAGGCAAGAACCAAAGTTCGAGTCTCCTTAGGAATACTACTTAGTCTATACACCTAATCGCTGTTCTTCAGTGGGTACTCTCGGGTAGCCAGTAACGGTCCGAGTTTACTTAGCAAAGTGGGAGGTTTAAAGGACACCACAATAGTACGATCCTCAATGTAACATGGGTAGCTGAAAACGGTCTGTACTTACTCCCATACTGGATGAGAATAATCGGTTTTCTGTAAGGACTTGGGATAGTGTTTCGGGGAAATTCCGAGCACCTATCAGCTCACGATAATTTGTGAATATATCTGTCTGCCAAATAACCCTAAAATTGAAAAGATAAACGACCGAACTCTAGCGTTTGCTTTGTGTTTGCTTGTGAGGCATGCGTTACCATGTCTTATACGCCTTTATTCCCATTATCTTGATTTGACATTGTGCACTTCCGATTATTCTCTTGACATCGAATATGATGACTCAACAACTATTTCGCTCAGACTCCGTGAGCTCTCGATCATTCACCATCTGTCATACTTCTTCATAGACTCTAGATGACCTTCTTCCCGAGTCGGTCCCATTTGATCCCAAGGAGAGTCAGACCCAGACTCCATTGCCTCCCAACCCATCTTTTGAGGCAGACCTCCACCTCAAATCATCGTATCTTTCTCCTGCACAATTTTCACTAAGTTCTTACGAAACTTTTACCTTCCCAGAAGATTCAAAGGATATGGCTCGCGGGAAGGGACCAGTCGAGGATAGAGCCGCGGAGGACTGATAGACTGGAGAGGTACATACTGATGGAAGACCAGATCCAGCCACATACATTATGACGGGGATTCTAGACACTCTTCAACAGATGAATCTACAGATACGAGCTGCGAGCCGAGATCGCTGCATTGAGAGCAGGAGTCGAGAACCCACCACTACGTGCCATAGTTCCCGCAACACTCAGAGATGAGTATGACCTTGGCAACAGAACGCTACATCACTCGATTCGGTTGCCATCGAATTAAGGGCCGTAGGAGTTACACCCATCATTTATTTCATTGCTTCCCAAATTTTACGAGAATGCTGCAGAGAAGTCATTTACCTTTATACAACAGTTCGAGATGATTTACGGTATGGCTAATTATCCTGATGTTACGTAGGAGGCAGTCCTCCTCAAAGCCTTCCCCTTCGCCTTAGCAGATAAGGCGCTTTACTGGCTCAGTCATTTGGGGAGGGAGATATCAATGTGGGATGACCTAAAGTCCACGTTCCTACGTAAATTCTTTCCTCTGGGATAGACAAACATGACGGGGAGTCATATCTCCAACTTTACTCAGCTGTCGACTGAATCATTCCATGAGGCGTGGGATCGATTCAATGATCTTACCGAGAGATGCCCTCATCATGAGATACCATTGAAGGTGCTAGTGCATAACTGCTTTGGAGGACTCGAGCCGGATGTCTAGGGCCTTGTGAGCGTCGCATGTAGCGACAATTATCTGAATTGGGATGTCGAGTCTGTGTGGTCCATCTTTGAGGGGATGGCAGAGAACTCAAGAGTTTTTCGACTCTACTCGGGCATTCTAGAAGGCCCTGCAGCAACCACACCACCGAGAGCATCATAAGGTAGAGAACATTTCGAATTCTGAAACCAATACCAACATGGGATACATTAGCAAGAAGTTCACGTTGGTAGACGTGATTCAGAAGCAAGTTAGGACCTGTAGTCGCTGCGAGAGTTGGAGAAACTCTCATCCCTTCCTCAGCAGCTAAGCGATCTGACGAAGAAGGTGACATACCTGCTACTTAAGTATCAGCAGTCTCACGCTCCTTCGACTTCTCAACCTGCTCGGAGATCTTTACCCGCTTCTCCCACCACTCGATAGATCCACTTTGTTTAGAGCGAGCCGGGTCAGCCTACAGAGACTCCACAGATTGATTGGCATGAGGATCAGTCTTACGCTAATTCCAACCAAATCACCGACCCTAGAGATACTGATGTCGAGCCTCAAGCCACTCTTGAGATAAACGGGATATGGTATGCTCCAATTCAGTCACCATTACAGTTCACTCCTTAGAGCATACATCACCAACCGTAGACACAACATTATAATCATCCGCAACATGGACATCTACAATTCCAGCATCGACAACACTACACACAACAACTGTCTCACCAGCATGTTTATCAGAGACCACATTCTTTTCACCACTCTGCTTCACACTCATAGCTAGATCATTACCAGCAGCAACAGTCTCCATATATTCCACAACGATCTCCTCAGACGTACGCTCTGCAACAACATATGCTGAGGTAGGAGAGAGTAGAGAGCCAGGGTTATCGCGCCGAACCAAAAATATCTTCGCAAGCCCTAGAACTGAACTGGATCATGGACATGCTGAGCACACTCCAGACCACACACAAGATATAGATGGAGCAGGTTAACCATCGTCTGGATGAGTTAACCTCGCCAAAGACCACTCCCCCAGCACATCCTCAGATGAACCCGAACAACAAAAGGAGGCACCCAGATCAGGTAGACACCACACCATGTTACGATCTCTTTTCCTGAATTTCTATCTAACTTCATTCATCTCAGGAGCGGTAGATCACCAAGAGCACCTGATCGGGAAGAGGGGATGGCACAAGGTGAAGAACGAGAGCCATCCCATGAATCACATACTGATGCTGAGGAGGAGGACCACAAGGATGATAGGGATCAGTCACTTGATGATCATGGAGAAGGGAGCGACACCGAGACGGTCGATATGGACTTAGGCAAATCAGACGATGACACCACGCCAGGCCATCCAGACACTCTCGAAGCTGATGTGTCTTTCTTGTTTTAGGGAGTTTTGTAGATAATTTTGAGACTCTCGATGTACAAGTTAATCTCGATCTCAATAAAAAGAATTTTATTCCTAAGATTGTTCCTTTTCCCGATGCTTTATATGAAAAGGAAATAAAAAAACAAAAAAAGAATGTTGTAACTCAGAGACCGATCGTCTACTTAAAGATCATATCTTTATGAAAATCCCACTTCACGATGCCTTAGATCATTTTCCTACGCTCAAGAATCAGTTAAGGTATAGATGCACAACACGCAGGAAAAGAGATCATGAGTTGAGAAGCGTGTAATGGACAAGGCAACTTCGTGTGTTAGTCGGAACAAGGTACCAAAGAAGAAGAGAGATTCTGAAGCTCACTATGTTTCATGTTAGATGGAAGATGCCACATTCCATCGTAATCTCTTAGATAATGGTTCCTCGATCTTTTTACTTCCGTCCTCTTTGCTTAATAAGCTCAAGCTAGGTCTTCTCTACAAATCAAGAGCGATACTTCAGTTTGCAGATCGATATGTGAAGAGACTTAGAGGTATGTTGAGGAACATTATCATAACCATTCAAGGCTTGCAGTTTCCAGTGGACTTTATTGTCCTAGACTTGAAGTACCCGACACAGTAACATCTTGCTCCAATCATTATCGAGAGACCCTTCTTGTAGACATCAAGAGAACTCTTTGACTATGATGATGGGAGAGTATCATTCCATGCAGATAATGGAGAGATACACATTGAGATGGCGAGAGAATGTAGCAGTCATAGATCAATTTTGTCACTTACTTCAGAGGACTCCGGTATTGCAGAGGATTGTCAGAACATAGATGAGACATAGTCTCTTGATCTTGAGAGCGTTTATCTCGATACCTAGGATATCCTATATGAGGATGGGATAGAAGACATGGTACCTAGTTATGCTGATGACTATTCATATATACATACAGAATTCATATCATATCCAGATGAGCACTTAGTGGCAATAGACATTTCAGTGCCACAGACTGAGAGTACACATATTCCAGCATGAGAGCCAACCGATTATATATCACAGATCCTATAGTCTATTCAGCGTAGAGAGTTGGATGGTGTAATGATTACAAATATAGACACCTTCTGTCGTCCAACTCAAGAGACGCATATTTCAGAAAAAGAGTTATGCCACATACAAAGTTCATTTACAAAGAAGACTCTACCAATTCAGCCAAGGATCGGGACACACATAAAAAGCAGAAGATTCGGTACGACCCTGGTTGAAGTGATCTACTTTGTACAGGATGCATGACTACTCCTCCACTTCATTCCATCCAGTACAGAGACCTATGAAGCCATTCGATTTTCTAGAGTACACACATGTATATCCTCCATAAATCACAATCATCCCCATTTTTTGTTCATCTTCTATGCTTAGGATACCATATCCTAAGTATAGGGGGGCCCGATTGCCCACTGATTCTCTTTTTTGATTTTTGATCTTTTTACTTTTCTTTTGTATATCCTTTCTTTTACTCTAATCACTGGTCCCTAATTTTGGCTACACTCTTTTCTAGACTTAGGATGCCTTACCCTAATTATAGGGGGGACCGAGTGATTTTGTTGATTTAATTTTTCTTTCTTCTTTTATTCCTTTGTTTATATATTCCTCTTCCTCAATCACCTCATTTTTGTTCCACTATACTTACGATGACCTAATCGTACGTATAGGGGGGTCGACTGACTTCTATTCTTTTGTTCTTTTTAACCCACTTTTACTTAGCACGAGTTATGTCCTTTTTCTCTTTTGACGCTATGAGGACATATCATAAGCTAAGTAAAGGGGGTGCGTATATATTGTATATATACTTTTGTCCATAACTCGTACTTTTAATGTATTTTCGATATCTGTACAATCCATAAAAAATGGGTTAGGGTAATTTAAAATCCACCTATTTATTTAAATTATTTATAAAATCTTTGTAAAGAAGTAAAATATGTTTAAAATACTTATTTAAAATCCTTAATTTAAAATCTGTATTTTGAAATATGTATAAAACTTATTTAAAATGTTATATATTAAAATATGTGTAAATTCATTTAATCCTTGTAAAATCTTTTGTATATAAAATTTGTAAAATACATTAGTTATTTCATCCAAATAGAATATGGGTAATTTATTTTGTAAAATTCTTGTACATAAACTTGTTTATAAAAACATAAAATCCATAAAAATGTAAAGTCTAAAATCCATAAAAATTATAAAATCCTTAAAACATAAAAATAAGTAAAATTCAGAAAATTTACTTCACAAAAAACATGGTTGCATTTGCTTTAGCATTTTTCAGAATAAGTTTGATTTCTAGAACTAAAGATTGGGAAAAGTCTAAAGGATGGAGCTTGATTACAACCTTTAACTTTCATTGTAAGTAGCCTAGATAGGAACTGGAATTTAGACTTTGCAGGCCTTTGACTTAAATCTTTGGGTTCCATGAGACCATGTTTGGGAAGTCTACTCAAAAAGTGCCTAAGTAGAACACTTGGTGACTTCCGTTTAACTCTTCATCAGTGAACCAATTTTGGACACATGCACTTTGCACTTAGCTCAACTTTATGGGGGCGGAAAAAGGCAATCCATCTTGGTAGTGTATTTCTATCCTTGTCCTAGAGACTGGGGTTGCAATAATCGCTTCGGATGAGGGAAGGATCTTCTAGCACAATTTTACCAAGACCTCAAAAAAATGGACGGAATGAAAAGATGCTATATCCATTGAGGCACCAACGAGATGAATGCAGTGCAAGCAACATTACAAAACCAACTCAAAAAAGAAGCCACGAAATACAAATACGACCACAATGGTTCAAGCTTCCACCAAAAGCCTGCACATCTTAGTGGAGACTTAGCTACATCGTCTGGGCTTCACAAGGAGATGCGTCTACACTGGTCGCACTCTAGTTCTTTTCTTATTCTTCTACTTTCTCTCTATATTCGATTGTGGATACAATACGAACTGACCTTAGAAGGGAATACCTCCCTCCCCGAGGAAAGAGTAGCTGGACGAGGAATCAATGGGAGTGTATAGCTAGGATGGGCGATTTCTTCACTTCTTTCAAAGCGAGAAGAGCTAAAAAAATTCACACACAGTTTGGATTGATTTCAAGGTTGATAGATTTTGTGATATGAATGAGTGGATCTGAACTGGCTGTTGAAGTGAACTTAAACAAGGATTTGTGGAACTTGAGGACTGTTGAGGTTAAAATCCTACACCTAGTTAAGGCTCTGACAAAATGATGGTTTCAGGTCCGATCGAGCTCTGTCCTTGTCTGTTATCATGAACTGGTTTTAGAAAAAAAATCATTCTAATTTTCTTTCTTTTTCCTTATTTTTCAAATAAGTGTTTGATAAGGGACTAGCAAAGTTTAAGTATAGGGGGTTGATGAGTCCATGATTCATTTATACATTCTGTTCGCATTTTGTCTTAAAACCCTTAACAAATACATGTAAATATTCATTAAGTTCCACTTGTTAACAAATCCCATTCATGAATAAAAATGCATTTTTATGCATTAAAATCCTGTAAATAAATAAAAGAATAAAAATAGAGAAAATAAAAATAAAGGCAAATTGTAGATATGTATATATGTACAATATGACTTGTAAAAATACATATAGCTAAAAGATATATTTATAACATAATCCTCGAGACCAAGTCAGCATGGATTGGTCAACAATAATTAAGGGGATTAAGGAGAAAACAAATAAAAATAATTAATTTTACACTCTACACAATCTTCATTAATTATCCAATAAATACCAAAACTTTAAAGATTTTTAATTAATTCATATTAACATATTTATCACCAAAGCTTCTAATTATTTCAAAAAATGTAAAGAAAAAATAAAAAAATAAATTAAAAATATTACCTTGTATATATACGAAGAAATTCAACTGTAAATTGTCAAAATCCCAACTTCCGAACATCATAACTTCTCATACGAACTCTAATTTCACTCTACTCACCTTTAAAGTTCATAAAATAATATTCTCTAATTAATGAAGTGATTTCACTAAAATCGAAATCCGTTTGCAAAAGTGATTTTGGGACCTAAACACAAATGGGTTTCTGGGCTATCTACTTTATTTAGAACACACTATTTATTATTTTGATAATTTATAATTTATAATTATTTTCTTGATCTTGTATTTTAACCGTAATTTATTTCATAATTTTTGGATCCTATTTATTTTTTTAATAAACAAAAAACCCTAATTTATAGGTATAAATGAACTGTATACCTTATACGTCTATTTATTAATATACTTAAATTAATTTATTACAATCTACAAAAATTCATACATACTTTATATAGTAACCTAATAACTAATAAAATATATAAATAAAAATACAAAATCTATTTATTGAGTATTATCTATACTTATTTATTAATTTAATATTTATATTTCATAAAATATTTATTATTTATTAAAACTAATTATACTATAATTTAGATACTTTAATTATCTACATTTTTTTGTTTTTATACCTATTTAAAATAATGCTATTTTACTATTTAATCCATATTTAATAATGTATTTAATCTAACCTGGCCAACCAGGTGTTAACATGTGTCAGCACCTGGGAGCTTCTTCTCTAGGAACAAGAAGTTGCTTCTGTTCTACTGACCGACCTTTGCCTTTTTCTACATGCAACCTCCAAGCTCCTAACTATGATGTAGTAACTCCATCCTCTACCTCTATCATCCTTAACACACGCCCACCATCGATCTTCTAACCAACTCCCTCCGATCGCATATAAAAGCTTCTTCAAATCACCATTGACAAACTAGCTGCTCCTAAGCTCCGGCTTCCATAACCAACTTGGCCGTCACCCCACCTTCACCGTCATGCTCCGTCTCACTCCAGCCGTGACATGGATCGAGGTCAGCTCAGTGTGGAAGAGGATAGACCGGAGGAGAGTTCCAAGGTGTCCGCCGCCTTGCATTGTTGCTTCGCCGCCACATAAAGCTCCGGGATGCCGACCTGTCGAGCCACCACCAAGAAGGTCATACACATTAGATTCCACATGTTATTCCTCCATCTTTCATTTTTAATTTCTCGATCCGTGTGACATGTTTAGGGTAGCTAATTATGTAGTTAGAATCCTCAACTATCGTCATTAGACACAACTTATTCACATCCTTTCAAACCCAACTCAAATCACCTAGAATTGATTTCCATTTTTTGCATTATCTTTGTTTTACAATTTCTGGAAAGCACTTGTTAGAAATTCATTTCCTTTAAAATTGTTGGTCGGTTCCTTGTGAATCGAGAACATAAATCTCCATTTCCAGGTTATTTTACCATTTGGAGCTTAACAATTCCCATCTGGAGCTTCAAGATCCAAGAAATTCCAAACAAGAGTCTGTTGCATCAACTTCTAGGATAGCCGGACCGCCATCTTCTTCAATGAATAACTGTCGCCTTCGACCACCTTCGGAGAAGATCCACCGGCAGGCAAGCTCGGAGGAAGAAGGAGTCTCCCTCCTAGCCCTACCAGAGGCCGAAGATCACCGCCGTTCGACGAGAACAAATCAGGGAAGAAGCACTCATCGCCAGCCACATGGAGGAGGTTAAGAACCTCAAGAACACTAGACTGTACAAGTGTTCGACACGTGTCCACATCTAACGGTCCAGATTGCTCCTTCGCTTCTAATCAAGGCCGTCCAGATCGAAATGGTGGAACATTTGCACAATAAACCCAGTGAGCTTCCAAGAATTTAACTTCGCTTCAGATACTTTCTAGAAATTGCATTTAGGTCCCTATGTAGGGACCTAAATGTAATAAAATTAATTTTCTTTTCAAATCAATCCCTACACAGGGACCCAATTGTAATATACTATAAACCTTTTTCTTGCATTTCTACCCTTGGGTTATAGGGGTATTTTGACATCATTTTTGTTGTATTTTCTTTGAATTTTCTAGGGTAGTTACACTACTACTCTAGCAACATTTATAGATATTTTTTGTGGATTTTCGTCAAGTATTTTCGTCAATTTGATTTTTGTAATATTGTGTTAGTTTTGAACATTTCTTGAGTTAGTTGTAAATCTAAGAAGATAGTGAAAGTTTCTCAAGATTTATTTCTTGCATCAAAAACCACCGTATTGATATTCTGCCTCCTCGAGTTTGACCCAAGCACACTTACCTGGATAAATATTAGAGTGTAGATGAAATAGGAGAGAGAACCTGCTTGTTCTCGTTCTCATTCTCTCTCTCTCCCCTATTTCATTGAATTTTTTGTTCGATCAACGTAGCTTCTGTCTTCGTGGTTTCTCTCTACAACCAACATCTCTATATTTTTAATCGCTAGAAAAAGCTACGTTATCACTTACCCAGCTCAACCAAGGTAATAAAACCTAAGTCTGGGTCTTAAGAACAGAAAACAAATAAAAAGAAAGTTGAAAAACTCAAGTCGTGAAAATCAAAGAGAAAAAATGAGAAAAATAAGGAGGAATAAAAGAAGAATGTCGAGAAAAACAAAAACTGTGATGGGGTACCCCAAGTGCACCGACACTTGGTGAAACAGACCTCCATGACCACAAGTCAAATGGCTCTATAGAAAACAAAAAGGGCAAGTACCAACAATTATTACAAATAATTACAAGAAAAATATGAATAAAAATGACTGAAAAGAAACTAAGGTTGAAACGAAACGAAGGTAAAAACTAAGGTTGCTCCTTTGCGGTTTCTGCTCCTCCTCGGTCGCTCTCTCCAACCAGTCACTGAAGAAACTACTGACCTCTGTCTAGCTCTGGTGCGTCGGCTTTCCTAGGATTACTTCCCTCGCTCATTGGGCCCTCATAAAAAGGTGAAAAAAAGATGCATTAGAACATGTTATGAAAAATATAGATGAGAAATAAGAGAAAGAAACTAAAATGAAATTAAGAAACAAACAAACAAGAGAAGCAGAAGAAAAAAAACTATCTATCTTCGCTGTGCCTCCCCAATAATGGCACCATTTGTTTTTCGTAAGAATTACACATATTTTGAATTTATTAAGAAAATAAAGATGCATACGGATAAGTGAATGTCTCGCTACAACACACAAATTCCCAAATCAAACGTTTTTATTCTAAAAAAGAAATAGAACAAAGAAGTGCTATTATTTAACATGTATAGCAAATCAGGATCAAACTCAAGGAGGCCACTATATACGAGGGTTATTTAATTATTACTATTTAAAAAAGGATTGCTCTTTTCTTTTCTTTTTGTTCTTTTTATTTCTTTTTAATGCTTTTATATTTTTATGAATTTTTAATATTAATATTTTTTATATTCTCTAATATATTTTTAATGATTTTTAGTTTTGCAAAATTTTATCTTTTAATTTTTTTAAAGAAAACAAATAATGAATATCTATTTACAAAATAAATAAATGATCTTTTTCGATTTTTTAAATATAAAAATAGTCAAAATGCAAAAAAGTCTTTTTGTGTTTTCTTTAATTTTCTCATACTTCAGTAAAATTTATATAATTTTTAGTTTTTAAAGGTTTTTTAATGTATTAAAAAAACAAACAGTGAACAACACATAATTAAGCTGTTGTTTTTGGATTTTTAAAATACAAAACAAAGCAAATATATTGGAAATAATGGTCAAACATAAGAGAAATTTTTAAGATTTAAAACAATCCTAATTATTTACTTTTTTGATTTTTGTGTGAATTTATATGAATTTTTAGGATTTTCTGTATTTTTCAATTTTTAATTTTTCTGAAAGTATAAAATGAATGAATTTTTATAGTAATAAAATATAAAAAAGACAACTACTATATTTTTTTAGAATTTTTTAAACATTTTTCAAAATTTTATGAATTTTTAAAGTCAAACAACAAAAATATAAGATGTTTTTGAATATTCAAAAATAACAAGTAATAGAAAATTTGCAACCAAAAATTATTAGTTATAAAACATTTAATAAAAAACTTATCCTAATTCTTAGGGATTTATAAAGGTGATTAAGTAATTATTAAGAATAGTTAAAGACATACTAACTAAGCTACAAATGTAGGCCCTAGAAGCAATTATTTTAAGCTCCAGGATTGTATCAACAATTAATAAGATAAATGCAGGTCCAATCGTGCAATTTCTCCACAGTTTCACGTGCATGTGCACATGAATCGGTATTTGAGATACTTATTTATAATTTCAAAAAAACTTATTGAGCAAATGACAACAAGAAACATCAATACATTTATTGAATTTTTTTCCACAACACGTGTGTGGAGGCATGTGAGTTTGAATCAATAGGTCTAAAATGTAATTAATAAAACATACAAGGGTATATATGCCACTAATCATTTATTCTCAGTAGGACACATGTTCAATTTTTAATTCTTTACAATTGAAATAAATGGCAGATGAAAAGCCAACAATTCTACCGGTCTTGTGCTCCATACAAGGCAGTAACACAGTCATTGAAGCGACAGATGCAGACCTTGGACTAATCTAACAATTTGCCCACAATATGTATAAAGTAGTGAAAAGCAAAATAGGGGGAGTTAAAATTTATTACAACTCTACAAATGATGTGTATAGTGCAAGTATGTGTAGCGTGTTGAACAAAGGGAGCAAATGGGAGATCAGGCAAATGAATGCAAAATTTGTGTGCTTTTTGTTGTCTATTTAGAGTTTTTGTGGGTTTATTTTATTTTATTTTATTTAAATTTTGTTTTAAATTTTTTTATTGTTTTTAATTTTATATGATATATATTTTTTATATTTTTTATATTTAATTTCTTTTTTAAATATACAATATAAGATTATCTGGGGCTATATATATATTATAGAGTAATATATTAATAAAATCAACTTAAAACAAATAAAAATTATTGAGTTAAATTTTTTAGGATAAATTTTTCACTATTTTTGTGATTTTTTAGGTATTTTTGCAAATTTTTATGGATTTTTAAAGTAACAAATATCCCAAATCTGGGATTAAAGAATAGGACGGATTAATCTGGAAATTGAAAATAGTAAATAATGCCCACAATTTTCCAAATCAATTTTAATAGATAAATAATAATATAAAGAAAATTATAAAATAGAAATGAATATTTTTGGAGATTTTAGGAATTTTTCAATTTTTTATAAAGGATTTCGGAGATTTTTAATTTTTATGAGTTTTCTTTTTCTATTTTTAATGACTTTTGTTCAAGTCAAGAAATACAAAAATATGTAAAATATATTTTTTAGGTATTTTTCAAAATGTTTTTATATTTTTTGTTATTTTTTATATCAAATAAGGAATAAATGTGCTCTTTTTGATTTTTATAAAATACTAAAATGCCGAAATTAAAATCCAAAAATATAGAGTGAATATGCGCCCTAGCAGGCATCTAATCCTACTATTTTTTAGAATTTTGGAGCATGGATGGTATATTTAATAAATAGAAATAACATACAAAAATTAATGAACTAGCAGGGGCATAAATGCAAATAAAATTAAAGTCGAGGGCTCAATTGCAAAATACCTAAAATAATATAACTACAGAGGAATGTTTCAATATTAAAATGGAATACACAAAACTACAAGGGCCTTGACGCAAAATGTTACCTCACGTGGGCGTGTACGTGAGGTGACGTGGCCACGACCAATAAAAAATTACAATAAAGTCCAGGGGGTGTCTTGCAATTTTACCCAAAAGGTTTAAACTACTTAATCAATTTACATGACTAAATAAATAAAATCAAAAAGCGGGGGGCATATATAGCAAGTTATCCCCTAAGCGCTTTGATGGATGGTGGCGATCAAGCCACTTATCCATGTGGCACACTCTCCTCGCCCGATGCCTCTTCGATATCCAACAACTTGGATTAGATACAAGCATGGATATGACGGTTCTTGGGACACATGATCAGGCAATGCCTGCTAGATCTGGAGTATTTTTCATTTATCCCCTAATCGCTTTGTATTTTTCATTTATTCTTCTTAGTAATATGTACATAGTGGAGGTGGTTTCAGGTCATTTGGAGTTAGCATGAATTAGTTAAAAATCAGGGAAGTTAAGCTATTTTACAGGTCAATTGGGCTGAGATTTTTGGCTTCTTTTTTTTGCAATTATGAGTGATAAAATACAATTATTGTTAATACATATATGAATGCTAATTATGCAGAATAAATGAAGAAATGCCAAAAGGGATTTGAGCTTAATTCATGACTTTTAGATTGATGAATCTGAGATTCATCATCCCCCTATACTTAAACCATGCTCGTCCCTGAGCATCAAAAGAAAAGCAATGAGGTGAAATGAGATTGGGTTCCATACCAAGATCATGAGAAGAAGGTGAAAATGGAACTAGACCTAACCTTTGGATTATGAATTTGGCGGAACTTCTGTGAGACATAGGGTTTTAAAATCAACATCCTTCAAGTTCTATACATCATTGTCATAGTTTTGACTTAGAAGTCGTCTCAGATCAACCCTCCTCCCAAAGCATACCCCATGAACATTGAACAACTGACTCATGTGTGTGAAATGTTTTAGTTCTTCCCATACAAAATGCCAGACTACCATGCAAACCTCCTCTCCAATAACTCGTCCTCAGGGAGTCAGGTATTTCCTTCTAAGATCTGTCGCTTTGTATTCGCAATCGAATAGAGGGAGAAATTAGAAGAAGGAGAAAAGAACTGGAGAATGGCCAGTATAGTCACCTCTCCTTGTGAAGCCGTCCAGTTTAGTAAAGTCTCCACCAAGATCTGCAGGTTCTCTTGAAGCTTGGACCTTTTTGGTCAAATGTTTATTTGGTAGTGGCTTCTTTGTATTTGGATTTTTGGTGGTTCTGCATGGATCTTGTTGTGCCCCTACGGATATGGAATATTTTTTCTTACATGTTTTGGGGTCTTAGAAAAAATATGCCCAGCCATCCATCCCTTTTCTGAAGCTTTATTTCAACCCGTACTCCGATCTTTAGATGCCCACAGTACCAGAAAAAAAACTCACATAGTCTTCCAATACCCCGTCTGAGTTGAGCTAAGTGCATAGTGTGAGAGTACAAATTAATTCCTTATTCCAGAGTTGTACTCAGAATGAAGAGACCAGGTTAGACACTAAGAGTCAAACGCTGCACATTGTCATGTGGAACTCGAAGAATTAAGTCATAGACCTGAAGCTTCTAAAATCTTCTTTGTCAGCGAAATTCCTTTGAAAATTAGGTGGATTAAGGTCGAGTCCATACCACTCTTAGTTTCTGCTCATAACTCGGTTCAGAATCCAAGGGCTTTTCACAAATGCAAATGCATGTAATGCTGGATGAAGTGCAGGTGTGTGAAATGCAGAAACAATTTTTTTTGTGTGATTTTTTGAAGTTAATTACCCACCCCATAAATACATATAGACTTACGCCAAAGTACGAGCTATTGGTAAAACATATACGTCGTATATATACATACCCCCTATTGTTAACGAGTGCTATGTCCCCAGAGCACAAGAAGCGTAGAGAATACATAACTCGAGCTAAGCGTAAGAGAGTGAAAAAGAAAAAGATAGATTAGCCCATCTCTCTATACTTAGGTTGTGAACAGTATAATAATAGAAGACGAGCAAAAATGATGCGATCGGGATACGTAAATAAGGAGAGTATATACAGATGGGCATGAGTCCCCCCTATACTTAGGCTCTTGGTCAGCCTAAGTACGGAAGAAGGGTGGAAATGGAGTGATCGTGAGAAGGAGTTTGATGAAGAGAATGGTATATACAGATGGCATAGATCCCCCCTATACTTAGGCCTTGGCCTAAGTTGAGGAAGAAGATGTACAAGGCGACCGATGGGGTCGAGAGGGAGGGTGGGTAGCCGATGATTAAGGTAGCTTTCAGCCAATCTTTTTGTGAGCCTGTGGTGGGAGATTGTAATGATAAGAAGGAGATGAAGCATATGATTCCCAACCATTATCTGCATTATCCTCAGAGAAATCATGCTAGAGAGTGGATGAAGCATATGAATCAGATGAAAGATAACCATCATCAGAGTTATCCTCAGAGGAACAATATTCGAAAGTGGCGGCACTCCAGATATTCTTGTTCTTTAGTTGCTTCAGTTGTTTTCTCAAAATTTGTTCCTTCTTAGGATCAAGCGATTCGTCCTCGGATGATGAATACTCTAAAGCACCCGTCTTAGTCAGCTCATAAGAAATTATTCCAGTATATTTAACGAGACTAGGAGAATCAACTTTGGATTAATAATAGTGAGGAACGAGAGTCGTCCAACAAGAATTGAAGTTTGGATCCTTACAAAGATAGGGTTTTAGGAATGTCGAACAGACCTCACTCATGTATATTACCCTTTTTGGACCTGATGAGGAATCATAAGACGATTCCTCTTCGGAAGGTCGAAGGTGACTTTTTTTAGATGAAGGAGCAGCCACTTTGTTTCGTGTTGTTGTAATTTTGGTGCACTCCTGAGTTGGATTGAATTGGTCAAGGTGGTCAGAAAAGGTTTCAGCCGACTCAGAATGTGCCCATGCATAAGTCTTAGGATCATAATAGAAACCCTTTCCCATGGTAAGAGCAACAGAAAATGGAGCAGTGGGGAGAGTCTCTGCATATTCGTTCTCAATTGACTTGATATCGGTGCATTCCTATGTCAGATTGATTTGAAAGAGATCGGAGGATATATCGGCTGACTCAGGATTCAACCATGCATATTTCTCAGGATCATATGAGAAGTCATTTCCCATGGTGAGAGAAGCAGGAAATGGAACAATGGGGAGAGTCTTTAAACCATTAGTCTCTTCAACAACTGTTATCTCAGGTGTAGAAGCGGGGTAGGGCTCTTCTACCGTTTGGTGGTTACAGCTGTTGACAGCTTCGTGGGTCACCTCAAAATATCGTGTTTCCTGAAAGACTGAGTGAGACCGAAGTGCTTCCAATGATGTAAAATTGATTTCACGAGTCTCACACTCAATAATTGCCTTAGCCAATTCCAAGAATGGCTTTCCGAGAATGATTGGAGACTAGGTGAATTCTCCTTGATGCTCAATATCAATGATCATGAAGTCCACTTTGAGCGGAGCACCATGGAATGTAATGATGACGAAAATTGTTCCTCTTGACTGCTTTATAGATCGATCAACCAGTTGAACGATCTATCTTATTTTCCTAATAGGTCCGAGTTTGAGCTTGTCAAATACAGAGGTCAGGATGATATTGATTGGTGAGTCATCATCGATTCAAGCATGGGTAGATATTGTCTTTGATTACACAATCAAATCTGGGAAACCACTTCACTATGCGGCTCTTGATTTTTCTCCTCAACACCAAGGAGGTGGCCATTGACAAGATATGTCTTTAAGTCTTTGTTCTTATCCTACCCGACTTTTTCATCATAAATTTGCTCATTACAAATCCTTTAAGGCCGGGGAAGTATTCAATGGCATGTATCAAGGGAAGTTCAAACATGAATCTTTTCTCCAGTGCTTCCTTGAGAGAAGGATCCAAATTCTTCAAATCTTCTTTAGTTTCAATTTTTATGTATTTTTTTCTAGATTTTCAGTTTTTGGGCATTTTTGAATATTTCATTTTTTTGGATATTTTCTGTGTGGTGTGTGGATGTGGTGTTTTCCATAGATGATGAGGGGTTTTGATATGCCGAACCAGAGTTAGAGTCAGAATCAAATTTATCCCTAGGGGAGTAATAGGCAGAGGTGTCACTGTCAGGATCATCCCTAGGGTGATCATAGTCTCTAGGTTTCTGAATATCCTCAGAATTTTTAACATGAGATGCAATATTTTCCTCATCCATTTTTATATCCGAGCTACCAACGAGTGAAATTAGTCAGTCGGTGAACTTTATAAATTTATCCTCCATTAAATCATATCTCTTATTTGTCCTTAAAATATCATCCTCAAAGATATTTTCACGATCATCATGGGAGCAGTCGGTGTATGTTCTTGTTTTTGAATTTGAGATTTAGTAATTTTGTCTTCCATTTTCTTGTATGAGCTGAGAGGAGATTCTCTTGGATTATCTAATATATGATTGCTATTTTTTGAAAATTTCTCCACATAAATTATGGAAGGGGTCTGCTCAGTGGAAGGATTTTTTGATAATTTGTAGGTCTCATACTCAACATACCGTGACTCAGGCATGCAATGCTGGTTTGAGTATAGTCTACTTCTATGGTAATGATTGATCGCATCCCTAAACAATGGAGTCATACAGGGTGCATATGTGTCGATATCATCCGTTTAATCCTCTGTATGTGCGGGTTGTCTAAAAGAGTGGTATTCTGGTTGGTCAATAGGGATTTGATCGTTAGGGTCCATCCAACCTGGTTGATCATTAGGTGCAGACCTCTTTAAGAGGTTTGATCAGGCCATCATATTATTCCCTAAGGTCCAGTTTGAATGTAAATTTGTGAATTGTGAACATGCCCCGACAAGATCGTGAGGAAACGATGGTTGGGATTGGTGTCTCGACCAATCATGAGTCTCAAAAGTGATTTGATCTTGAAATGGTTCATTAGTTTCAGTGAGAAATCGGGAATAAGATGGTTCAGTCTAGGATGTCAAGTGATCATGTGTATCAAAGGCCGAGGAAGGTGGCACATATGGTATGTTGAATTCAGTTGGATGATTAGGAATTGTATATTGGATTGGATTCATTCGGAGTGAGTGTTTTCCACAAATGTTGGAGGATATTTGATAGAAGAGGGTTTGGATGATTTGGGTCTAACCAAGACAAATTCATTTTCATAATATAGATCTGATGGGTACTCGGACTATTTTCCCATCTTTGTCAAAGGAGGTTGATGATGAATCGATATGGTTGATCTCGGTGCAAGTGCACAAGATACTCACAAGTAGAAAATTTTTTTATCAAGGAGAGTGATGGCGTAAGTGTGCAGTTCTTGATCTTCGAAATTGGTTCACACACAATAATGCAAACACAAATCAAACCCCATGATTACTAACTCACACAATGAAGTTGCAAGAGTTCTACAAATTATCATTCAATTTTAGATGGTGATAAATTCAATCTTGGAAAAATTTAGCGAGCTGTTAGGTGCTAAAAATTTTCTTAAAGACTTGCCCGAATTCTTACGACTAGTTGCATCCACTTTCAGCCAGTATGGGTGTAAGTAGAGACCATAAAACAACTACTCGTGTTACTTATGGATAGAGCCTTACACAATGTCCTTTAAACCACCCACTCTGCTAAGAAAATCTGGACCATTTACCGGCTACCCCTAGATCCTCACAGAGAAGTAGCTAATCATTTTTAGAATCAGTAGTCTGAATGAAAATTTCAGAGCTGGGCTCTAACCTTAAGTGTCATCTCTCGTTCACTCAGACAAATAAATGAATCCAAGGTCAGGGTAGCTCTCCTGCAAAAATTCATGATTTTATGGATTAATTAAAGTCAGCTATATTTAATAGTCCCAATTTTAATTAGGTGATCACTGAAAAATTAGGTGAGCACAAATACACTTCTACCATCCAGTCCCAATTTCCTTTAAAATTATGTGACAAAACATGAGGGAGAAATTCATGAAAAGTCGATGCAAGTGAATTAATGATTTATGCTCAGATAGAAGACTTACAGTGATTCCTCGCAATCTCCATATGGGATGCAATACAAGAATTGAAAGATTTATTCTAAATTAATGCAAGTCGATAAAAACTGCACCTAGCAGAAAGTTCAATTAGCTGTGAAGATATGATTTGAATTTGACTAAGTTGAACGATCTAATGTGCATCTCAGTTAATGTAAAGTGTGATCCTAGGTTCTACGAGCACAATCAAAAATTATAGAAGCTCTAATAGCTGTATGTGTAGGTCTAACCTACAAGTCACTCAAGTCGGGTCCCACCCTCACCAGAGAGTGAAACAGGCCACGACACACCACAAAACAAGTTCAAGGTCTTGCTACACATGCAAGAGTCTAAACAAACACTGCTATAAATGAGAAACTATTTACATGAATTAAAATTACAGAAAAATAAATCCTAGACTCTAAGCTCTCTTCACAACTCGACTCGATCTTAATTTAATTGCGGTTTTTCGGGCGTCGGTGAAGATGTGCCGGTTTGTGAGAAATCACTCCACGTACATCGGGTACCTCGCATGAAAAATAGAAGAGAGTGACACAAAAATTAATCAAAAAATAAAAAAAGAAAAAATACCGAAAAATAAAATAAAGTAAATGCAGACAAGAAAAAATATGGAAAATATAGAATGAAGATTCAGGGGTCAGACTATCCGAATGTAGAAAACCGAACAAATTTTTTTAGACAAAATCTAAGCTATTTGCCTCCCCTGCAACGACGCATCTGACGAATCCGATAATGCCCTAAGTTAATCGATGTGAATTAAGCTTTAATGTGTCGTTTCATTGTAGGGGGAATTCAGAATCGATCAAGAAATAATCATGAGATATCAATCAATTTTTAATCGGCATGGTTTTATATTTATTTTATTTGGACAAGTCTCAGGGTCGAACTCAAGAAGGCAAAGGAACAACCTAGAATTTTTTCTATTAAAGTTTGTGCACGGTTTTCGAGATGGTATTTATTTGTTATTTTTAATGCAATTTTGGGATGCAAATGTAAATGAGGCTAATTTGTAGGACTAAAAAGCAATTTTCAATCAAACAATGTCCAAAAATACGAAATTTAGCCAAGATGTCCATTATTATGAAATGAATGCACTTTATTTTTTTTTGGAATTTTTGGATGCAAGATAAATATTTTATGAATTTTTGATTGCAAAGGATGTGAAGTTCAATATTTATTTATAATAAATATTAAACCTATTTATTTTCAAAGGATAAAATTATCCAAGATCTATCACTAGGTAATTGATCTCAAAAAAAATCCTAAACCTTAAAATACGAGATTTAATACTTATTAATAATTAAAAATTGAATATGCAAAATGGTTTTTATCAGGCAAATCATGCATGCGAATGCAATTCTTTTTGGGAATAATGTTAAATACAAATAATTTCTAATATGTGATTTTTTGGAAATTTTCTGAGTTACGGTTAATCACTTATGAATTTGAGGCACAAGAGGGGTAAAATACACAATTTTCCACGAGATTATTAATGAATAATTAACCACAATCTAGAAAAATTTCACAAGCATGCCAGAATGTATAGAATTAATTGAACAACCACAATGCTATTTTTGGAATAATAAAATGAGTTAATAAAGTGGTTCAAACTAAATGGGGGAACACAAGGGTAAATGTTCAATAAAAAAATTAAATAAGATAACACAATGTAGAACATGATATATATGGAATTATCGAGACTAGGAGGCCCTTCTGTGCAAAATTCCCAAGCGTTCACGTACGTAGCACGCGTCCCTTAAGTGGCAGGGACCGGCTTAAAGTAAGGTGCAACACCCATGGGTTCTTTTGCAATTGTTCCCCTCACGCGTGCGGAGCACGTAAGGGGTATCTTGGGATTTGGAGGATGTGCAAGGGCTTCCATAACTTCCACCAACTCACGTGCCAAGCACGTGGGCGGGGGCCTCGGGACCTATGCCCGGTGGTGCTTTGGCGGAGGGGAGCGGTCATCGGAGCTCGAGCCTTAGAAGGCTTCTTCTGGTGGTGATTCATCTGGTGATCAATGAATCTCTTGGAAGAGGATGTCGTGGCTCGATGGCCAAAGATCAGAGGTGGAGGAGATGCTCTGGAGTCATTGGGCGATGGAGATCGATGAAGGGCTCCTGAGTTGTCGGTGGCGTAGCGGTGTTGCGATGCCAATGTCGAGGATGAAGATGGTTAAGGTTGGGGCTCAAGGCATTGGTGATGAGCGTTGGAGTTAAAGTAGACTTGCATAGTGGTTGGTGGAGGTGAATTCGTAGGCATCGAAGGTAGCTGGAATCATAGGAGTTGATGGATATTGAAACTGGAGGAGAGGAGTGGATTGAAGAAGAATGTTGGCGCGATGATAAATAGTTGGTGTCGCGATCGATTAACGAGGCAAGGAAGAACGACAATGGTGGAGGAGTATCTAGAGGATACACGATGGAGTCAAGACAACTGTTGGAAGCGGTTGGAAAAAGAAGCGAGCTCCACGGGAGGTGCGATGCTGCAACGAGCCAAGGTGAATCGGATCTCGCCAGCATAGGTGGAGAAGAGGTGGTGCTATCACTACCATACTTTCTGATTGTAAGGCTAATGGTGGATGCTTGAAGAGGGAAACGACAATGATTTAAATAGTAGAGGAGGGCGGAGCCAGCTATGGAAATTGTGGTGGCGACACAATCGATCGGGAAGGGGATACACATTATTGAGAAAGAGAGATTTGCGGGGGAAGATGGGATTTGACGAGGGCTGGAAATGGAAGGTCGAGAGATGATGGTGGTGCCGACCATGGAAGGAGAAGATGATTGGCAGCAGAGGAGATCACAGAGGTGGTGGCACGTAAAATTCGCGGAGGCACCGCTGCCTAAATCTGGAAAGGGGGAGGGATGAGTGGATGAAGGAGATAAATGATCAACCGACCAATCAACCGCGATCAGATGTCTGATCAAGTGACACATGGCTCTTTCTTTATTTTTATTTTTAATTAATTTAAATATTTTTATTTTTTTTCATAATTTAATTTTTTAAATAAAAATGAATAAATAAAAATCTCAAAAATGGGTTACACATGGCGGCTATAGTAACTGCCACGTGTCAGCCCCAAAAAAATCACAAATAAAATATAAAGAAAATTATGGAATAAATAGCAAACAACTTAGCTCGAAAAATTTTCTTCACAAAAGTTGCTCGTCTCGACGAGATCCACAACTTTTATGAAGAAATGAAAATCAAAATCGACCATTTGCATAAAGTAGTATTTTTAGGTTATCCCATGTACATAGAATACCTTATTTTTTTGGGTTTTATATTTTTTTGTTATTTTTAAACTAAATAAAAAATCAGGAAAAATATGATAAAAAAGATAAATATTTACACATTAATATATTTTTTGTATTTTTATTAAGTAATAAAAAAAAGAAATAAAATAAAATACGAAAATGACAACTTTTGTACATACGGTTAGTGAAGACTCGGACTTAGTTAGTTTCTTTGATTTCAAGATTAGTTTGGATTTGGATTTTTACACATTTTAATAAAACTTTTATCAAAGAAAATAAATGAAAAATAAATAAAATAAAATGAGCCAATTATGTACATAAAATAATAAGTCAAAAACCGCTAAAATACAAAATATACAAAAGAGGCCCAAAACCCATCTTTCAAATATGAGCTCTAATTCACTTGAGCTTGGTCTTGTTTTGAAGGTATTTAAATGTATATTAGTTCAAATGAGTAGGATCAAATCAAACACTGTATGAGGAAGATATCGAGGTTTTAGTCCGAAAATCCTGCAACTAGGGTTTGGATTTTTGGTCCACTTATTTAGGTAGTGATTTTTTTTGTGTTTTTCAATTATTCTTATTAGTAATATGTATACAGTGGAGGTGGTTTAGGTTATTTGGAGTTAGCATGAAGTAGTTAAAAATCAGGAAAGTTAGGCTATTTTACAGGTCAAATGGGCTGAGATTTTTGGCTTCTTATTTTGTGCAATTATGAGTGATAAAATGCAATTATTATCAATACATGTATGAATGCTAATTATGCACAATAAATGAAGAAATGCCAATGAATTTTAGGGATTTGAGCTTAATTCATGACTTTCAGAGTGATGAATATGAGATTCATCAATCTCTTTCATTGATTTTGTGTACAATCCATGGACTCCCATAACCCTATATAAGAAGTGGCATCCCTTGCTCTTCTTGGTTGACAACAACAACAAGCTCTCTCTCTCTCTCTCTCCCTTTCCTTTCATTATCACGCCCTCTCCCTCTATCTCCTTGGGTGGTCGTCCACCCAAACCTTAGAGGGAAGACTCCGCCGTTATCGCATCACCATAGTGCTGCCGCCATGACTGGTCTTGGTTCTTATCTTCTTTGGTGTGTTTCACTCACGAAGAAGATGTACGATCTCGTGTGTTGAGATCAGGAGTTCTTTGCTTGGATCAGCATCTTGGATTGCGAGAAGTACGCGGTTCATCCCCGTGCTTGCAAGCATATCCTCCAAAGATCAGACTTGAGACAGGAGGTCTCTTCTCTTAGAGGCTTGATCCCAACCACACTACGAGAGGTATTATTTAACTATTATGTGGTTTAGATGAAACAATCCAAGAACTGTTCTTGTATCATGTGGTTTCATCGCATGAAAAAAATTTTAAACTCTGTTGCATTGAGCGACTAGTGCAACTAGTCGCTCACGACCGTATATGATACAATCCTCACACTTCCGTGATGTGCTTAAGGATCATTACATATCCTTCATGGTCTTCAGCATGGTTAACTCATCCAAGCAATGGTTAACCCACTCCATCTCAAACTTGTGTGTGGTCTGGAGAGTGCTCGGCATGTCCATGATCTGATTCAGTGCCAGGGTCAGTGAAGATATCTCAGTCTCAAAGTGGTGACCCTGGCTCTCTATTCTCTCATGCCTTGGAGTGTGCTGTGCTGCATATGGTTGAGGAGATCTTTGTGGAGTATACGAAGTCTGTTGCCGCAGTTGGTAATGGTGCGGTTGTGAATGCGTAGTAGGGCGGTGAAAAGAATGTGGCCTCTAATAGGCATGCTGGTGAGATGGTTGCTGCGTGTAATGCTATCGACCCTTTAAGTGTTGATGTCCATGCTACAGATGATTGTACTGTTGCGGTTGCTGCTGGTGTACGCTATGAGGAGTATAATGTGATGACAATTGAATCAGAGCATACCATATCCTGTTGATCTCAAGAGTGGCTTGATACTCAACATCAGCATCTCCAGGGCTGGTGATCTGACTCGAATCAGTATTGGACGGATCCTCATACCAATCAATCTGCGGAGTCTCAGTAGGCTACACCGGCTCATTCTGAACAAAATGAATATGATGGGTGGGAGGAGCGGGTAAAGATCTCCGAACAGGCTGAGACATCAAAGAAGGACATGATTGCTGATATTGAAGTTATAAGTCCATCACCTTCTTCGTTAGATCACTCAGTTGTTGAGGAAGTGATAAGAGTTTCTCCAACTCTCACAACAACTGCAAATCCTGAACTTGCTTCTGAATCACATCAACCAACATCAATTTCTCACTAATGAATCCCATGTTAGTATTTGATTCAGAATCCGAAATATTCGCCACCTATTGATTCTCTCGGTGGCGTGGTGGCTGCGAGGCCTTTTGGAATGACCGAGTAGAGTCAGTAGATCTCGAGTTCTCTGCCATCCCCTCAAAGATGGACCTGACAGATTCGACATCCCGATTCAGATAACTGCCGCCACATGCGACGCTTACTAGGCCCTGAACATCCGGCTGGAGTCCTCTGAAATAATTTTGTACAAGCACCTTTAGTAGTATCTCATGATGAGGGCATCTCTCAGTAAGGTCCTTGAATCTATCCCATGCCTCGTGGAATGATTCATGCGGTAGTTGCGTAAAATTGGAGATCTGACTCCTCATCATGTTTGTCTGTCCCAAAGGAAAATATTTATGCAGGAATGTGGACTTCAAATCGTCCCATGTGGATATTTCCCTCCCCAAATGACTAAGCCAGTAAAGTGCCTTATCTACTAAGGTGAAGGGGAAGGCCTGGAGGCGAACAACCTCCTGTGTAACTCCTGGATAACTAGTCATACCGTAAATCATCTCGAATTGCTGCCAGAAGGTAAACGACCCTTCTGTAGCATTCCCGTAAAACTTGGGAAGCAAAGAAATAAAGGACGGTCATAGCTCGTATGACCCTTGGTTCGGTGGTAATTGAATCCAATGGTGTAGCGTCCCCACTCCTAGGTCATACTCATCTCGTAATGTCATGAGAACCACGACAAGTGGTGGTGGATTCCCGGCTCCTTCTCTCAGTGCAACTATCTCAGTTTGCAGCTCATTCTGGACTCTATACTGATATATGATATGTAGATTCATCTATTGCAGTATATCAAGAATCCATGTAGTCATGTCTGCGGCTGGATTGGGTCTTCCATCTGTATGTTGCTCCCCAGTCAGTTGGTCTTCAACTGGTCGGTCCTGGACTGGTCCCTACCCTCCAGCCATATACTTTGAATCTTCTGGGATGGAAAAAGTTTCATAAGAATTTAGTGAAAAATGTGAAGGAGAAATAGACGATAATTTGAGGCACAGGTCTACCTCAATAGAAGGGCTGGGAGGCGAGGGAGTCTGGGTCTGACTCTCCTTGTGACTAGATGGGATCGACTCGGGAAGAGGGTCATCCTGGTCTGTGAAGATGTACGATGGACGGTGGATCAAAAGCTCACAGAGTATGAGCGCAAAAGCCACCAGTCGTCATCTTCGATGTCAAAAGGATATCGAAGAGAGAGCATGATGTCAAGTCAAAAGTACGGGTGTAAAGGCGTATAAGACGCGGTAACACACACCTTGAAAACAGACACAAAATAACCCCGAATCCACCAACACAACCTGCTGATGACCGTAAGAGTTCGATCATTTATCTTTTCGATTTTAAGGTTATTTGGAGTATAGGTCTTATCACAGATTAACACAAGCTTGATATGTGCCCGTAATTTCCCCTGAACACTGTCTCGAGTTCTTACAAGAAATATCCTATTCTCAGATAGTATGGAAGTAAGTACGGACCATTTCTGGCTACCAGTGTTACTTGAGTACCGCGCTATTACGGCATCCTCTAAACCTCCCACTCTGCTAAGGACACTCGGACCGTTTCCTTCTACCCAAGAGTCCCCACTGAAGATTAGGTGATTAAGTGTATGAACTAAGTAGTATTCCGAAAGAAACTCGGACTCTGGTTCTAACCTTAAGTGTTGTCCCTCACTCACAAATCTGGAGTGTACTTTCAATCCATGCGCTGGAGTTTTCTCTCCTAAAACAAATGATCCTTTACATTTATTTTAGGTCAAATATATTAGCAGTCCCAATTTTATTTTTAGGGTTATCTCTTTTTTGTTGGAATTTTCAAAACACATCTAACGATTTTTTTATTTTTATCCTAAATAAACATACACCTAGGTTGCACGTCCTAAAACTAACTACGAAGGCGCAAGCAGAGAAAAAAAATCAAAAACCTAAACAAGCACCTAGCCTAAAAAAAGCCACAGAAAACCGTTGATGAGAGAAAAGCCACGATGGGTGACCTGCTCCCCCATCGGTCCAATGCACAGGGCTCATCCTCGGGGAGGGCAAAATCGAGACGGGCCCCCCCTCTGACCCAAGTGCACAACACTCGGTGAAACAAACCCCGAGAAAAACAAGGAGGAAGGTAAAAGTTGGGATGCCCTTACGAGGCCCCTTCTACAAAAAATAGAAAAAACGGGCAATTACTCTTATTATATTTCTTTTACAAAATAATACAAGTACTAAAAACTTCTAACTAATTTTGCTCCTCCGCAACCAAATCGTAGAGAAGGAGTCGGTCTCTGCACTCTCAATTGATCCGGCTTCCAAAGAAGCTGACTAATCTTACAGGCTCTGCAAAATTTGTTAGAAAAATAAATACACAAAAATCCACAAAAATTAAAGAAAACAAAAACCATAAAAAATCAAAGAGACTCGATAAAAACCGTAAGCCGTAAAACAAATCAAACGAAAATTGAAAAGGAATCAGAAAAACTATAAAAACCAAGGGGAAAGAAAGATCTCAAAATAAAGTCCAAAACCATAATAAAGCTAATGCCTCCCCAGCAACAACGCCATTTTGATAAATCGAAATCCGGCCCATGGTTTATTTGAGAAAAGTTGTCATCGGTGTAGAAGATCGCGGAGATCGGATTTCGATTGATCAAACATAATTCAGATAATATAAGAGAGAGAGAGAGAGACAAAGAGTAACAAAAATGAAATCAGCTTCTATCCTATTTTATCCTTAAAGTAATTATTTATCCAGGTATGTTTCCTTGAGTTGAACTCGAGGAGGCAGAATACATATATTACGGTTTTTGAGAGAAAGAAATTTTTTCGCGATTTTATTTCTTCTTAAAAAAGACAAGAAAATGCTTTAAAATTGATACAAGTTTATAAAAACAAAACGAGAAAAAATACATGATAAAAATATGCAAAAACTAAAAAGAAACTTTTCTAGGGTAGTCGTGTAACTACTCTAAAAAAGTTAAGGAAAATAGAAGTCCAAATGAGGTCCAAAATTTTCCTACAATTCATGATAGAAGTGCAAAGAAAACTAAAAATGTCTGTTACAAAAAGATCCCTGATCAAGGGCTAAATTGTAAGAAAAACTAAATGTTTTGCATTTAGGACCCTGTGCGAGGACCTAAATGCAAATACTGGAAACTTTGGAGTAGTTTTGAATTATCTGGAACTACCTAGGCTACTGGTGCAAATATTCCACCGTTTCGTGAGTAACAGCTCAGATCAGATCGCAAGGCATGATTATGGCTGACGGTTGGCGCCACGTGTCGCAAGATGTGTGCTCCATGTTCTTCACATTCTTCCATCTTTTCTACGTACGACAACAATGGTCTTCGTTCTCTAAGCTATCTCTGGTGATGGCTGGATCGTTCGTCCTCCAACATGGCCACGAGGTTATCGCCTATCCCCTCCGAGATCTGCTACGGTGTGAGATGGTCGGAGAAGGGTGGATGGTGAAGATCACGATGATTGAAAGTAACTAGGGTTCAAACCCTATTTACTTTCATGTTCTCCTTGATTTGGCTAAGGTCATCAATTACAGTTCCAGATGTAAAGATGTTGCTCCAGATATGATTGCTGACCTGCAAACAAAATCTCGATGCTCGATTTCCAAGGGAATCAACCCAAATGTTACGGATTTAAGAGAACTTGCATGTAAAATAAAGTTCCAAGAATAGGATTTGTAGATCCAAATAGGATGCGATTTGGTATGAATTGGAGATAGAATCGACTCACAAACAATAGATGGATGATTACCCAATCTTAATTGGGTAATTAACTAGACGAATTAGGGTGCAAAGATCGATAAAATTGAAAGCTAAGATGGAGGAAGTACCTGTGGTTGTAGAGTGTATAACTCGGTTGGTCACTGCTCGACGGGGCGGCTTCCCGGAGCTGTACGTCGCAGTGGCGGTGATGCAAGGTAGCAGAGGTGCCTTGGAACTTCTCCTCCGACGTCTTTTCTTCCACGCGGTTGCTCAAGCAAGCCCTGTCACTGTCGGAGTAAGGCGGAGTTGGGTGGATAAAGTGGATGGTCGACAAGTTTGGTTTAGGAATTGGAAGTGTTAGGAAAGTTCTGGAGAGTTAGTTGGAAATGGAGAAGTTCATGGGATTTTATAGGTGAATCGACGGGGGAGGTGTTAGTTGAAGATCGATGGTCGGCGTGGATTAGGGTAGTTAGGAGTAGGAGATGGAGGGTTTAGATCGGGTTTAAGAGGAAGAAGGAGCGCGAAAGAAATTGTTGAAGAACAACGGTTAGAACAGAATGAACATGCTTTTTGTTGAAGAAGAAGGCCCCAGGTGCTGACACATGTCAGCACCTAGTTGGCCAGATGATAAGAAAACATTAATAAATAGATAATAAATAGTAAATAAAAGAATTTTAAATAGGTATAAAAATGAATATGTAAATAATTAAGTTATCTTAATTATGGTATAATTAGTTTTTATAAATAATAACTAATTTATGAAATATTCATATTATATTAATAAATATAAATAGTACTTGATAAATAGATAATTGATTTTTAGTTTAATAAATTAATAAATGTATTCCATTTTTATATTTTATTAATTATTAGGATAATAAATAGAGTATTTGTGATTTTTTGTAGATTTTAATAAATTAATTTAAGTATATTAATAAATATGAGTATAAGTTATACAATTCAATTTTACTTATAATTTAAGGTTTTGGTTTATTTAAAATAATAAATAAACTCCAAAAATTCTGAAATAAATTAGAATTAAATACAAGATCAAGAAAATATTTAGAACTTATAAAATCATTAAAATAATAAATAATGTGTTCTAGATAAAATAAATAGCCTAAAAACCCAATTGTAGTTAGGTCCCAAAACTGACTTTTTGCAAATGGACACACAATTAATCAAGACACACGCAAGCATCGCTTCACTTAGCCAAATTAAAAGATGTTCTTCCCCGCTAATAGAAGCATGTTAGATGCAGTTTTCATTGACTTGCATACATTTGGATTTGGTTTTAACTTCAGTCCGAGCTTCTTGCTCAAGGCACTACATGTTTTCTCACTTAGTGAATCATGATTTTTATCGACTGCATGGCTTTTCGTCGACCTCCCTTCCTGGCTTGATCACATAGGTTAATGGAAATTGGGAATAAGTAGTAGACGGTGATTGTTTGATTTATGCTCGCCTTTAATCAATGATAACCTTAAGCAAATAATTTGGGACTGATAATTGCAAGTCAACCTAAAATGGAGTAAAATCTTGTTTTGGGAGAGAAACACCTGTGTTTATGCATGATGATTTTCTTTGACTTATTTCTTGATTCCCGTGTAAACTAGAATGTTTTAATCATCAATAAAAACGACAAGATAATTAACCAACATTTGTTGGTGTCACGTGTGAGTTGGTGAAATCAAAGGGTTTTGCATGCTTGTTTTGAGCCGTGATTGCTCTGACACCCTCCCCTAGACCTTAATACTCCATTAATCTTCGAAGATTCATCCGCTCATATGTATATTCATCCGAATTCTTAATTCACCTCAGGTCTCTCCCAACATCATTCTCCATCTTTATACTTAGGTTACTCTCAACCTAAGTATAGGGGGACCTGAATCCCCGTGATTTTCCTACTCATCTTTCCTTGCCTTGATACTTAGATTACTTCTAACCTAAGTATAGGGGGAGCCCACCTTAGTTTCCATATATTTTTCTATACTTAAATGTACCTATGACCTTGAATCATCTAGTGCTATGAGGACATATCAAAGTTTAAGTGTAGGGGGTTATACCGTATATACAATATATGTACTTTAGCTATATTTTGAAAAAATTAAAATTTTTGGCTAAAGTACAACCTTTTAAACTAAGTGGACAAAAATGTTTTTAAGACTTTTCTATATTATGTTACTCTATTTTTAAAGAAAAATATTTTCGAAAAAGATTTGAAAAATGAGTTTCTCTTATTTTGAAAAATCGTTTGAAAATGTTTGGAAAATCTTTATTTATGTGACATGGTGTTGAAAATTCTTTTCTCGATTTCAAGGAAGATGAGTCTAACCTTTGTTCTAACTTTATTCAAAAAATCCATAAAAATGAAAAAAAATAAAAAATCCTTTAAGAGTCAATTTGACTATACTAAACCCAAATAAGTAGTCGCGTTTAATGAGGGTTCACCCTTAGCAGACTAGGTGGTTTCGAGGACATCGCATAAGGCTCAATCCTCAAGCAACGGGCTCCGTCCTGTACTTACACCTATACAGGCTGAATGTAGATGCATCTACTCATTTGAGTTTTAGGCAGTCATGATATCTTTTAAAGTCTTCATAAAATTTTAAAAAAATGGATGAAGGAGTTGGATCAAATCCCCTACAATTTTCACTTCCACTCAGAATTGGTGATGTTCAAGAAAACTCGGTTTATGAGGTCTTGAGATTTTAAGTTAACCACCCTTAGCCATCAAGGTCTTAGACTTAATCATCCACATTTCCCTAGGTTTCTAGATTTACGTTCTATATTGCATGCTTAGTCTCCGACTTTAAGAATGTGATCAACACATCACATGCACGACTGCGGTCTCGATGAGATGAGTTGAAATTTCACTTGAGGGACTGAGATGAGGGATTCAAGTCTAGATTTGATCTAATGATGCTCGAGGATGGGATAAAATCAATGAAGAATTCATGAGACCTGAGTGTCAGCATTTTAGCCAGTATGAGAACTTGGTTCTTGTACTAGTCTCTTGATATCTACCAAAGTGCCAGCATGTGAAATAAATAAAAAAGTGTTGACCGGTGTGTACCAACTCTTGGTAAAAGCAGTGGAGCTAGCCAAAATTATGCAAATAAAAGAAATATTAATGTTGAAAATAAAGCTCTCATTCCACAAAAGTCAATCATCAGAGAGCATCCACCAAAGGCGAGCGCTCCCAACCATTTTAAAAGTGTCCACTTGGACCACCGCTTTTAGGACTAGGAGTCGAACTCGTACTAAAAAAAGGGCTCTGCACCGTAAATGCAACAAGTCTGAGTGTAGAAGGTTCGATAGGTACTCAAAAAAGGCACACCCTGGTGTATTCCCAGGAAAACAAGTGCAGACGACTCCAACTTCTTTTGACGGACGCACTGATCAACACCAAAAATATGCGTTGCGTAATAAGGCACCAGAGAGAATCCTTGTTCCAATGAGAGGGAGAGAAAAAATGATACAATCCAAAATCCTCCATTAACTGGCCTGCCACCTACACTTCTAAGTCCGACAACTAAAAAGACGGTGGATTGGACGCAATATTTGATTTATTCCCTAGAGTTGAGGATTGTGTCCTTAGGAGAATTTCTTGTACCGGGACCTTGGGTGACGTTTTGACTCTACTCTCGTAAATGTAGTCAACACTTAAGTTCATATCCTTAGTTTATATGTATCAAAGAGAGAGTTTGGAAAATTAGAGGAATTGGATGCCTCTTGATTAAGGCTGGGTTGAACTCTGAATTTTTGGATCTTTAAAATTGAGATGACTTGAAAAGATCAGATCCTGTACGCACATGCACAAGGGGGTTAATCCAGCTCATTCAGTTTTTGTGAAGCTCGGGGACGAGCATAATTTAAGTATAGGGGGTTGATGAAACCCAATTTCATACTCTTAATTCGCAGATATTAACTCCCTAGCTTAGACTAGGTGTCAATAATAACCATATTAATCCTTGTAATTATCTGACCCATTGGAATGAATTAAAAATACAAAAATAGCAAAATAAAAATCATAGTATTTTTAAGACTTTAAAAATGCTCACAAAAATATTTCTGCCTTTGTTGATCTCATCTCCATTTTTGGTCAACATGAAACTTGTAGATCTCATCGAGATCTACAACTTTCGTGTTTTGAGTTTTTCCAAATTCGGCCATTCTCTTCATCTTTTGCATGGTTTTCTTTCAAATAACGAAATTGGGCCACGTGGCACTCTCTGGTTGCGCCACGCAACCTGTCTCTTTGCGCACCTCGCGTCCACCACTTTCAGTCGTTCGATCAGCTTCTTCCTCTCCAGATCCAAGCCGTCCAGTCCCGCTTAAACCTCAACCTTTGGATCAAGTCCACATATCGTATCTCCTCCATTCATTCTTGCCCCACCTTCTGCTCACAACGTGTCAATCTTAAAGCCGTACGGTCGCCTCCAGGCTCTTTCATCACAGCCGCACACTACTGCGTTACCCTCAGCCGTTCGATCGAGTCTGAGATTACATCCAAGCCGATCGAGCCTGCCTCTTTCTCAGCATGCCACGTGGTTCCATCCTTGTCCTTGATCTCGCCTCTATGGTGCCTCTTTCTCAGCTGTTGGATTGTGAGATCCAACGCCAAAGACGTCTTCTTCCACCTCCAGAACCCTCTCGCCCACATCACCTATCTGACAAACCACCTTCGCCCTTCCCATTTCCCCCGCTTCTCTTGCCATCTTCTCTACGCAATAACCACCCCACGATGTAGCCATGTCCTCCACCTTCCTCGCGGAACTCGTATCACATCTCACCACGCTCCCTTGTGCCACATATCACCCACGCAAACCACATCAGCCATCATCCAAATCCACCCACATCTCTCTTCAAATACACGTTCACCGTCGACAGTCGAGGGTGTCCACCTTTACGAGGGGCGAGGCCCAACCCTCCTCTACCTCCTCATGACA
Organism: Ottelia alismoides; assembly: GCA_037367405.1. Taxonomy (NCBI): domain Eukaryota; kingdom Viridiplantae; phylum Streptophyta; class Magnoliopsida; order Alismatales; family Hydrocharitaceae; genus Ottelia; species Ottelia alismoides. The sequence continues at coordinate 315,450 of JAZKJV010001218.1, forward strand.
GGGGGAGGTTCGATTGTAGGTGTGTTGATGACCATCTGCCCCTGGTGAGACATGCCGCCTTTCATGGCTGCGTCGCGGAGCTCCGCCTTCGCTCGAGCTACTCCACCAGGCTGATGGAGTTCAGCGAAGACCCGGGATTCTCCTCGAACCCCAAGCACAAGCCCTCCGGTCCACCCAACCTCAAGTAAGCTTCTCCGATCTTTCTCCGATTTCCTTTTAAATTTTTGTAATTAATTAGGTGAATCCGTGCAATGTCATCCTCCATTAATCATCCCCTTATTTTACCCGCACCCTCACCATCTTCGAGCATCCATTAGAGATCCACTTTCTCTTCTCCACATCCTAGTCATCATCGGCCCATCTCCTCCACCGTTCACGGCAGAGAAGCACCTAGCCTTCACTCCTCCATCCGCATAGGCTCTCGTTTCACCCATTTCGCATCCTCCCTCGCACGCTTCGTCTAGATTTAACATATGCATGTCTCGCAAGTCAATGATCGGAGCCTTCACCGGAGCATCTTTGGCGAGCTCCGATTCCAGCATCCAAGCGACGATGGCCTCCACTAGAGCTTGCCGCAGTTCGCTCGTGCTTCGAACTTCATCGACGGTCTTCCCCGATGCTCCATGGAACTCTAACGATGCCAGAAATGGATGGCAGAGCCCAGACTTCATTGCTGGAGGAGGAAGATCGCCACCACCATCCGTGACAGAGAGGATGAAGCCCAGGACTACAGGTGCCATTGGATGCACCCTCTATGCTCATCCAACGGCTATCACTCAGCCACGTCTCCTTATCCGCACGCTACAGATCGCCGTTCAATTTCCTTGATCGGAAGACTCACATAGGTCCACGACAACAGCTTTGACCCGCAGCACCAGACCACCAGGTTCGTAGCACCCGAACCTCCTACGCTCTTTACAAGCATCCTCCAAGGCCGAGTCAACACCCGAGCCGAACGAAAGCTACACCAAGATAGAGCCGCTCTACGAGCCTAGTCGAACATGCCCGAGCCTCCTCCGAGCCTGCAAGCCACCCGAACCTCACCATCACGTACCTGTCACGTGACTGGCTGGGTATTTTGCAGGGATACCCACAGAGCTTCTCCAAATTGTAGACAGGTCCAGACACCATGTGATACACACGTGCACTTGGGGTATTTTGCATTCATACCCTTGTGGGTTTTAATAATTGCAAAAATACCCCCAAGCATGTGGTTAAATTATAGGGAAAGCCCCACATTTTTTTGCATTTTAGTCCTTCCAGGGACCCGTTTGTTATTTATTTTCATGTTTTTTCTTGTATTTATGCCCCTGGTTTCATTCTTGCATATCTTGAGCATCAGCTCCGATTGAGTTGATTTCAGTAACGTTTCAATGCTTGTTTAATTGTCTTTCTAGTGGCATCACTATTGTTCTATTTTGGAACTTTTGATTTTATTGACTAAATCCAGTTAACTAGTGCTATTAACTCAATGATTCTCGTACCGTTGGATATCTTGCAAATGAAAATAGCTTCATGATCTCTTTCTGAAATTGACCATCTTTTTATTGCTCATTGATTCTGTATAAATTGGGCATATTTGTAGTGTTTTAATTTTGCATTTCTTTGCATAATAAAAAATCGCATTGTTCATGTTTATTTATGCATATTGTCCATCTCCATGCATTCATTGACCAATGCATTATTAATTCAATTTTCAAATAATTAGAGTCTAAATGATACTAAAGAGGCTCGTGTCCCTGAGTTCGACCTTGGGATTGCTCAAGTAAAATAAAAATCAACCATTTGATTTAATTGATATATTAATTAAATGGTCTTTGACGCATTCGATTTGGCCAACTACAATGCATTAAAACGACTTATTAAGAGGCTGAATTTCGGGTTCGTCAAGACCATATATCCGGGATTAAGCACACCACTGTTTGCTCTCTAATGTGTCCCATCGTCCTTCATCTTCCTACAAGGATTCCCCTTCATCGTGCTTCGTTGATGGATGCACATATATGGATAGTCTTATCCCCCCTTTTCCTTTTGTATTAGGTCACATGATAATGACTGTGGCTCAACAACTTGATTTGTGGATTGGTCCTTTTATTCTCAACCTTGTGGATGTCCCTAACCATAAAGATTCATGATAACAATATTTGTTGTTAGGTCTAAAGATCCCCAAAACTTTGAATTAGTCAGTTCAACCTTTTCTTCCTTGAAACATCAAGATGTGTTGGGAATGATGTCGAAATTTAACCATTGCCAACACGTAATAGGATGGAATATTATTTCTTACAATAGTAGGTTTTACAGCAATAGGATAGAATAGCACTGACAGATGATATGATCATCGAGGTATATGCTCTACCAAGGAGGAGCTATCTATATGTGGACTACATGATCTAATGATTTCTTTGAGGTATATGGTCTACCAGATCCACACACACTATGCACATGCATTTATATATGATCCCAAAGGAAAGATAAAATATTAAGTAACCCTTGGTAACCCTACTTCTCTACCAGAACAAGTTTTGCCATATTCAATCTGAAATATAATATTTTTAGAGGACCATTATAAAAAATTTCTTGAAGATTTCTGGGAAATGTGTCCACTTGGCTTCCATGAGGATGATAAAATTATACATATAGTTTTTTATTATATAAATATATTTATAATCGATTAGGTAACCAAAATATAATAATACTGACTTGTGAATGGAGTGTAAATGATGGAAGTGGACATGTTCTTGCATAACCGTAATGGTTGAAAGTTGAATTTCCACCAACAAAAGGTGGTGCATGTCTTGACACATTGGTAAATGAGCCATCTCCATCTCTTACTCCACTACATTTTATATTGTCACATGAAGGTATGCTTGAAACCTCTCCCACTCAGAATGCTTATAATATTTGTCATGTCCAGTTCCAAAAAACCGAATGTAGTCACTTTTTACAGGTCTAGCAATCTTTGCATATGCCTCGATCTCAACCTCAACGAAAAAATATCTGGTTGACTATCTCGTATCTCTTTAATGGTGCTTTCCATCTCCCTCTATTTAAAATTATAATAATACAATCAATTTTCATTATTTATGCGACTTCATAAAATTTAATATTGTTTACATTGCACATGCCACCAGGTGTGCAGGGCCACATGCCACCCGATGTGGAGGGATGCAAGATATGTAACTACTTATATGCAATCTCTTCATACTTTTTACACAACACACGCTACCCGTTGTACAGGGATGTAAAATATACAAAGCAACTCATTGTTTTTGCAGTATCAAATTTGCAACATGTCCAAATCAATTGCCTCCCTATTTTTCTCCTTTCCTTAATCAAAATGAAAAGTATATTAAAATATAGCATAATAAGATAACACTTTAAACAAAGATAACTTACAAAGTCATCGCGCATTATCGCTAGCGGACGTCTTCCAAACCTATAGTTGAGAGACTTCGCATCACGATTTGTCTTGCATCACAATTTGTCTTGTTAATCATGGCATTGACAGATAGGTAGATATGCATTCCAATAAGTTACTGGATTATGGTTTAATATTCAACCTGATATGACAGAAAAAATATTAGAGAATAACCAACTTATAAGTCTCGGTTGCCATGAATTATATGTATCACTTTCAGCTATGGTATCTGATCTTTTGTTTTCTCCTGCTCTCATTATTAAAAAAAGAATACTGAGAAGTAGAATTTGTCCAAAAACAGCTGAGTCATGAAATAACCCAAAAAAATCAAATTCTTCAATTCAATTAAATGGTCTAATGTTTGAACAATTGAAAAAAAGTTCAAACTTCACATGACTTTACTTCCAAAAAACTTCTCGATTTATGACCTGCCTATATTATTGTTGTAATAAGAAAGTAAAATAGCTGTTAAAATAAGGATAGTACATGTAAAGACAAACTAGATAAATAGGAACCTCTTGGTGGTAACTTCTTAGAACCTATCATTAGTGACAATTCATGATTACCTGATAATTGTACAATTGCACAAATATAAGCCCATATAGAAATTGCAGAAACTGATTTCTGCTTTTAATGAAAATATAATCACAAATACCATTGAAAAACAGGTGAACATTGTGATGATTTGAAAAAAAATAAAATCAAACAACATCAATATCATACACATAATAGACAAATACCCTTAAGTATTAGCGCCATCTTATGAACAGAAACCCAATCAACATAAAGAAGAATGAAAGACATTTTTAGCATGTATTTAATTTCAAGACAACCAATAATAAGAATATGCATCTTTAAGAAAAAGAATAGCAAAAATTACCAGATGCATTTTGATACTGCTAAGAATCTTCTATATACTCACAAACTCATGAGTAGTTACAATAACCAGAAGTCCCAAAGGCATCGGGTGTGAACTTAACCCTACGAAACTTGGTCATCAATCTCTTCTACCTTACAAGTCATAGGAAAATTTCAACCTTCAAGGGCAACATCATACTCCAAATGAGATGGCAGTCACGTTGAAGATATCCATGGTCAAACATAATAGAATCCACAAATGGCCATTTAGGCCTTCTTCGCCCAAAACTCGCAAGCCAAACTCATAGTTAAGACATGGAGCTAAGATCCTCCACCATCTTCTAGAACTCTGGATGTCTTTTTTTTCCAAAGAATGGTCACAAAGAGGCCCATTGCTTGTACAATCATTAAACCAGAATTTGAAAGAACCATCCCCCAGAACATGGCGCATACCGACATGAAGCTCACAGAGAAGGGTACTATTCATCTCATTCAATTTCAAAAGTTTAAGAACTCCTTTCCTAACATGACTTCAATGTTCCCACTGCAATGACTCTCATCATATACTGATAAAAAGAAATTTTGAATATTATTGGAGAGTGAAGTGATAGTTTCCTATGATCTCCACCATATACTTACATTTAGAATGTATTTCCGAGATGGCAATTGAGATGGTTCATTGATCAATCTCGTATTCGTCATGTTAAAATCCATATATTAATCTCCTAGCTAAAGCAATCCAATAAAAAATCACATATAATTCATTGTTTTATCTTTTATTATATTATATATATGCCATGCATAGTTGCATATATTCTAACTATATTTATTGTAATTAATAACTAATTTTTCGTCTTTATTATCTTTCTTATTTAAAAACCATAAAAAGTTGGTTAATTAATTGTCTATAAATGCTATGACCTTTAAGAGAGATAAAAAAATCTCAAAGCTAAAAAACAATGTTTTATCCCTTTAAAAATACCCCCAAAAAATACCTTTGTACAAATGACCTCTTTTGGCTTTTTTACCAACAAGAAACTTATAGATCTCATTGAGATATACAACTTTCATATGTTTTTACTTTTTCATAATTTTGCCTCTAACTAATTCTTTTCAAATTTTCTTTGATTTTCTATTTATTGATTTTTCTGGAGCAACTGCATGGCGCTCTCTGGAGATGCCACACGGTCGCTCCCTCTTGCGCCACCCACCTCCTCTAATCGCCCTTGGATCACCTCCATCTCCATCGTTGATCCCCGCTCCATCTTCAATCGCCCGATCTTCCTCTGGATGAGATCCCAGCCGCCCCTTCACGCCTCACAACTGCAAGATCTTCATTCTATCCTATGGCCCAACATCCTCCACATCACCCATTCACCCACCACCGTAAGATGGACTTCAAGTCGCTTCTGAACCGCCTGCCTCCACGCACCTTCCAGCCATTATATCAGATCCTAAGGATCTGATCTCTGTTGTACGTCCGTGACTCCATCTGGGCCATTGTATCGCAAGATCCAACGGTCCAAAACCTATCATCTACCTCTGTAACCCCCCTCTTCGTCCGTTACACCTCACGCCCGCTCCACCCCGTTCCATTTTTAGCACGTTCCTCTGGCCATCTCTCTGCTCGTAACGACTACCCCTTATAGCCGTTGCTATCATCACCATCGCACGACCTTCAATGGTCTTCATAATATCCCCACCTTCCTCGGGCGATAGTTGCAAATCATGCCATCACCTCCTAAAACAGTCGACCCCCCCCCCCCCACATAAAATCTCTTCCCCCGCAGCACTTCCTCCCTATACACCAATTCACGGGCTAAGGCTCAGCCTTCGTCGCCCCTCCGGTGATAGCGGGAGGGGATAATGGTGAGGCGACGACGACCTTCTCGTCCAGGTGTCGACCCATGGTCTTCGACCATGTCGTGATGGTTCCACCACCGCTGAGCTTCGTGCCCTAGGCTGAGCACGCCTGGAGATGACTCGAGCATCTCCTGATGCTCAGCCCAAGCCTTCCCGACTGTTGTCTTCCTCTTTTGATCTCCAGGTACCTCATTAACCTGGCTTCACTTCACTTTTATCCGATTTTTCTCACCGCACACAACACCGATCACCAGCCACCGACCATCCTACAAGCTCCACCAAACACCAATCACCTTTGCCAATCCCCTCTGCCATCACCTTCCCTTCTCCACGACCCTATCCACCTCTACCAACTTCACCTCTGCATCGCCAAAGGGGGAGATCCTGGTCCACCACTCCATCCACCTCTACGGACCATCATTATGCTTACATCGCACACGCGACAATGCTTCGGCTATTTCTAAGGTTTGCAGGTGTCCCCATCTTCAATGGTCGAAGATTTAGCACCATCGTCAATCAAGTGTTCCATCTCTGGTGACCCTTCATGGCCAGCCATCTCCAGCAACCCTTGCTGCTCTGTCGTTCACCCGCCATCTTCGTCACGATGGTCGCTGGACCCTCTACGTGTACGGAGGAGCTCGGACGGCCTCGCTGGAGCTCCATCTACACCGCTACTCTTACGACAATGATGAAGAGCTGGTGTCGTTGGATGGCGCCTCTCGACAGACATCCAGTGACCGAGATGGATCCATGTCGCCCGTCAGACCTACAGGCTAGGAGCCACCAAGCTAGACACCAGACTTGTTACCGAAGCACACTGAGGTTGCCACGTGTCCCCCTAAGCTGCACCTCCACCGAGCCTGTCCCTCGTGTGCTTGTCACGAGCAGGGCTGGGTAACTTGCAGAAACACCCCAGACATTTTACAGAATCACAAAAAGGTATCGGGCGCATGCCTCATGTGCGTACTTGGGGAAATTTACATCGAGGCCCAGCCATCTTTTATAAATTTCTAAAAGGGGCATGCACTCAAGGAAAAATTACGGAAATGCCCCGTCAGCTTTCGGTATTTGCAAATAAGTCCCTCCAGGGACCTATTTGCAATAGTTATCTTTATTTTTCCTCGCATTTTTATTGCATTTATGCCCCTGCATTGTTTATTTCATAACTTGAGCATCTTAAATCCAAATTGCATGATTTCATTGTCATTTTGTTGCTTATTTAATTCTCTACCTAATAGCTTGATTAAATTCGACAATTGACACTAAATTAATGGGATGATTTTTAATGTCATATATTGTCTCTTGCTTGATAACTCCAAGGATGGCTATTTACTTTAATGCTCAATTTGACTCTGATTTTTAATTCATATCTTATGCTCATTCTCTGTAGGGCATATTTGTAATGATTATTTTGCATGCTTGTACCTTGCATTTAACCTTGCATTATGTTCATGCATCACCTCATAATTGCATTGAAAAATCAATTAAAAATTATATGCATTGTTCCTTGCATTGATTTACCTGCATTTCATTGTGCATCTGCATGGAGACCTTAGACTTGAGAATCTATTCACTTTTAAATTAAACGACAAAATTTGATAAATAGATTAAAGAGGCTCATGTCCCTATGTTACAACTTGGTACACTTACCAGGTATAAAAATAATGTCCACATATCTGAAGGAGTGGTCTTTTACATGACCGAAATCTGCCTCATCTACTACAATAACATGACTATATTAAAGAGGCGGATTTCTCCTTCATCAAATGGCACCGTTGCCAGGGACACGATCACCTTTATTTATTTGTCGAATTTTGAAACATTTTTGTTGTGAATATTTTCAAAATTTGCAGGTCTTCTCATCATGCATTTTTGCATCATTTTTTGTTGATTATTTTTCTTGCTATTTTTCTAACATTTTTCTTTTGTGGCAGGGCCCATGCAGATCGAGGATGCCTGATCTCCATGGAGGCATGGAGTTGGGATCTCCAGCTGAGAAGGTTGTAAAAGAAAAGATGAAGAATTAAAAGAACATTAGTCAGCTCCTCATGCATTTTCATGTTGTGAAAAAATGTATCATGCACATATTTTAGCAGATCTCATTCGAGGGATGGATTCTGTAAAAAAAATGAAAAAATAAAAGAAAAAAGAAAAAGTAGATCACCAGATGATCTACCCCCATACTCATACACCTCATATCTGTACATCCACTCACCACCCCCTGATGAATCTCCATTTCATCACCTTTATTCTATAATTTTGACCTTAAAACCCTAGTAAGTGCGTGTAAATACCCGTAATTCATGCATTTTAGAATTCATGCATCATTGTACAAAATGTGTGTAAAATACTATTTTTAATGCTAAAATTATAGAATAAAAAAGAAAAAGAATAAAATATTGAAAATATTTTATGACCCTAAACCCGGAGGCCTAGGCATCTTGATGACTAGGCCGACAAGGAATAAAGTAGGGAGAGATAAGGGTCCAAAATACAATTTTATTTGTTCATTTATTCTTCATTTTTGGGACCTATTTTTAGTTCAACTTTTTTATACCTCAAATAAAGAAACTTTCTACATGAAAGTTGTAGATAATTCAATATATAAAATACAAAATTGAGTTTACACAAAAATAATATACAGTGTTCAAGATATAGTCTAAATAAGATCCTGATGAATCTCAGATTCATCACTCTAAATCTCATTAATTAAGCTCAAATCCCTCAAAATCATCAGCATTTCTTCATTTATTTTGCGTAATTAGCATTCATGCATGTTTTGATAAGAATTGCATTTTAGCACTAATTTCTGCACAAAATAAGAAGCCAAAAATCACATCCAAAATTGACCTGTAAATAGCCTAACTTCTCGGATTTTTAATTCATTCATGCTAACTTCGAATGACCCAAAATCACCTCTACTGTGTACATATCACTAACAAGAATAAATGAAAAATACAAAAAAATCACTAACCCAAATAATTGGACCAAAAACCCAAACCAAGTTTCAGGATTTCCAGACTAAAAACCTCATATCTTCCTCATCCATTGTCCATTTTAATCCTACTTACTTTTAAACTAATGTACATTCAATTACCTTCCAAACAAGACCAAGTTCAAGTGAACCGGATCTCGTATGTGAATGTTGGGTTTTGGGCATCTTTTGTACATTTTGTATTTTAGCTGATTTTGACCTGATATTTTATGTATATAATTAACCTATTTTAGTTTATTTCTTTTTTATTTGTCTTCTTTAATAAAAGTTTTATTAAAATGTACAAAAATCCAAACCAAATTGAGCTTGAAATCAAAGAAACAAATTGAGTCCGAGTCTTCACTAACCACTTGTAAAAATTAGTCTTTTTCGTATTTTATTTTATTTCATTTCTTCTTTTTTGTTAATTAATAAAAATAAAAAATAGATTAATGTGTAATTATTTATCTCTGATTTTACCATATTTTTTTCTGGATTTTTATCGGGTATAAAAATGACAAAAAATTATAAAACTCAGAAAATCAATGTATTCTATGTACATGGGATATCCTAAAAATATCACTTTGTGCAAATGATCGATTTTGGTTTTTATCATGAAAGTTGTAGATCTCATCGAGACGAGCAATTTTTATAAAGAAACTTTTTCTATCCGAGTTCGTTTACTATTTCTTTTGTATTTTACAAAGTATTTATTTTTATGAATTTTGTGGTGCTGACATGTGGCAGCTCCTGGAGCCGCCATGAGTCAACCATTTTTGGGATTATTTTAATTCATTTTCATAAAAAAAGGAAAAAAATAAACAAAATAATAAAAATAATAAAAGGCCCCACATGTGCAAGGCGCGTGCCTCCCAGGCATGCGCCAAGCACGTGTCGTGCCTGCATCCCATATCTGCGTCACATGTCATCGCTGGGACCGTCCGATATCGGCCGATCGGACGGCCCACACCTTCGTCTTCACCAGCCACCTTTCCCAATCAGGCGTCGCGTCACCGCTGATTTCTCTACCGTCGCTGCCACGATCAAATCTTCCGCGAATATCGCCGGCCGCCCAAATCTCGCATCCTCGAATCCGACCTCGTCTCCGATCAGTCAAATCTAGTCAAATCAGTCTCCGATCCTCGTCATGATCAAATCCCCGACAACCCCCTTTTCTCTTCCAGCCAACCATCCCATGCTACTTAAACACCGCTGCACCTCCGAGAACAACTCATCCGCCAATATGCTAATCAAGGTTGCTGGGGTGACAAACCGGCCCCCTTCAAGCGGCGAGATCTGAATCACTTCGTCGTGCTTCACCTGCAGCCCGAGTATCATCCGCCCGCTGCTCTACTCTAGTGATTCCACTATCGAGCCAATGATCTTCTCCGACATCTCAACCCACTTTGCATCCTTTGCCGACCCACCGACTTCAACGTTCACCAACGTCGACAACCACCGCCTCCAACTCTACCGGTCATTTTCTCCGCCATAGCCTGGAGCTTCAACTCCTACGACGTCTTGCGACCCTCGACCTCGACAAATCTTGGTCGGAGCTAGGGGCCTATAACTCCAACGTCGAGCCACCGCACCTTCGTCTCCGACGATTCAGCGACAACGCTCCCACGACACATCTCGTCCACCACCGGTCGCCAAACCTCCACTCCACCGTCCCCTTGGTCGTGTTGGCCAGAGGATGGTCGATGCCTCTACGACAATCGGGCCCCCTCCGCCTTGGTCGGACCGCCTCTGCCTCCCAACCGCTAGTGCCGGGTCAAGCCCAAGACCCCCGCCACGTGCCACGCACATGGGGGCGAGGGGACGTCAACTCACGCCACCAGGGTTCACATGCTACGCACGTGACCCACTGGGTTATTACAGAGACCCCTCGGACCTTTGCCATATTGAACACCAACCCCGTCGAGTGACCCGCTGGGAATTTTGCAGATAGCCCCCTATCTTTATTGGTAATTACATGTAGGCCCTTTTGCATTTTTATATTTATATTATTTATTATAAATTGCAGTTACACCTTATGTTCCCCTAGGTTTTCTGACTCTTCTCTGCATCATTTTATTTACAAAAATTGGCATTTTGTTCCTCATTTAATTCTCTACATTTTGACATATTGTGGACATTTTTATGATCAATGGTTAATTAATAAATAATTGTTTTGTGGAAAATTTTATATTTTACCCATTTTATGCTCTTAAATTTGTTATTAATTAACCGTTGCTCTAAAAATTCCCGAAAAAAATCTTAGATTGTAGAATTAATTGTGCTTGACATTGTGACAAAAAAGAATCACATTTTCATGCATAGATTGCTCTGTAAAAATCATTTTGCATATTTCAATATTTGATTTTTAATAGGTATTATATCTCACATTTTCGAGGTTTAGGATTTTCTTGAGATCCATTACCTAGTGATAGATCTTAGATAATTTTATTCCTTGAAAATAATTAGATTTAATATTTATTATAATTAAATATTGAAATTCACATTGTTTGCATTTAAAATCCATAAAAAATCATATTGCATCCAAAAATTCCAAAAATACTGTGCATTCATTTCATCATCTTTTGCATCTTGGCCAAGTTTCATATTTTCGAACATAGTTTGAGCATAAATTACATTTTAGTCCCTAAAATAGCCAAAAATTGCATTTTGCATCCTTGATTGCATTAAAAATTACAAAAAAAGACCGCCTCGAAAATCGCGTACGAATTTTGATAGACATAATTCTTGGTTGTTCCTTTGCCTCCTTGTGTTCGACCTTGGGACTTGCCCAAGTAAAATAAAAATAAAACCACACGATTAACAATTGAATAAATAATTGTGGTTATTTTCTTGACCGATTCCGATTGCCTCCAACAACGAAACAACAAATTATTTTTTATGCACAATCAAATACACACATTATATAATTTAACAAGCGCAATTTCGGATTCGTCAGATGGCACCGTTATCGGGGAGACAAACAGCTTAGTTTTGTGTTTTGAAAATTTCCGTTCGGTTTTCTACATTCGGGTAGTCTGACCCCCGAATTTCTCATTGTAAATTCCATTTTTTCCTGCAATTTATTTCATTTTATTTTCAGTATTTTTTAATTTATTTTTGAGTCACTCTCTTACACAAATCTCTCTTATTTTTCTTGCGAGGTACCCTATATACGTGGAGCGATTTTCAAAAACCGACGCATCTTCACCGACTTCCGAAAAGCGGCAATTAATTTAAGATCGAGTCGAGTCATGAGAGAGCGGAGTCTAGGATTTTAATTTCAGCAACCTTTTGATTTCTGTAATTAATTTCTCATTTATAGCGGTGTATGTTTGGACTCTCGCGTATATAAAAAGACCTTGAACTATTCTTCTGGTGTGTCGTGGCTTGATTCACTCTCCGGTGAGGATGGGGCCCGACTTGAGTGGCGATTAGGATAGACCTGCACATACGGCTCTCAGAGCATTTTATTTTTTGATTGTGCTCATATGAATTAGGCCACACTTCACTATTAATTGAGACGCGCATTAGATCGTTCGATTTAGCCAAATTCAACTCAATTCTTCCCCGCTAATAGAACTTTCTGCTACTTGTGGTTTCTCAAGGGCTTGCATCCATATAGACTAAATTTTTAAATTCTTGTATTGCATCCCACATGAAGAGCGCGAGGATTCACTGTAAGTCTCCTAACTGAGCATACATCATAGTTTTTTGCGTGCATCGGCATTTCCCGAACTTCTCCGTCTTGTTTTGTCACATAATTTTTAAGGAAATTGGGACCGGACGGTAGATGTGTATTTGTGTTCATTTAATTCTTTATTGATCACCTAATTAAAATTGGGACTGTTAAATATAGACGATCTTTATAACTCATAAAATCGTGAATTTTTGCAGGAGAGCAACCCCGACCTTGGATGTTTCTATTCAACTGAGTGAGCGAGAGACGACACTTAATGCTAGAGCCCAAATCCAAATTTTCATATTAACTAATGATTCTGCCAAAAATGATTAGCTACTTCTCAGTGAGGATCTAGGGGTAGCCGGTAAACGGTCCGGATTTCCTTAGTAGAGTGGGTGGTTTAGAGGACACTACGTAAGGCTCCGTCCTCAAGTAATGGGTAGCCGTTCTATGGTCCATACTTACTCCCATACTGGCTAAAAGTAGGTGCAACTAGTCGTAAGAATTCGAGCCAATCATTACGAAAGTTTCCAGCACCTAACAGCTCGCTAAATTCTTTCCAAGATTGTCTTATCACCAATTAAAATTGAAAAGATAATATCGAACTCTTACGGCTTTATTGTGTGTGTTGGTGAACCCGGGGTTTGATTTGTGTTTGCATTGGTGTTTGTGAACCGATATCGAAGATCAAAAGCCGCACATTTGATAAAATTTCTTTTGACTATCCCGTGCAATCATATCTCACCTTTCTTGATTTAAACCTCATCATGGAACTTTTGTCCAAAAACACTCCGCATCCAGATCATGAAAATCATTGCAAACCCAAACCATCAGCTCTTTCAAAAATGGCCGAACATTTATCTGAAAATCCATCATATCTATACTATGAAAATGAATTTGTCTCGGTTAGGCCCAAATCAACTAAATCCTCTTCTTTCAATAATCCTCCAACATTTGCGGGAAACTTTTACCCACTGATGAATTCGGCTCCCTCATTGAATTCCTACTCGAATCATCCAACCGCACATGACCACCTACCATCTTGTACTGAACCGTCTTATTCTCGGTTTCTCGCTAGTGAACCATTTCAAGATCAAAATACCTTTGAGTCCCATGACTGACCGAGAAACCAAACCCAGAAGGAAAGACCCGTATTTAATGATCATAAGCGTTGGATTGACCATGACAAACCCCTCTTCAAACATGATACTCATACAGAGGACTAGACTGACAACATAGAAACACATAACCCATGTATGTTGACTCCACAATATCAAAGTCCGACCATCCATGATCAAAGGATTGAACTCTACTCAGACCAACTCCACATGCATGGACTATATGAGCAGACTCCTTCCATAATTTTTGAGGAGAAATTTTCAGAAAATAATGATCACATATCGGATATTTCAAGAAACTCTCCTCTCAGCACAAACGGGAAAATGGAAGATGAAATTATTGAATACACACCGACTGCTCCCATGATTGATCATGAACAGAATTTTGAGGATGATATTTCGAGAATAAATAAGAGATTCAATTTAATAGAGGATAGATTTCAGAAATTTACCGACCGATTAATTTCACTCTATGGGAGCTCGGACATAAAAATGAATGAGGAAATGATTGGATATCATACTAAAAATTTTGAGGATATTCAGAAACCTAGGGATGATTCCGACATCAATACCTCTGCATATTACTCCCTTAAGAATGACTATGCCTCTGACATTTACTCTGAACATCAAATCCCCTGCTCATCTGAAGAATACACCACATCACCACACCACACAGAAAATACCAAAAAAATGGAATATTCAAAAACCACAAAAAATTGAAAATCTCGAAAAATACATAAAAATTGAGACGGAAGAAGATCCGAAGAATTTGGTTCCTGCTTTATGGGAAGCACTGTAGAAAAGATTAATTTTTGAACTTCCCTTTATAAAGGCCATTGAACACTTCCCCGACCTTAAAGGATTTATAATGGATAAATTAATGACGAAAAAGTCGGGAAGGATAAGAACAAAGATTGAAAGACATATCTTGTCAATGGCCTCCTCACTGGTGTTGAGGAGAAAAACCAAGAGCCGCATAGTGAAGCGGTTGCCCAGATTTGACTATATGATCAAAGACACACTTTTCACCCATGCTCGGATTGATGATGACTCACCGATTAATATCCTCCTGACCTCTATATTTCACGAACTCAAACTCGAACCGATCAAGAAGATACGGGAGATTGTTTAATTAGCTGATCGATCGATAAAGAGGTTGAGAGGAACTATTTATGTCATCATGACATTCCAAGATGCTCCGCTCAAAGTAGAATTCACGATCATTGATATTGAGCATCAAGGAGAATTCACCCAATCTCCAATTATTCTCGGAAAGCCATTCTTAGCATTGGCTAAGGCAATTATTGATTGTGAGACACGGAAAATCAATTTTACAATATTGGAAGCACTTCGATCTGACCCTGTCTTTGAGGAACCATGATTTTTTGAGGCAACCGATGAAGTCCCCGACAACTGTAACCATGAAGCGGCAGAAGAGCCCTACCCCGCTGCTACACCTGAGATAACGATTGTTGATGAGACTATTGGTTTAGAGAATCTCGCCCCTGCTCCATTCCTAGCTGCTCTCACCATGGAAAATCAAGTATATGAATCATATGATCCGGAGACTTATGCATGGGAACACCCTGGGTCAACCTATTCTGACTACATGGATCACATCAGCTTGACACATGAATGCTCCAATGTCAAATTAATTGAGAAGGAACATGCAGAGACTCTCCCCAGTTTTTTAATTCCCGCGGATCTCAAAATAGATGAATGTTTCTTATATGATCCTAAGACATATGCATGGTCGCACCCAAGGGCAACCTACTCTGAATACCTTGACCAAATCATCCCAAATCAAGAGTGCACCAGCATTAAGAAGACTAAGAACAAACAAGCAGGACAAACACCGACTAAGGAGAAGAATTCCAATGGTTATTCATCTGGATACTCAAGTGGACCGACACCTTCACGAACAAGAAAAAGAAAGACACCTTTGACCTTTCGGAAGAGGAATCATCTGCTGATCAATCCTAAGGTCTAGAAAAGGTAATCTACATGAGTGAGGTCTGCTCGGCAGCTCTAAAAACATATCTTCACAAGGATCCAAAATTCGACGTCCATTGGATGACTCCCGTTCCTCACTATTTATCATCCAAAGATGATGCTCCTGCCCTCATAAAGTACACTGGAATTATTTCTTATGAGCTGACTGAGACCGGTGCTTCTGAGTATTCATCCGAGGACAAACTGCTTGATCTCAAGAAGGAATAAATTCTGAGAAAAGCACTGAAGAAACAAAAAGACCAGAATATTTGGAGTATGTCCACTTTCAAATACTATTCCTCTGAGGATAACTCTGATGATGGCTACCTTTAATCTGACATAAACGCTTCATCTACTATCCATCATAATTTTTCTGAGGATGACACTGATAATAGTTGGGAATCATATGCCTCATCTCCGTCTCGTCATTACGATCTCCCACCACAGGCTCACAAAAAGATTGGCCGAAAACCACCTTAATCATCGGCTACCCACCCTCCCTCCCGACCACATCGGTCTCCTTGTACAACTTTTTCCACTACTTAGGCCAAGGCCTAAGTATAGGGGGGGACCGATGCCATCTGTATATACCATTTCCCCCATCACACTCCTATCTCCCGATCGCTTCACTTCCACCCTTCTTCTATACTTAGGTTGACCATAGCCTAAGTATATGGGGAACCAAAGCCCACCTGTATATACTCTCTTCATCCACATATCTCGACCGCTTCATTTTTTGCCGCTCCTCTTCTATACTTAGACTGTTCACAGTCTAAGTATGGGGGCGGATCTGTATATCTTGTTCTTTTTCTTTTCCGTTTTCACTCTCTTACGCTTAGCCCGAGCTATGTCTTCTTTCCACTTCTTGTGCTCTGAGGACACAACACTCGCTAAGTATAGGGGGGTCTGTATATATACTTCGTATATATTTTACCCATATCTCGTACTTTCGTGTAAGTCTATATATATTTACATGGTGGGTAATTAATTTGAAAAAAAATAAAAACAAAAAAAAAGAAAAATAGTTTTGCCACTAACTGTGACTAACCCAAAATTTTTGAAAAAATGGATTCTTATTCATTTTTGCATAAAGACACCTTAAAATTCAAAAAAAAAAGAAAACAAAAAAGTTGTGCTTGCATTTCACACACCTGCACTTCATCTAGCATCGCATCCATTTGCATGAAAAGTCTTTGGGTTCTGAATCGAGTTATAAGCCGAAACCTAGAGTGGTCTGGACATGACCTTAATCCACCTAATTTTCAGAGGAACTTCACTGAGAAATAGGATTTTAGAAACTTCAGATCGTTGACTTAATTCTTTGAGTTCCACATGACAATGTGCAGCGTTTGACTCTTAGTGTCTAACCTGGTCTCTTCATTCTGGGTACAACTCTGGAATAAGGAATTAATTTGTACTCTCGTACTGTGCACTTAGCTCAACTCAGACGGGATGTTGGAAGATTGTGTGACTTTCTTTTCTAGTAGCGTGGAAATCTAAAGACCGGAGTATGGGTTAAAATAGAGCTTCGGAAAAGGGATGGACGGCTGGGCACAATTTTTTCTAAGACCCCAAAAAATGTACGGAAACAAAAAGATTCTATATCCGTAGGGGCACAACAATATCCAAGTAGAACCACCAAAAATTCCAAATACAAAGAAGCCACTACCAAGTAAATATCTGACCAAAAAGGTACAAGCTTCAAGAAAACCTGCAGATCTTGGTGGAGACTCGGCTACACTGGCCAGCTTCACAACGAGAGGTGACTACACCGGCCACCCTCCAATTCTTTTCTCCTTCTTCTAACTTCTCTCCCCCAATTCGATTGTGAACACATCGAGACAGACCTTAGAAGGAAATACATGACTCCCCGAGGACGAGTTACTGGAGAGGAGATGAGCATGGTAGTCCGGCATTCTGGATGAGAAGTGCTAAAACCTCTCACACACATGAGTCGATTATTCAATGTTCATAGGGTATGCTTTGGGAAGAGGATTGATCTAAGATGACTTCTGAGCTGAAACTGTAACAATGATGTGTAGAACTTGAGGGCTGTTGATTTTACCATTCTAAGTCTCACAGAAATTCCGCCACACTATTAACCCAAAGGTTGAGTCTAGTTTCATTTTCACCTTCAGCGCATGATCTTGGTATGGAACCCAATCTCATTTCACCTCATGGCATTTCTTTTTGATGCTCAGGGACGAGCATGGTTTAAGTATAGGGAGATGATGAATCTCAGATTCATCACTCTAAATCTCATTAATTAAGCTCAAATCCATCAAAATCATCAGCATTTCTTCATTTATTTTGCATAATTAGCATTCATGCATGTTTTGATAAGAATTGCATTTTAGCACTAATTTCTGCACAAAATAAGAAGCTAAAAATCACAACCAAAATTGACATGTATATAGCCTAACTTCCCGGATTTTTAACTCATTCATGCTAACTCCGAATGACCCAAAACACCTCCACTGTATGCATATCACTAACAAGAATAAATGAAAAATACAAAAAAATCACTAAATCAAATAAGTGGACCAAAAATCCAAACCCTAGTTTCAGGATTTCCAAACTAAAAACCTCATATCTTCCTCATCTAGTGTCCGTTTTAATCCTACTCACTTTTGAACTAATGTACATTCAATTACCTTCAAAACAAGACCAAGTTCAAGTGAATCGGAGCTCGTATTTTGTACATTTTGTATTTTAGCTGATTTTGACTTGATATTTTATGTATATAATTAACCTATTTTAGTTTATTTCTTTTTCATTTGTCTTCTTTGATAAAAGTTTTATTAAAATGTGCAAAAATCCAAATCCAAATTGAGCTTGAAATCAAAGAAACAAATTGAGTCCGAGTCTTCACTAACCACTTGTACAAAATTAGTCTTTTTCATATTTTATTTTATTTCTTCTTTTTCTTAATTAATAAAAATCTAAAAAAATAGATTAATATGTAATTATTTATCTTTGATTTTACCATATTTATTTATGGATTTTTATCTGATTTAAAAATGATAAAAAATTATAAAACTCAAAAATCAAGGTATTCTATGTACATGGGATACCCCCAAAATATCACTTTATGCAAATTATTGATTTGGTTTTGATGTCTTCATGAAAGTTGTAGATCTCATCGAGACGAGCAATTTTTGTGAAGAAACTTTTTCGATCCGAGTCTGTATACTATTTCTTTTGTATTTTACAAAGTATTTATTTTTCTGAATTTTGTGGTGCTGAAATGTGGCAGCTCCTGGAGCCGCCACATGTCAGCCATTTTTGGGGTTATTTTAATTCGTTTTCATAAAAAATAAAAAAAATAAAAAAATAATAAAAGGCCCCGCACGTGCAAGGCACGTGCCGCCCAGGCACGCGCCAAGCACGTGCTGCGCCTGCATCTTAAATCTCCACCACGTGTCATCGCTGGGGCCATCCGATCTCAGCTGATCGGACAACCCAACACCTTCATCTTCACCAACCGCCTTTCCTAATCAGGCGCCACGTCACCCCCGATTTCTCCTCCTCCGCCGCCATGATCAAATCTTTCGCGAATATCGCCGGCCGCCCAAATGTCGCATCCTCGAATCCGACCTCATCTCCGATCAGTTGAATCCAGTCAAATCAGTCCCCGATCCTCGTCATGATTAGATCCCTGACAACCCCCTTTCCTCTTCCGACCAACCATCCCCTACTACTAAACACCGCCGCACCTCCAAGAACAACCCATCCACCGATCTGCTAATCATGGTTGCTGGGGTAACAAACCAGCCCCCTTCAAACGGCGAGATCCGAAGTGCTTCTTCGTGCTTCGATTGCAGCCCGAGCGTCATCCGCCCGCTGCTCTGCTCCGCTGATTCCACTGTCGAGCCAACGATCTTCTCCGACATCTCAACCCACTCTACATCCTTCACCGGCTCACCGACTTCAATGTTCACCAATGTCGACAACCATCGCCTCCAACTCTGCAGGTCATCTTCTCCACCATAGCCTGGAGCTTCAACTCCTACACCACCTTGCGACCCCGACCTCGACAACTCTTGGCCGGAGCCAGGGGTCTACGACTCCAACATCGAGCCACCGCACCTTCATCTCCGACGATTCAGCGACAACGCTCCCACGACGCATCTCGCCCACCACTGGTCGCCAAACCTCCACTCCATTGTCCCCTTGGCCGTGTATTGGCCAGAGGATGGTCGACGCCTCTACGTTGATCAGGCCCCCTCCGCCTTGGCCGGACCGCCTCTGCCTCCCAACTGCCAGCGTCGGGTCTCGCCCGAGACCCCTGCCACGTGCAGCGCACGTGGGGGCGGGGGGACATCAGCTCACATCACCAGGGGTCACGTGCTACGCAAGTGACTCGCTGGGTTATTTACAGAGACCCCCCGGACCTTTGCCATATTGCACACTAGCCCCGTTGACCCAGGGGTCACGTGCATCGCACGTGACCTGCTGGGAATTTTGCTGATAGCCCCATTATCTTTATTGGTAATTACACGCATGCCCTTTTGCATTTTTATATTAATATTATTTATTATAAATTGCAGTTACACCCCTGTATTCCCCTGTGTTTTCTGACTCTTCTTTGCATTATTTTATTTATCAAAAATTGGTATTTTGTTCCTCATTTAATTCTCTACATTTTTACTTATTGTGGACATTTTTGTGATTATTGGTTAATTAATAAATAACTATTTTGTGGAAAATTGTATATTTTACCCATTTTGTGCTCTTAAATTTATATTGATTAACCGTTGCTCTAAAAATTCCCGAAAAATCGCAGATTGTAGAATTAATTGTGCTTGACATTATGCCCAAAAAGAATCACATTTGCATGCATAAATTGCCCTGTAAAAATCATTTTACATATTTTAATATTTGATTTTTAATAGGAATTATATCTCATATTTTTGAGGTTTAAGATTTTCCTGAGATCCATTATCTAGTGATAGATTTTAGATAATTTTATTCCTTGAAAATAATTAGATTTAATATTCATTATAATTAAATATTAAAATTCACATTGTTTGCATTTTAAAATCCATAAAAACTTCATTATTCATGTAAAAATTCCAAAAAAATTACAGTGAATTCATTTCATCATAATTTGCATCTTGGCCAAGTTTTTCATTTTTCGGACATCGTTTGAGAGTAAATTACATTTTAGTCCCTAAAATAGGCCAAAAATTGCATTTTGCATCCTTTATTGCATTAAAAATTACAAAAAAGACCGCCTCGAAAATCACGCACGAATTTTTGATAGACATGATTCTAGGTTGTCCCTTTACCTACTTGTGTTCGACCTTGGGACTTGCCCAAGTAAAATAAACGTAAAACGACGTGATTAAAAATTGAATAAATTATTTTGGTTATTTTTTTGACCGATTCCGATTAACGACTACAAAAAAAAACAATAATATTTTTCACAAACGATAATTCATGATTCTTAACAAGCGCAATCCCGAACTCGTCAGATCCCCAAATCCCAACTTCCCGGACGCATATGTCTCAAATAAAAACTCAAAATATATCAAAATCACCTTTACTATATAACTTTTAATAAGCTATTTGATGAAGGTTGTTTCATATTTTTTGGAGTTAAGATGTGAAAGTTAGGTTTTGGACCCCTATTGTATAGTTATATCGATTAAAATATTCATTTTATTTATTATTCATTTTTTTATAATTTTATATTTTATAATTTTGTAAATATTATTTATAATATATGTACATATTAAAATAGGACTAAAAACATCAAGAAAACATTAATATAAAATACATGTATAAAATACATAGGTAAAATGCCAATAAATATACCTATATACAAAATATATCAATTTATATAATTATATATAATATATCAGAAAAATAAAATAAAAATATATTTAAGTCTATAAAATGTGTTATAATTATATAAAATCATAAGCTAAATTAATAAAATCAAAAATTCAAAATAAAAATAATAGACCTAAATTCATATATGAATATACCTATATGTAGCCACTAAAAAATAACTTGTAATTCTAAACTTCGAAAAAATAAATAAAAATCATGACAAAATTCTACAAAAAAAGAATAAATATTTTTTTATTTTATAATGTAAAATTAATAAATTCATTTACTATTTTAAATTGATTTTTTAATCTTTTCCAGGGTTTTTTTCTGGTTGGTCCACGTGGACCAAGCAGGAGCGTAGAAGAGTTTACCACGGATTAACTCTCTGACCAGCCCCCTGCGCCCCTTATCAGACCTTGGTTTTTGCCTTCTTCTCAATTTTTTCACGGCTGACCAATTCACCATTTCGCTTCGCTTCCTTCATGACTTTTCCTCCCCGCTAATCGATGATTCACGACCATAGCTTATCTTCGGATTTAGATCATCGATTCGCTCGTTCTTCTTCGATTATTGGAGCCACTCATCAACTTATACAAAAACCTCCCCATTCTTCCATTCGAGTTTTGATCGCTCTTCCACCTTCAAACCTTAACGAAGGTACTTGAAAATCCTCCCGATGACAGTAGGAGTTGAATCCAACCTTCTGGGGTCTGCGTGGGTGTTGAATCGAGCCAGTCCAGTTCGTTGGAGGCACATCACTGGAGCTTGCCTCTGGCATCCCTCCAATGAGCTTTTCTTCTTCTTTTTGTGCTCTTTGCACACCTTAGTGTAGCTATAGTCATGATTCGCAAGTCTTTCTTTTTTGTTTCATCAAAGGAAGCATAAATCTCAAGATTTTTGTTTGGCGGAGCTCCAGCTACGCTAGTCGATTCCGACCATCTCCAACATCAACCACCTCACCAGGGCACCCCATTGTCTTCCCCTTTGCCTTCTCGCCGCCCGACTCACCCCTGTTCATTGTGTTCTTGCATAGAACACGTAGCCACCTTCCTCCAACTCCGTCGCTCGCTGGAG
Source organism: Ottelia alismoides (assembly GCA_037367405.1). Lineage (NCBI taxonomy): Eukaryota > Viridiplantae > Streptophyta > Magnoliopsida > Alismatales > Hydrocharitaceae > Ottelia > Ottelia alismoides. The sequence goes on from JAZKJV010001218.1 coordinate 338,264, forward strand.
GAAGCCACCCTCTTCAACATCCAGTCATTCCACCACCTAACCCCCCCTTTCGCCTCGCTGGTCTTTTTCGACTAACACCTGTAGGGAAATACAAGATAGGGGGTCAAAGCGGACCTCCTCGCACCTCAAGACGACCAGGAGGTGGACCTCCTCCACCTTCCACTTATGGAGCTCGTTGCCCCCTCAAATCTCCCAGTCGGTGCGGAAGACCCCCAGGAGTGTTTTGAGCAACTCCTAGGCTCCTAGGGACAGCGAACGGTGAAGTAACAGTGGACCAAACCTCGTAATGGCAGAGTTCTTCCGTTGTTCTTCCCCATCATCTCCGAGTCATCCGATCGAAGGCCCTCCTCCAGAACGTACAATAACCCTTGGATCAAGCGTCACCAGCACCATCCAATCCTCACACCTGATTTAATCATGGCCGTCGCCGCGTGAACCATCATCAGGCTCCCTCGCGTCGGCATGTGGCTTACGTGGCGTGCCCTGACCGTCGGATCCGCGCCCTTGTGGGGTATTTTGCATCTTTATCCTTATAAGGTTTTTATATTTACTATTAAAAACTCAATCTTTCATCTACAATTTATTATATTTTTGTAATATTTGCAAAACAGCCCCGACGCTTTCTCGTATTTGCATTTTGGACCACGGCACATCACCTCACGTGATGCCTCACGTGGGGTGGTGACTTTGTAGCAGGACCCATGGGTTATTTTATATTTCACTTCTATTCGTAAACTCTTTTATTTAGTTGTAATATTTTTGGGAAAAATGCGAAAGAGCCCCTCACGTTTTGAAAATTACATCTTTGGCCCCACTAGCGTGACTCACGTGTTCATACACGTGAGTTGGCATATTTGTAGGAGGGCCCTTGGGGCTTTATTTATTTCTAATTAGTACTCTTGTATGCATGATAAAGTTTTGGAAAAATTGCACTTTGCCCCTCATTCTTATATATATATTTACAGAACAACCCTTGCTAGTAGTGTAGTTTCTCTTTGTTGTTTGTTTTTATTTTAAATATCTATTAAACTCAAAAAATCCCAAAAAATAGGTGTTTACTCCTGATTGCATCTACATTCATGTACATATTTTATTTTTTCCATTAAGACTTTATATTATTTATTAAAAAACCTATTTTGTTCCTATTTACAATAGAAAATACATAAAAATTATAAAATATTTTGGAAAAATCCAAAAATATATATTTTATATTTATTTAATTATTTTACAACTTCAAACCTAAAATCACTTAAAAAATTAAAAGAAAACAAAAAAAACTCTAAAAACCTTTATAAAAATATATACAGTATCATAAAAAATCCAAAAAAAATATTTTATGTTTATAAAATTTCTTTATATTATTATTCATATATCAAAATTAATTTGGAAAATTTTAACTCTATTTTATATTTTTTATCTCCATTTTAATTTCAAGCATTTATTTTAACCCTAATTTTAGGTAATTTTTACTTTAAAAATATATAAAAATTAGCAAAAATTCTTAAAAAATCACAAATACAATAAAAAATATTGAAAACCCAAAAATAGTTTATTTTCATATTTTGAACATTTTTAGAATTTTTTCAATCCTAGCTTATAGTTTATATATATATCCTATATACATCTTATTATATATTTTTAAAGAAAAATATTAAAAATATAAAAATATAAAAAGGAAATATAAAATCAGAAAATTAAAAATCAAAATATAAAAATATAAAAAAATAAAATAAAAAATAAAATAAATAATAAACCTACAAAAATTATAACTTGGCCTAGTATTTGAGAGATAAAGTGTTCCTTGATTTCTTATCTTGCCTGCTCTGTTCCTTGGCTTCCAGTGTTCGCCCTCTACTTGCATGCCATTACGCATTCTTAGTAGGATATAATAAATTTTAACTCTTGCTCTTAATTGCTTAATTACTTGTATGGGTTAATGGTTAAGTAACGAGAAGGTTGGAGTAATCGCCTCAACGACAATTAGCTTGATTTGTCAGGCCATTATTTAGCGACTCCCGTTTTTCATTTTTCAAATGGCACCATTGCTGGGGAGCATCGGCTTGTAGAGTAGAATTTATCTCTTTTACTTTCTTAGCCATTTTTAATGATCATCTTTCATTGTTGATTATTAATTTTGAACTGTCCGACATCTCTTTTCTTGTCTTCTTGCGAGGGACTGCCGACCGAGGAGGATCGCTTAGGTGATTCTACGCAGCCTTGGGATGAAGTGTCAATTATTCTACCCTAGCCGACAGGAGAGAGAAGGAGGAGTTTGAGAGAGAGAGGATAGTTTATGATTTTTTCTTTTGGTGAGAGAGAGATTTATTTTGATTATTAATTTGTAATAATACAAGTACTTTGGACTCTGGACATTGGAGCCCAATTTCCAAGTGTTTGTTCACTTAGGAGCTTACTGCGGTTTTCCGAGCTTTCATCGTGTTATTTTCCTTTGTTTTCCGCGATTTGAGCTTTCTACCCTTTTTTCTATTTGTTTTGTTGAATGAGCCCTTAGTTTTTAGGATTGCTTGATCATGTAGTCTAAGGCCAAACACCTAACTATTTTGCATATAGTTTTCATGTTTGGACTTAGAATTAATTAACTGCTACCACATGTCGAGAGAGGTCGTATACAGTGCCTGCAAGACCCGTTGTGACAGGCACCGATCGGCATCAGAGACCGGACTTAGGTTTCATTCTAAGTACTTAGCATTTGGTTCTTCACCTATAGCAATTGCCTGCTTAGGATGATTTCCATGTGCATATCGGCATTTAGTGTAGGTTTATACATTCATGTTTTGCATCCCGCATGGAGAGAGCTGGGAAGCGCTGTAAGTCTTCTAACTGAGCATTCATCATTTAGGCACTAAGGTGAGATTTTCATATTAGGTCGCCTTGCATTGCTTTTCTGAACCTATCCCTCTGTTTTTGGATCAATTAGAAATCAAAGAAAACACAAAAATGTTAGGCGCTTGTATTGAATCTACTCAAAGCAAGTGATAATACAAAAAATTAAAAAAGGGACTGCAAAAAATACTTGACCTAAATAAAATCGGTTAATTGGACTCATTGCCTTGGGTGAGCAAAGCCCTCATTTATTTTCAGGTTGCATTGGAAGGTCTCCTTCCTAGTGAGAGAGCTGCTTCGTAAGGATTAGAGCCCAAAACCCAGTCTATGGCTGTCTTGTGTATTGCCTGGATTTCTGAAGAATCGATGCTTCTACCGTACATAGACAAGTAGGGCTTGGTCAACAATGATTCTCTCAGTTGTGTAGAGCATCAACGTCGTCTGAAGTATCGAGCATAGGCCACGCCTTCATGGGGGTGTCTGTCTCATCGTCTTGCGTTTGAGTAGGTTCTCGCACGTTCACAGGTGATTCCGTTACGAGCGAGATCCGAAGTATTGGTTTCGCCTATCGGCTTCATCCCTCTATTTCTTTGGATGAGTAGGGATCTAGGAAGGGTTACAAGGACCTTAAAAATGCAGACTACATGTTGCATAGGAGGAGGACAAGTACATGATACTTTTCCGGTAGTACTCTCTCTCCTATAGGCATAGTGCTCTAAGGACTCGTGCAAAGATTAATTGCCTGAAAATCAAATCTAAAAATTACAAAGATAATTACCGAACCTTCACAGCTCCATTGGTCAAGTTGGTGAACCCAATGCTTTTGTGTTCGATTGTTTAGCTTTATTAAGGTCAAGATCAAAAACATCGCGCAATCGCACAATTTTGCTTCCTTCCTTGTTGGCCCTTGCTCACTTTGAGCCATTCTACTATTTCGCACTTCGTTTGTTTCTTGCTAACTGATGAAACACAGTTTCATTGTCTTATTCGCGGTTATTAACCCCTAGTTTAGACCAAGTGCCAATAAAAACAAGATAAATGGTGCTCATATCTGAGTCATTAAATAAATTAAAAATACAAAAAACTAGTAAAATAAAAAATCCCTAGTGTTTTTACCCTTAAAAATGCTCACAAAAATATTTCTCCCTTGGTTTGATCTCATCTCCGTTTTTGGTCAACATGAAACTTGTAGATCTCATCGGGATCTACAACTTTCATGTTTGAGTTTTTCCAAATTCAACCTCGTTCTCTCTCATAATTTACTTTCTTTATCGAAATAACGTGATTGGGCCACGTGGCACCTTCTGGTTGTATCACGTGACCCGTCTTTTCAATGCCGCGCGCCTCCATCCGCGACCGTCTGATCGCCTACCGCCTCTTCAATCTCAGTCGCTCATTCTCGCCCCTTTCCTAACCCTTCGATCAATGTCTAGCCTTCATCATAGCCATTCACTTACGCCCCACTCTCCGCTCGCCACGTGTCGGTCTTCTCTACCGCTCGATCCGCCTCTGGATATAGCCATCTCAACCACTTATCCCCGCCTCCTTTCCTAGCCCTCTAATCTTTCTTCCATTAATATCATGTCCGTCCGTGAGCACCTTTCTCTCCTATAGACACGTGTCTTGACCCTCACCATGATCTTCTCCAATCCCCACCGCACGCTACCGCTACATTATCGACCATCCGATCCACTCCCATACACCATATCCTTCGTCCGCTCCCGCCTTCCTCTGATCTCGACACATGGCACTCTTTGCGCCTTCGATATGCTTTCCATCAATCTAATCTAAGACGTCCTTTAGTGCCTTTCCCTCGATCATTGGATCGTGAGATCCAACGGTCGAGAGACCGTCTCCTTCCTCCTAGCACCCCTCTTTCCCAGGTTCGTCCACCTCGCTAACCCAACACCCCTTCCCATTTCCCCCGTCTTCTCCGCAACTCCCTTCACTCACTAACTATCCCACGTCATAGACCATCACTCCACCTTCCTCGCGGGCCATCACTCGCCCCACGATGTCCTCCCCCTCGCTCCTTAATCTCCACGCAATCCACACCCCCCATCACTAGACCTGCCATCTCCCACCTTTAAATACGCCATCGTCGCTATCCCCACACCTTGTCCACCTTTATGTGGGGCTCCAGCCTCAAGCCTCCGCTCCTCAGTGACAGCGAGGAAGCACTATGGAGTGAGAAAATGACAGATGTCCTCAGAGTCGACCCCTGACTTATATCGGCCAGGCATGCAGTGATCAGTCACCGCCAAGCTACTCCGAGGGGTCGCTGGAGTCCAACGATGACCCGAGCTCCCCTCAAAGCTCAGCATAGACCGCCACCTTCATCAAACATTGCCCAGGTAATCCCTTCGATCTTCTTTGCATTTTTTTCTTTAAGTTCTCTTAATTAATTAGGCCCACATTCACATCTTCAACCTCCATGAACCATCAACCGAGCTTCACCGCACTCCCACCATCTTCGTGCAACTCACAGATCACCCCTTCCCCTTCTCCACGATCTAACCATGTCCAGCCCATCTCTTCTCCACCTCACCGGAGAAGAGCTAAAGGCCCCTTGTTCCTTCGCTCGTCGGGGATCCATCCCACTCACATCACATTCTCCCATGCACGCTTCGGCTTGGAAACTAATATATGCAGGTCATCCACTTTAATGGTCGGAGCTCTCGCCGGGGAACTTTCAGGCTCACCATCTTCGACGACGTCAAGCTTCCTTCATCATCCAGTCCGTCTCGGCAAACCACGGAAGTCAGAGCTTTCTGCCCATCAACTCAGAATGCCTTATCGAGCTTCAGATGTTGCCTCACCACCGGGCAGAGCCAGGAGAACTTTGTCGGAGCGCAACCAACTCTACCGCAGGAGGCGACGGAGAAGAAGAGCCCGAGTTACAGTTATTGTCTGATCTCTAAGATCAGACGACCATCTGAGAGACACGTCGCCAACTCACCTTCGTTTAGTCACCGTTTGATCTCCATTGATCAGATGGTACAGAGTGGCCCACGTCGGATCCGAGCCACATCACCAAACCTCCAGGCTCAGATTTCCTAAGCCAAATCCGAAGTAGAGCCAACAACTTGAGCCTCCTCTTGAGCCCGAGGCGACCACCGAAGCTACTTTGAGCCTGCAAACCACCCGAATATCACCATCACGTGCCTGTCACGTGATTGGCCGGGAATTTTGTAGGGACACCCTCGGAACTTCTTTAATTTGCAAACAGGTCATGATAGCACGTGGAAACCACTTGCTCCTGGGGTAATTTGCATCCAAACCCTCACGTGTTTTAATAATTGCAAATATACGCCCACGCCCACGCGTGTGGGTAAATTACAGGGAAGGACTTGCATCTTTTGCAAATTACATTTTAGTCCTTCCGGGGACATGTTTGCTATGTTTTCTCTGTTTATTTTATGTGTTCTTTGCATTTATGCCCTTGGTTTCCTTCTTGCATATCTTGAGCATCCGAGCACCTTTTCAATTAATTTCAGTGGTGTCTCAAAGCTTGTTTAATTATCTTTTTAATGGTATGTTATTGTTTTGTTATGAACTCATTGATTTTATGGATTAAATCTAATTAAGTAGTTTCATTTGTTCATTAATTTTCATGTTGTTAATTACCTTGTCAATGGAAATGGCTTTATGACATCTTTCTAAATTTGACAACCATTTATTGCTCATTGATTCCGTATAAATTTGGGCATTATTGTATTGTTCTAATTTTGCATTGCTTTGCATGATGAAAAGTAAATAAAAAATGCATATCTTCATGTTTATTTATGCATCGTATCGTGTCTTCATCTACATTGATTGACCTACGAATCTTTGATGCAACACTTAATTTAAGTAATCAGAATATAAATAATATGTAAGAGGCTCATGTCCCTGAGTTTGACCTTGGGCTTGCCCAAGTAAAAATATAAATTGATCGCTTTACCTTTAATTGTTACATTATTTTGAAGCGGTCTTTGATGATTCCGATTTTACTTGACTGCAATGAAGTGGTTAATTCCACATAATTAGAAGGGTGAAATTTCGGCTCGATAAATGGCATCGTTGCCGGGGACATGGGTCATCATTTGTTTTATTTGGATTTTTATTTATTTAATTAAGTGTTTGTTTTTAATTCGTAGGTCAATTTGTTCATGTTGTCTTGCATCATTAAAAATTTTTCGATTGATATCTAACGTATGTTTTTATGGCAGGATCCTTGGTGTTCGAGGAGGCGAGGAGCAGGTGTTCCCCGCTGCAAGAAGCCACAGAAGCAATTTTGGAGAAAAAAGCGAAAAAAATGTCTTGTATTTTTATTTTTAATGTAATAATCATCTTTACAGCGGTCTTCGTTCGAAGACTCGTGCGTGTAATTGAACAAAGTTCTATGTGGTTGTGTAGGGATCGCTTCACTTGAGTGTTGACCTAGGATCAGGCACGCAGCTCTCCGAGCTTCTTTCACATTCTCTTTCTTACGTGTTTGATCATAGGTAGGACACACTTTATTCAAGACATGCGTAGGCATCGCTGCACTTAGACAAATTAAAAGATGTTCTTCCCCGCTAATAGAAGCATGTTAGGTGCGGTTTTTCATCGACTTGCATACATTTGATTTTGGTTTTAATTCAGTTCGAGTTTTCACGAATTTTGCTAAGGCACTGCATGTGTTCTCTCTTAAAATAGGTCATGAATTTATCGACTGCATGTCTTTTCTCAACCTCCCATCTTGGCTTGATCACCTAGGTTAATGGAAAAATGGGAATGAGCGGTAGACGACGATTGATTTATTTATGTTCACATTTAATCACTTATAACCTTAAGCAAATAATTGGGATTGTTAAATGCATGTCGACTTAAATGAAGTAAAATATTGTTTTGGGAGAGCAACACCCTTATTACGTAGGATGGTTTTCTTTGACATGATTATCGTTCCTAACGTAAAGTAGAATGTTTTAATCACCAATAAAAATGACAAGATAAAATAACCAACACTTGTTGGTTTCACGTGTGAGTTGGTGAAATCAAAGGTTATTGCATGCTTGTTTGAGCCTTGATTATTCTGACACCCTCCTCTAGACCTTAGGTCGTCCATTCATTTCCGAAGATTCATTCGCTCATTTGTATATCCATCCTTCTTCTTCGTTCATCTCAGGTCTCCCTAACATCAATTCTCTATCTTTATACTTTGGCTACTCTCATCCTAAGTATAGGGGGGCCTGAGTCCCCGTGATTTTTATTACTCACCTTTCCTTGCCTTAATACTTAGTTTATTTCCAACCTAAGTATAGAGGGTGTCCACCTCAGTTCGTATATTCCTCCATACCTAAATGGAGCTTTGGCTTTGTATCATCTAGTGCTATGAGGACATAGTAAAGTTTAAGTATAGGGGGGTATACTGTATATACAATATATGTACCTTAGCTATATTTTGAAAAATTTTGAATAATTTAAAACTTTTTAGGCTAAAGTATAATCTTTTGAACTAAGTAGATAAGATGTTTTCAAATCTTATCTATACTATGTAACACTATTTTCAAGAAAAATATTTTTGACAATGATTTAGAAAAAAAAGAGTTTCTCTTATTTTGAAAAAAAGTCGTTTGAAAAATGTTTGTAAAATCTTTATTTGTGTGACATGGTGTTGAAATTATTTTCTTGATTTAAAGGAAGGTGAGTCTAACTTGTGTCCTAACTTTTATTCAAAAACCCATAAAAATAAGAAAAACCAAAAATCCTTTAAATGTAAAAATTGACTACTAAACCCAAATAAGTAGCCACGTTCAATGAGGGATTTCCCTTAGCGGAGTAGGTGGTTTAGAGGACATCATGTAAGGATCTGTCCTCAAGCAACATGCTCCGACCTCAAGCAACATGTTCCGGCTTGTACTTACACCTATACTGGCTGAATGCAGATGCATCTACTCATTTGAGTTTAGGAAGTCATTTTGTCTTTTAAAAATCTTCATAAATTTTGAAAAGAAATGGATGAAGGAGTCGGATTAAATCCCCTACATTATCATTTCCACACAGGATCATAAAAGTTCAAGAACACTCGATTTATGAGGTCTTGAGATTTTAGGTTAACTAGCCTTAATCATCAAGATCTTGGACTTAGTCATCCATATTTCCCTAGTTTGCTAGATCTGCGTGTTATATTGCATACTTAGTCTCCTACCTTAAGAATATGATCAACACTTCACATGCACGGATGCGGTCTCGATGAGATGAGTTGAAATTTCACTTGAGGGACTGGGACGAGGGATTCAAGTCTGGATTTGATCTAATGGTGCTCGAGGATGGGATAAAATCATTAAAGGCTTCATGAAACCAGAGTGTCAGCATTTTAGCTAGTATGAGAACTTGGTTCTTATGCTAACCTCTTGATATTGACCTAAGTGCCAGGGTGTGAAAAAAATAAAAAAATGTTGATCTATGTGCGCCAACTCTTGGTAAAAGTAATGGAGCTAGCCAAAATAATACAAAGAAAAGAAATAACATTGTTGAAAGAAAAGCTCTCATTCCACTAAGTCAATCATTAAAGAGCTTCCACCAAAGGCGAGCGCTCCCAAACATTTCAAAGTGTCCACTTGGACCACGGCTATTAGGGCTAGGAGTCGGGCTTGCACCAAAAAAGGGCTCTGCATCGTAAATTCTACAAGTCTGGGTGTAGAAGGTACGATAGGTACTCAAAAAAGGCACACCCTAGTGTATTCCCAGGAAAACAAGTGCTGACGACTCCAACTTCTCTTGACGGATGCACTGATCAACACCAAAAATATGTGTTGAGTAATAAGGCACTTGAGCTGATCCTTGTTCCAATGAGAGGGAGAGAAGAAATGACACAATCCAAAACCCTCCATCAACTGGCTGGCCATCAACAATTCTAAGTCTGACAACTAAAGAGACGGTGGATTAGACGCAACATTTGATTTATTCCCTAGTATTGAGGATTGGGTCCTTAGGAAAATTTCTTGGACTGAGACCTTGGGTGACATTGCGACTCTACTCTCGTGTACGCAGTCAACACTTACATTCATATCCTTAGTTTATATGTATACAAGAGAGAGTCTGGAAAATTAGAGGAATTGGATACCTCTTGATTAAGGTTGGGTTGAGCTCTGAGATTTTGGATATCTAGAATTAAGAGTTCCTGAATGGATCATATCCTGTAGGAACATGCACAAGGGGGTTAATCCAGCTCATTCAATTTTGAGATGCTCAAGGACGAGCATAGTTTAAGTATAGGGGGTTGATGAAACCCAATTTCATTGTCTTAATTTGTGGTTATTAACCCGCTAGCTTAGACCAAGTGCCAATAAAATCCAGATAAAATATTGTTCATATCCGAGTCTTTGAATAAATTAAAAATACAAAAAATAGCAAAACCAAAAATCCGTAGTGTTTTTACCCTTTAAAATGCTCACAAAAATATTTCTTCCTTGGTTTGATCTCATCTCCATTTTTGGTCAACATGAAATTTGTAGATCTTATTGAGATCTAGAACTTTCATGTTTTAAGTTTTTCCAATTTTAGCCTCTTTCTCCCTCATAATTCACTTTCTTTGTCAGAATAACCTGATTGGGCCACGTGGCGCCTTTTGGTTGCGCCACGTATCCCGTCTTCTCGCACGCCACGCCCGTCCATCCGTGACCTTCTGATCATCTACCGCCTCTTCAATCTCAATCGCTCATTCCCATCCCTTTCCTAACCCTTTGATCAAAGTCCAACCTTCATCACAACCATTCAATTCCGCTTCACTCTTTGCTCGCCATGTGTCGGTCGTCTCTACCGCTCGATCTGCCTTTGGATATAGCCATCTCAACTACTTATCCCCAACTCCTTTCCTAACTCTTTGATATTTCTTCCATTAATATCTAGTCCGTCCGTGAGCACCTTTCTCTCTTACCGACACATGGCTTGACTGTCACCTCCGATCTTCTCCAATCCCCACCGCACGCTACCGCTTCATTACCGACCATCCGATCCACTCCCATCCGCCATATCCTCCGTCTGCTCCCACCTTCCTCTGATCTCAACACGTGGTGCTCTTTGCGCCTTTGATCTGCTTTCCATCAATCCAATCTAAGACGTCCTTTAGCACCTTTCCCTCGACAGTAGGATCACGAGATCCAACGGTCGAGAGACCGTCTCCTACCTCCTGGCACCCCTTTTTCCCATGTTCGTCCACCTCGCTAACCCAACACCCCCTTCCCATTTCCCCCGTCTTCTCCACCACTCCCTTCACTCGCTAACTATCCTACGTCGTAGACCATCACTCCACATTCCTCGCGGGCCATCACCAGCCCCACGATGTCCTCCCCTCGCTCCTTAATCTCCACACAATCCACACCCCCATCACCGGACCTACCATCTCCCACCTTTAAATATGTCGTCGCGGCAGTCCCCACACCTTGTTTGCCTTTACGTGGGGCTCTGCCCAACAAGCCTCCGCTCCTCGGTGACAGCGAGGAAGCGCTATGGAGCGCGAAGACGACGGACATCCCCGGTGTCGACCCATGGCTGATATCAGCAAGGCATGCAGTGCTTAGTCACCACCACGCTACTCCGAGGGGTCGCCAGAGTCCAGCGATGACTCGAGCTCCCCTCAGAGCTCAGCATATACCACCACCTTCATCAAACATCGCCCAGGTAAGCCCTTCGATCTTCTTTGCATTTTTTTCTTTAATTTCTCTTAATTAATTTGTCTCGCATTCACATCTTCAACCTCCATGAACCATCAACTGAGTTTCACCGCACTCCCACCATCTTCGCGCAGCTCACAGATCACCCTCTCCCCCTTCTCCATGATCTGACCATGTCCAACCCATCTCTTTTCTGCCTCGCTGGAGAAGAGCTAAAGTCCCCTCGTTCCTTCGCTCGCCAGGGATCCATCCCACTCACATTACTTTCCCCCATGAACTCTTCGGCTTGGAAACTAATATATGCAGGTCATCCACTTCAATGGTCAGAGCTCTCACCGGGGGACTTTCAGACTCACCATCTCCAGCGACGTTAAGGTGCCTTCATCATCCAGTCTATCTCGGCAAACCACAGAAGTCAGAGCTTTCTCCCCATCAACTCAGAATGCCTTGTCGAGCTTCAGATGTCGCCTCACAGCCGAGCAGAGCCAGGAGAACTTCGCTGGAGCATAGCCAACTCCGCCGTAGGAGGCGGCGGAGAAGAAGAACCCGAGTTACAGTTACCGTCCGATCTCTAAGGTCGGACGACCATCTGAGAGCCACGTCGCCAACTCACCTTCGTTCAGTCATCGTTTGATCTCTCCATTGATCAGACAGTCCAGAGTGGCCCATGTGTCTGATCCGAGCCACAACACCAAATCTATAAGCTTAGATTTCCCGAGCCACATCCGAAGTAGAGTCAGCAGCCCGAGCCTCCTCCTGAGCCTAAGCTGACCACCAAAGCTACTCTGAGCCTGTAAACCACCCGAACCTTGCCATCACGTGCTTGTCATGTGACTGGTCAGGAATTTTGCAGGGACTCCCTCAGAACTTCTTCAATTTGCAAGCAGGTCATGATAGCACGTGGAAACCATGTGCGCTTGGGGTAATTTGCATCCAAACCCTTACAGGTTTTAATAATTGCAAATATAACCTCGTGCGTATGAGTAAATTACAGGGAAGGTTGTGCGACTTTTGCAAATTACATTTAGTCCTTCCAGGGATCTGTTTGCTATGTTTTCTCTGTTTATTTTATGTGTTCTTTGCATTTATTCCCTTGGTTTCTTTCTTGCATATCTTGAGCATCTGAGATCCTTTTCAGTTAATTTCAGTGGTGTTTCGAAGCTTGTTTAATTCTCTTTTTAATGGCTTGGTTATTATTCTGTTACGTCACTCATTGATTTTATGGATTAAATCTAATTAAGTAGTGTCATTTATTCATTAATTTTCATGTTGTTAAGTACCTTGTCAATGGAAATGGCTTTATGACATCTTTCTGAATTTGACAACCATTTAGTGCTAATTGATTCTGTATAAATTTGGGCATAATTGTATGGTTCTAATTTTGCATCGCTTTGCATGATGAAAAGTAAATAAAAAATGCATATCTTTATGTTTATTTATGCATCATGTCGTGTCTTCATCTGCATTGATTGACTTACGGATCTTTGATGCAACACTTAATTTAAGGAATCAGAATCTAAATAATACGTAAGAGGCTCGTGTCCCCAAGTTTGACCTTGGGATGCCCAAGTAAAAATATAAATCAACCGTTTTCCCTTTAAGTGTTACATTTTTTTGAAGCGGTCTTTGACGATTCCGATTTTCCCCGACTGCAATGAAGTGGTTAATTCCACATAATTAGAAGGGTGAAATTTTGGCTCGTTATTGACCTCCGCATCTTTCATCCACTTTGATCTTCCTCTTGATCATCGAGATGACGACGAATGATAAGTTTAGTCGAGACTCCGTTAACACCCACATCGGTTACATACGCTAGCTCTCTCCAATAATTTGGGGCGATTCTTGAGAACTCAGTTCGAACTCTACGAAGAAATTTCCAGACTCCCCACCTTCTCTAATTAACCGGGATCACTCTTGTTCTGAACTCTCTCGTTTTGGATGGCTATCGATTTCACTCCTTATACCTCGCCATCCTTGACAAGGTTCTTTGTTGACTTTAACATGTAACATTTCTCTACATCTAGTGCTGCCATTCAGACTTATTGGGGTATTCTTCTATGTGCAGACTAAGAACCTAATTTTGAGCCAGAATTCCAAGCAGAATCTGAGATGGTCGGTGGAAGAGGAAAGGGACCGCAACCCCACCCTGAAGAAGAAGTGAATATGGGGGAAGGGCAATACACAACTCAGAATGAGGTTAATAGTTAGCTGCTTGCCTCCATACAAGCAATTCAACATCAACTAACTAACCAAGCCCTAGCCCAAACTACCTTCCAAGACATGTTAAACGATCTGAGGAGGAGGGCGGATGCAAGAGATGGCAGAAGAGAGGATGGACCAAATTCAGATCAAGAGTTCAATCTAGGAGGTGCTGGATATGAATTTTTAGTGGGTTGACCAAATTTCGAGGGAAGGGACAACAGACCACCGCCACCAAAGCCTACATTGGAGCAGACATACAATCCCGGAGCGGACCGTATTACCGAGTGGATTCAGATTCAACAAATCCATGCCCACTTCGACTGAAGCTGCAGTTCCTATCTTTGCTCCCCACATTCCATGGGAACACTACAAAAGAACCACATATCCACCTCAAGAAGTTTGGAAGCATCTGTGCCACCGCCCACTACCCCGGTATTCCATTGAGTGTAGTCAAGATGACTGCCTTTCCCTTCCGCCTACAGAATAAGGCCGTATATTGGGTCAACCACTTAGGGAAGGTCGTCACGACTTGGGAGGAGTTGAAATCAGCATTTCTCCACAAATTTTACCCTCTCGGTCCTTTAAACCAGATACATGCTCGTATCTCTAGTTTCTGCCAACAACCCCACAAGACGATACATGAAGTGTGGGAAAGATTCAAGGATCTCTAGGAAAAGTGTCCCCACCACAAGATTCCAAAGACTAGTCTCGTGCAACACTTCTTTCTGGGCTGACACTTGAGAGCCGAAAGCTCGTTGATGCCGCTTGCGGTGGCTCGCATTTCAAAAAGGATGAGGATGTGGTCTAGAACTATTTTGAGGAGATGGATGAAGGATAAGCCGCTCAATCCTCGTCACGCATACATGAAGATGCCCACCACCATCAGCAAGCCCGTAAATATGGCCACTCATGTTGAGGACAGGGGCGAGAGCTCCAACCTGAGCATCATAGGGAGCCATCTGTCCAAGGTAGATATCATAGATAAGAGGTCACATGACCTTGAAAAATTATCAGTGATTGAGAAGAGGACCCCGAGCTTGGAAAAGCTCGACCTGTTTTCCCAGCGGTTGGAGCGGCTTGTCTGAGCTTTGAATGCCAACATGTGCAACTCTGTGTCTGCCATTGCCGAGACGTCCACTGAGAAGAAGGACCCGTCATTGAATCAAATTCCTCAGCCGAGTCCGCCGCAGCCCCACTCGTTCAGTACGTATACTATGTGCATGTTTCCGGAGCAGCCTCTGTAGTCCCAATCATAGATGGTTGTATATCAACCAGATCCCCAACCATCTTATTTCAAGAAGTTCTCCCCACCTCTACCACTGATTCAAGAAATCAATGGTGCCTGGAGTAATAAGGTACAACTGACCCGTCCTCAGGGGCATTCTCTGGGTCAGAACATGGGAAACATGCCCTATCACCAACAACACCAGTGTAGGAGACCCTTCCAGCCCTCATATTAGCAGCAACCTCCATCTCAAGGTAATACCTGGAGGCAGAACTATCAGCACGGTCCTCAACAGTCCGGATATCTCAATCAAGGTTACCATCAATAGGTGGCTACCTAATATTGTCATCAGAACTCACAGTATTCCTCCAATCCTCCTCCTCACCAATTTTCTCAAGGGTACCAGTCACAAAATCACCAGCCATATCAACATCATAAACCCCAGCAGGGGGATCTTCTGAGATTGTGCTGGTAAACCCGACCCTTGCCTGTCTTAAGCAGCTAATTAAAATATGGTTGAGATGAACCAGTAGATCGACGATCTGATGGTTGCAAAAACAACCATCCCTGTTCAGGTCGAAGCTAACCTGAACAATTTCTGACGCACGGAGCAGGTAGCCGGTATTGTCCAATCCGATTCAGGTAAATTAAATTGTTTTTATCTAATGTTGTTACTTTCAAGAGCGATAGGACACTCCAGCCATCGGCGACGGTGAAGGGAAAACACCTTGCATCTGATGAGGAACCATCAGTCCAGCAGCGCAAGGGCTGAACCACATTTTTAGAGAAGCACCAGCAATAGAAAAATTACCAAAAATGAAGAAAATTCAAAAAACCAAAAAGACAACAACAGAGTCGGTGGAGATCAGCTAGCATTGGAGATGCCTGCACGTGCAACAGAAGCAGTACTAGAGGAAAGAAGCTAAACACATGCAGCAAACCTAAAGCCTGCACACAACGCCGAGCCTGCCTTTTTTGGTCCATAGATTGTTGATGATTCTATACCTTTTTCCATCTACCTGTACACAATGATAGAGACAATCTTTTGAATGATATTGTTTCAGATTCCGTACATATTCCTTTTCCATAAGCAATGAAAAATAAAAAAATGAAACATTTGAAAAAAGCTTTGTCTGATCCTGCTATCATTGAGATAATTCAGAATTTGGTCTTGGACATGCCTTTAATGAAGGATCTTGAGTACATTCATGGGTGAAGAAAGGATTGAAAGAGGCATGTATGACCAAGCGCATGCCTCATCCTCATAATTCTAGAAGTAAAGGTGGCAAGTCAGAAAAGCATATTCTTATAATGGCCACAATCAATGTTATCAACAATCTCCCAGACAAGAAGCCAGATAAGGGAGCACCACTTATTTGCTGTCATGTTTTCAATTAGGAGTTCGAACGCACCTTGATCAACAACGAGTCGTACGTCAATCTAATGATTGCTTCACTACTCACAGAATTTGGGTTAGGACCGCTCAAACCTACGAAGATGATTATGCAATTCATGGACAAGTCCGTAAAGCGGCCTAGAGGTATGTTGGAGGATGTAATCATTATGTGTCCATGGGATGCAGTTCCCTACCGATTTTGTGGTGCTAGATATGGGCATCTCCACACCTGTACTCCTCACCCCTATCATTCTTGGACGATCGTTCCTGCGAGCATCAAATGCAGCGGTGAACTATGGTACTGGAGAGATCACCTTCGGCTCCAGCGACAGCAAAATGAAGATAGGGACAGTGGCCGATGCAAGATCGATGGTGGGAACATCTGCGACGTGTACGAGGGTAATTAATCATTCTGAAGACTGCGACTTTCTGACAGAAATCCAAGACACCAACCTCTTGATGGATGATAATGAGATCCATGAATTCCTCTACCCCAAGGAAGGATTGGAGAATGCAGTCGACTCTCCCCTTATCAACCAAGATGAGGTTCTTGCTAATACACTTGATGAGATCCCTATGGGGATGACGTGCCTTCAAGACCAAGAATAGAGTATGGACGAATACGGTAATGAAGAGGAAATTATTGAAACAATCTGTGAACATTTTGATATTGAAGTTCAATTGAGCATGGAGGACACCGAACGGATGACAGAACCACCATCTACTATGCTAGCTGGTCACTATCGAGGTAGCTCCACTCCACCCGAGCTAAAGCAATTGCCCTCCAATATGAAATATGCCTTCCTTGAGGGTGAACCAAAATGTACCCAGCCATCATCAATGGGCATCTGACTGGAGACCAAGAATCTCGTCTGATGGAGGTTCTTGAATGTAACCGCAAGGAAATAGGCTAGAAAACTTCCGATCTCCATGGGATCAATCCATCCTTGTGCTCACATCGCATTTTCCTTGAAGAAGATAGCAAACCCTCCCGAGAATTTCAGAGAAGATTACCTCCGACTTGCGGAAGGTTGTAATGAAAGAGATTCAGAAATGGTGCGATGCAGGATTCATATATCCTATCTCCGACAACAAATGGGTGAGTCCCCTACAGCCGAAGAAATCAGGGATCACCATCATGAAAAATAACAAAGGAGAGGAGATCGCGACCAGAGTACCCACTTCTTGGGCCGTGTGCGTGGATTATAGAAGATTTAATCTTGCCACCAAGAAGGACCACTTTCCATTACCCTTCATCGACCAGATTCTTGAGAGATTGGCCGTGAAGGAATACTTTTGCTTCTTGGATGGATACTCTGGGTATAATCAAGTTACTATAGCCCATGAAGACCAAGACAAGACTATGTTCACCTATCTCTTTGGTACATACGCCTTCAGACGGATGCCATTTGGGCTTTGTAATGCCCCAGCCACATTTCCGAGGTGTATGCTTACAGTTTTCACTGATATGGTGGGTAATTTCATCGAGGTCTTTATGGGCGACTTTTCGGTCTATGAGGACTCCTTTGATTAATGCCTTGATTATTTAGACTGAGTCTTACGGAGGTGCTGTGAGGTAAATCTGGTGCTCTCGTGGGCGAAGAGTAACTTCATGGTGACTGAAGGAATTGTGTCGGGTCACGTTATATCTAAATGTGGCATGGAGGTTGACCCAGCCAAGATAGAGGTAATTTCTAAACTTGAGCCACCTACAACCATCAAGCAGGTCAGGTCATTCTTGGGCCATGACGGATTTTACTGGTGATTTATCAAAGATTTCAGTAAGTTGGCCAGACTGCTGACCGAGTTGCTAGGCAAGGAGAATGATTTCATTGAGGACGACCATATGCTCCTTACATTTAATCAGTTGAAAGAACTCATCACTTAGGCCCATGTCTTGGAGCCATCGATTTAGACACAACCTTTTGTGATAATGACAGATGTGTCAGATTATTTGTGATAATGACAGATGTGTCAGATTACACCATTGGTGATGTGCTTGGACAGAGGAAAGATAATGTACCATTTGTGATCCACTACGCTAGTCGAACGCTCGATAAAGCCCAAAGAAATTACACAATCACTGAAAAGGAGCTGCTAGCGGTAGTCTTTGACTTGGAAAAGTTCAGATGCCATCTCCTCAAGTCCAAGGTTATCATCTATACAGATCATTCGGCCATCTGTTACTTACAATAGAAGAAGGACACCAAACCATGTCTCATCCGATGGATCCTTCTCCTCCAGGAATTTGACCTTGAAATTTGAGATAAACTTGGAGTAAAGAATGTGGTGGCCAACCGCTTATCTAGACTTATCGAGCCTTAATCTCCTGAGCTAAAACTACAACCAATCACAGAAACCTTTCTAGATGAGGCAATTCTGTCAGTCACCTTGCTCCCATGGTATGTTGATATTGTGAATTATCTTGTGTCCAAGAGAACTCCACAAGATTGGCCGAAGCTGAAAGTAAACAAATTCTTGTCTAGAATTCGTTTTTACCAGTGGGAGGATCCATATCTATTTTCTGAGGGGGCAGATTGCATATGGAGGAGGTGTATTCCTCAAGAGGAAGTTCTGAGTGTCCTCGCACTTTGTCATCACCAAGAATCTGGAGGGTACCATTCAGGAAAATGAATGGCAACAAAGGTTCTTCAGAGTGGCCTTTGGTGGCCTACATTATTTAATGATGTAGAAGATTATGTCAAGTGTTGCACTGACTGCCAGATGATGGGTGGTACCATAGGAATGAGAGACACGATGCCTCTGAAGTTCACTCAGATATTAGACGTCTTTGACGCTTTGGGCATCGACTTTATGGGCACATTTCCAAACAACTAGGGCTATGAATATATTCTACTTGCTGTCGACTATGTGAGTCACTGGGTAGAGGCTATTTCTGCCCGAACCACCGACATTCGGATTGTCTGTCGATTCCTAAGAGATCATATTATTGCACGATTCGAGATCCCTAAGATTCTAATATCTGATGGGGGCAGTCCTTTCATAAATAGAGAGGTAAAGAAGCTAACTCAGGAATTTGTATAGAACATCGTGTTGCTTCACCATACCACCCACAGTCCAATGGCATAGCTGAATGTTCAAATAGGGAGAAAATACAATTCTACAGAAGCTTGTGTGTTCGGATCGCAAGAATTGGTCTCGGCTGCTTGATTCAGTTCTTTGGGCTTACAGAATTGCGTACAAGTCGCCACTAAAATGCCTCCCTACCGCCTTGTGTATGGTAAGCCATGTCATTTGCCCATTGAGTTGATTCATAAAACTTTATGGGCCATAAATATTTGCAACTTGGATTTCGAGAAAGCCGGGAAGAATTGAAATGTGGACCTGAACAAATTATTAGAATTCAGAAATTATGCATATGACAATAGTCTGATGTACAAGGAGAAGGTCAAAAAGTCGCACGACAAGCATATCCGCCGCAAATCCTTTGAGTCGGGTCAGAAGGTGTGGTTGTTCGATGCGAAACTGAAGATCTTTCTAGGCAAGATAAAGAGCAAATGGACTGGGCCGTTTACAGTGAAGCATGCGCATGACAATGGAAGCATAATGATATATGGATTGTCAGCTGACGCACAACCATTCGTGGTCAATGGATAGCTTCTGAAGCCTTATCTGGAACATGACACATTTATGTCTGTCGTTGACTCCGTTCAAGTGATCAATGACTCTTCTTCTTTTCCTCCTTTCTTTTCTTCTTTTATCGAAAAGGTGTCTTCCCCCTCATCATTGCTACACTTAGGATATACTTTATCCTAAGTGTAGGGGGGATGTGCGCCCCGAGTTGTTCATATCTCTTCTTCTATCTTCAGATCTTTTTTCTTCTTTTCTTCTTTTCCTTTCATTTTTCTTTTTCTATCAAAAAGGTGCCGCCCCTTTTTTTAGTCTTTTATACTTGGGACGTACTTTGTCCTAAGTATAGGGGGTGTGCACCTTGAGTTCTTTCAATATTTTTTGTTCTGTCCATTGTCTCTTCTTCTCTATACTTAGGGATATCTTACCCTAAGTATAGGGGGGAGACAGTCTGAGTACGATCTGTTCATTCCCACCATTGACCCTCCATGCTTTGTGTATAGTCTGCTTTACTTGGGATTATTTGATCCCAAGTAGAGGGGGATGATCAACTTCTTATTCGTTCATTCATTTATTCTTTAGACTTTTTGATACTAAGTACGAATGATGTCTTCTCTTTTACTCTATGATCTATGAGGACATAGCTCATGCTAAGTATAGGGGGGTCGTATATAGCCATAACTCGTACTTTCATATTTTTATTAATAATTATGGTTAAAATCTTATTTAAATTCACCAAAACCACTTAATAAAAAGATATTGATAATCAAAATTCTTTTGTATTTACTGATTAATAAATCAGGTAAAAATATTTTTTGCAAAATGTTTGAAAAATAGTTTGAAAATCTATATGAAAAATCTTTTGAAAACTATTTGGAAAATGTTTTGTTAAATATTTTCAACCTTTGTAAAATTATTTTATTTGTAAGATTTATTTCTTTGTGTGAAATAAAAATGTTTGAAAAAATTGCAAATGTTTGGAAAATGGTTGCAAAATATTTTGAAAAAACTGTCTATACTGGTTAAAAAACATTTGCATAACAATTTTCAAATGTTTGTAAAAATTCTTTATAAAAATTATTTTAGACTATAGTTTCCAAAATTATTTGAAAAAACCTTTTTCAAATAAGTTTGAGGAATATATACATCACACCAAAATTCTTTATTAAATATATATATATATTTTTCTATAAAAGTGATCGCTTACCCCTTGTAAATTCTTAAAACCTAATTCTTGTAAATAAAAGATGCATCCCCATGTAAATATTTTTATCTATTTTTCAGCCAAAAATCTTTTATTTTCAAAAATCACAAAAACATTTGCAAAATTAAAAATACCAAAAACTTTTGCAAACTCTTTTTGAAAATACAAAAAAAATGCATATGCATCATCCTTTTTAAAAATCCATAAAAAGTTCAAAATCTTGAAAATTGCATCATAAAAATATTTTCTTTATTCTGCATAGCATTTGCATAGCATTAGCATTTTTCGGATTGAGTTTGATAATTAAACAAGTCCAAGTAAAATCCGAAGATTGGATTTTGGTTGGACCTTAAATCTACCTAATAATATGAACCTTTTAGGTGCAGGAATTGAGGTACTTCAGGCCTAGTTGACTTAATTCTTTGAGGATCATGAGACTTGGTTCAATGGATTCTTGACTGCCTAAGTAGAGTATTTCGGAGCACATGCACGGCTCTTGTTGATAATGACCTAAATTGGACACCTGCACCTTTCACTTGGCTCAACTCAGTTGGAGTGATGAGGGGATTGGATTTGCCAGTATGAGACACACACAAGTGGAAACATTTGTCCTCGTCTAGGGAGGGAAGTGCACCTCGACCTGTCTAGTGGCATTGATGTCTAAAGATAAGAGAGTGTGGGTTGCAATAATGCTTTAAAAGAAGGATAATCCACTGGCTCCAGAGGAAAAACTCTTTATGTAAATGTTGTTGTATATAGTATTTCAAAAAAACTCCAAAAGTGGACATGCCTAATTGAAAATAAAATTCCTGTTGGAGTGTATATATGTTGTATAGTCAATAAGCAAGCTTGAGCTTCAAAGTCATACATTGTGAGCCTGCAGCTGGATGACTTGACTACACCGGTCTTGCATCCTAGGATAGGTAGCTACACTAGCTACCATCCATTCTTCTCTTCACCCCTCCTCTTGAGCTGGTTGTCACTTGAACTTAGAAAGGAATACCTCGCTCCTCGAGGAAGGAGTTGTTCGATTGGGGAATCAATGGGTTGTCATGCTGGAGAAGTCAGTCTCTTTGTCATTTCAGTTAGGGAAAGCCACTATCACTTACATTGTACGAGTCAGATTCATAGTTGTAAGTGTTTACGCATGAGTTGAAGTATTCTGACCTGGCTAGGGATTTTTGAAGGCTGTTGGATTTCAATTCTGATTCCCATTAAGGTTCCACCCACACTAAAATTCCAAAGGTCTGACTTGAGCTCCAAACTTTGATTTTATGAAGACAAGTTTGACTGTTTAACTTTGCAATTTTCTTTTTTTCTTTTCTTTTGCTTTTATTTTCTGCACTTATTGCACAAGTATTTGCTAGTGACTAGCAAAGGCAAGTATGGGGGGTGATGAATCTCCATTTCATAACCTTTATTCTATCATTTTGGACTTAAAACCCTATTAAGTGCACGTAAATACCCGTAATTCATGCATTTTATCAGTCATGCATCATTGTATAAATGTATGTACAATACTATTTTTAATTCTAAAATTATAGAATAAAGAAAAGAAAAATAATAAAATATTGAAAATATTTTATGACCCTAAACCTCGAGGACTAGGTATCTTAATGACTTGGCCGATAAGGAATAAAGTCGGGAGAGATAAGGGTCCAAAATATAGTTTTATTTATTCATTTATTCTTTTCTGCGACCTATTTTTAGTTCGACCTTTTATACCTCAAACAAAGAAACTGTGTGCATGAAAGTTGTAGATAATTCAATATAGAAAAATACAAAATTGAGTTTACACAAAAATAATATATATTGTACAAGATATAGTCTAAATAAAATCCCAAAATCCCAATTTCCCAGACTCATATCTCTCAAATAAATCAAAATATATCAAAATCACTTTAATTGTATATAACTTTTAATAAGCTATTTATGAAGGTAGTTTCATATTTTTTGGATCTAAGGTGTAAAAGTTGGGTTTTGGACCCTATTATATATCTATACCGATTAAAATATTCATTTTATTTATTATTCATTATTTTTATAATTTTATTTTTTATATTTTTTTAAATATTATTTATAATTTATTACATATCAAAACTGGGATAAAATCATCAAAAAACATTAAAATAAAATACCTATATAAAATACATAGGTAAAATGCCTATAAGTATACCGATATAGAAAATATATCTTCTTATTTAATTATATATAATATATCAGAAAAATAAAATAAAAATATATTAGGTCTATAAAAATGAGTTATAATTGTATAAAATCATAAGCTAAATTAATAAAATAAAAAAAATTCAAAATAAAAATAAAAGACCTAAATTCATATATGAATATACATATATGTAGCCCCTAAAAAGTTACTTGTAATTCTAAACTTCAAAAAAAAAAATCTTAACAAAATTCTACATAAAATAATTTTTTATATTATAATTTAAAATTAATAAATCCATTTACTATTTTAAATCATTTTTTAATATTTTCCAGGTTTTTTCCTGGTTGGTCCACGTGGACCAACCAGGAGCGTTGGAGGGTTGACCGCGGGTCAACTCTCTGACCAGCCCCCTGCGCCCCTTGTCAGACCTTGGTTTTTGTCCTTCTTCTCGATTTTTTCACGGCTGACCCTTTCACCATTTCGCTTCTCTCCCTTCATGACTTTTCCTCCCTACTAATCGATGATTCACGTCCATAGCTTATCTTGGGCCTTGGATCATCGATTCGCTCGTTCTTCATCGATTATTGGAGTTGCTCGTCGACGTAAACAAAAACCTCCCCAATCTTCCGTTCGTGTTTTGATCGCTCTTCCACCTTCAAACCCTAAACCTAGCTTCCTCCTGGTGACAATAGGAGTTGATTCCAACCTTTAGGGGTCCGCGTGGGTGTTGAATCGAGCTGGTCGAGTTCGACGGAGGCACGTCATCGGAGCTTACTTCAGGTGTCCCCCTAATGAGATTTTCTCCTTCTTTTTGTGCTCTTTTCATTTCTTAGTGTAACTGTAGTCATGATTTGCAAGTCTTTCTTTTTTATTTCATCAAACGAAGCGTAAATCTCAAGATTTTTGTTCGGCAGAGGTCTAGCTTCGCCAGTCGATTCTGACCATCTCTAACATCAACCACCTCGCCAAGGCACCCCATTGTCTTCCCCTTCGCCTTCTCACCGCCTGACTCACCCCCGTTCATCGTGTTCTTGCACAAAACATGTAGCCACCTTCCTCCTACTCCGCCACTCACCAGAGGAAGCCACCTGCTTCACCTTCTGCTCATTCCGCCACCTAAACCCCTCCTTCGCCTTGATGGTCTTTTGTGACTAACATCTACAGGGAAATACAAGATAGGGGGTCAACGCAGACCTCCTCGCACCTCAGGATGACCTGCAGGTGGACCTCCTCTACCATCCACTTCTGGAGCTCGTCGACCCCTGGTGCAGAAGACCCCCAAGAGTGTTTTGAGCAACTGCTAGGCTCTTGGGGACGATGAATGATGAAGTAACAACGAATCTAACCTCGCAACATCAGATTTATTTTGTTGTTCTTCCCCATCATCTCTGAGTCGTCCGATCAAAGGCCCTCCTACAGAACGTACAACAACCCTTAAATTAAGTGCCGCCAACACCATTCGATCCCCATACCTGATCTAATCGTGGTCGTCACTATATGAACCATCATCGGGCTCCCTCGCGTCGACACGTGGCTTAAGTGGCGCGCCCTGGCCGTCGGATCTGCGCCCTTGTAGGGTATTTTGCTTATTTAGCCCCACAAGTTTTTGTATTTCTATTTAAAACTCAATCTTTCATCTATAGTTTATTACATTTTGTAATATTTGCAAACAGTCCTATCACTTTCTCGTATTTACATTTTGGACTACGCTATGTCGCCTCACGTGACACCTCACATGGGGAGGTGATTTTGTAGCAGGACACCTAGGCTATTTTATATTTCGCTTAAGTATGTAAACTATTTTATTCAGTTATAATATTTTTGTGAAAATTGCAAAAGAGCCTTTGACTTTTTGAAATTTACATCTATGCCCCTGCCAGCTTGACTCACGTGTTCATACACGTGAGTTGGGCATTTTTGTAAGAGGGCCCTTGGGGCTTTATTTATTTCTAATTAGTACTGGAACTTTTTGTATGCATTAGAAAGTTTTGGAAAAATTACACTTTGTCCTTTGGTCTTGTATCTATTTTCAGAACGACCCCTGTTACTAGTGTAGTTTCTCTATATTATTTGTACTTATTTTTAATATCTATTAAATTTGAAAAAATCCCAAAAAATAGGATTTTACTCCTGCTTGTATCTACATTTACGTATATTTTATTTTTGCCATTATGACTTTATATTATTTATTGAAAATCAAAAAAACCCTATTTTGTCCCTGTTTACAATGGAAAATACATAAAAATTATAAAATATTTTTGAAAAATTCCAAAAATATATATTTTATATTTATTTAATTATTTTACAACTTCAGACCAAAAATAAAAAAAGATAAAAGAAAATAAAAAGTAGAAAACTCTAAAAATCTTTATAAAAATATATAAAATCATAAAAATTCAAAAAAAAATATTTTCTATTTCTAAATTTTCTTTATATTATTATCCATATATCAAAATTAATTTGGAGAATTTTTTTACTTTGTATTTTTAATCTCCATTTTAATTTCAGGTATTTATTTTAATCATAATTTTGAGTATTTTTTACTTTGAAAATATATAAAAATTAGTAAAAAAATTTAAAATCACAAATACAGTAAAAAAATATTAAAAATCCAAAAATATTTATTTTCAAATTTTTGAACATTTTTGTGAATTTTTATTTCAACCCTACCTTATAGTTTATATATATCCTATATATAGCTTATTATATATTAAAAAAAGAATTTAAAAATATAACAAATATAAAAAGAAAATATAAAATCAGAAAATTAAAAATCAAAATATAAAAATATAAAAAAATAAAAAGAAAATAAAAAATAAAAAAATAAAAAAACCCACAAAAATTGCAACTTGGCTAATTGTTTGAGAGATAAAGTGTGCTTTGATTTCTTATCTTGCCTGCTCAATTCCTTTGCTTCCTGTATTCGACCCCTACTTGCTTTCCATTACATATTCTTAGTGGGGTATAATAAATTTTAACTCTTGCTCTTAATTACTTAATTACTTGTGTGGGTTAATTGTTGAAATAACGAGAAGGTTGGAGTAGTCGCCTCAGCGACAGTAAGCCTGATTTGTCAGGCCATTATTTAGCGACTCCCTTCTTTTCATTTTTCACCCCCTCCCCCCCACCTTCTCTGTATATTTCACATAATCACCACACCCCCTACATCTTTATCTGCAAAATTTTACACACACACCCTCTCGCATCTTCATAATCATCTATAAAAACTCACCCCTCCCCTCTCCATGTATCTCTGTATAAATGCTCTATCTAACCCTAGAAACCACGGGTCCCCCAGCCTAATTCCAGATCTTTTACTTAGGCTATTTCTCAGCCTAAGTATAGGGGGGACCCGACCCATTATTCCTCCCTCGCTCTATGTTCTTATACTTAGGTCATTTTTGATCTAAGTATAGGGGGGTCCT
Organism: Ottelia alismoides; assembly: GCA_037367405.1. Taxonomy (NCBI): domain Eukaryota; kingdom Viridiplantae; phylum Streptophyta; class Magnoliopsida; order Alismatales; family Hydrocharitaceae; genus Ottelia; species Ottelia alismoides. Next base: position 364,957 of record JAZKJV010001218.1, read on the forward strand.
CCGCCTCAGGTCCGCTATATCATCCTAAATTTAACCATATCTATGGCTTCATATCACTTGTGCTATGAGGACATAGCAAAAGTTAAGTACATGGAAGTGTACCTTATATTATTGTATATATACTATAGCCATAGCTCGTGTTTTTAAACTTTTTGAAAATCTTTTTTAGCTTGGTTTAAATTTTGTGAACCGAGTTTTGTAAAAATTCTCGTAAAAGTTTGTTTAACATTAAGGGATTAACTTTTTGTAAAATTAACTTTTTTGTAAATAAAATCAACCTTTTTTAAAAAATTCCATAATTTTTTTAAAAAGATTCTTCTGTAGAGACTCTGACTACTGGGCTTAAAAACTAGTAGCTACTCTCAGTGAGGGGACTTCAGTCTCCCTTAGGAGAGTGGGTGGTTTGGAGCACATTGTATATGGCTCCGTCCTCAAGTAACACGGGTTCGTCTAACGGTCCGTAATTACACCCATACTAGATGGGAGTGGACACAACTATTCATATGAGCCTGGGCTAATCATTGTCTCTCAAAGGAATTAAAAAAATGAAAATTTAATATCCATAAAAATTACAAAAGATAAAAATCCCAAAAAAATCACTATCTGAGGAGTTGGTGTATTCCTGACACATTCACATTCACCCAAGGTTAAGGATGTTGAGGACAGTTGATTTATGTGATCTTGAGAGTTTGAGTTAGCCAGCTTTAGTCATTAGAGTTTTAATATAAATAATCTACACTTCCCAAATTTGAAAGATTCGAGTGCTATATTGCACTCTTTATCTCTACCTTCTAAAGAATATGATCATCATAACACAATCACAATTGCATGATTGATGAGATGAGCTGAGTTATTACTTGAGGAACTAGGACTAGAGATTTGAGTTTAGACCCGATCTAATGATGCTCGAGGTTGGGATAAAGTTAATGAAGGCTTCAAGAAACCTGAGTGTCAGCAGAACCCAAGCCAGTATGTGAACGAATTCACGTGCTATCTCTTTGATATTTACCTATGTGTCAGGGTGTGATAAAATTTAATTAAATTGTTGATCAATGTGCGTCAACTTTTGGTAAAAGCAGTGGAGCTAGACAAAAAGAAAAGGAAGAAATATATTCAAAAAAATGCTCTATTCCTCAAAGTTAAATTACAAAGAGTTTCCACCAATGGCGAGCGTTCCCAACCATTTTCAAAGTGTCCACATGGACCAAACTCTTGTAGGACCAAGGAGTCAGGCTAGCACCATAAAAGGGCTCTACATCGTATAGTGATACAAGTCTGGGTGTCGAAGGTATCTTAGATAATCAAAAGAGACACATCCCGGTGTACTCAAGAAAAATAAGTGCAGATGACTCCGAATTCTCTTGGCAGACACATTGATCAACAAAAATAAAAATATACTTGTGTTGATTAATAAGGCACTCGAGAGGCCCCTTGTTCTAATGTGAGGGAGAGAAAAATAGACGCAATCCTATACCCTCCATCATATGGCCGTCCATATACATTTTCAAGTCTGACAAACTAATGAGATAGTTGACTGAAGCAAGAATAGACTTATTCCCTAGTGTTAAGGATTATGTATAGAGGAGAGTCTCCTGGATTGGAAATTTGGGTGATGCCTTGACTCAACTCTCATGAATGCAGTACACTAATCTTCATAACCTTATATTTTATGTACAAAAAGAGATTCTGATAATTAGAGAAATTGGATTCCTTCTGACTAGAGCATGGTTGAGCCTAGAATTTTAGGATCGCTTAAATTGAGGGTCTTCAAAAAATTAAGCCTTGAAACATTCACATGCACTGTCAGGAATTAGTCCCACTCCTTCATTCTTTAGATGCTCGAGGACGAGCATAGTTTAAGTATACAGTATGATGAATCTCATATTTATCATGTTAAAATCCATATATTAATGTCCTAGCTTAAGCAATCCAATAAAAATTAGATATAATTCATAGTTTTTATCTTGTATTATACTGCATATAAACTGTGTATAGTTGCCTATATTCTAACTATATTTATTGTATTCAATAACTATCTTTTCTTCTTTATTTTCTTTCTTATTAAAAACCCATAAAAAGTAGGTTAATTAATTATATATAAGTATTCTGACCTTTTGAAGAGATAAAAAATACAAAAAATCTCAAAGCCAAAAAAATGATGTTTTTATCCCTTTAAAAATACCTCCAAAATACACTTTTGTACAAATGACCTCTTTTGGCTTTTTGACTACCATGAAACTTCTAGATCTCATCGAGATCTACAACTTTTATGTTTTGACTATTTTCTAATTTTTTCCTATAACTATTCTTTTTTATTTTTCTTTGATTTTCTATTTATTGATTTTTCTCGAGCGGCCATGTGGCGCTCTCTGGAGCTGCCACGAAGCCGCTCCCTCTTGTGCCTCCCACCTCCTATAACTGCCCTTGGATCATGTCCATCTCCACCGTTGATCCCCACTCCATCTTCAGCTGACAGATCTTCCTCTGGATGAGATCGCAGTCGCCCCTTTGCGCCTTAGTCGCTGCTGCAGGATCTCCATTCCATCATATGGCCCAACGTCCTCCACGTTCACCCACCGTCATAGGATGGACTTCAAGTCCCATCTGGACTACCTACCTCCACTCACCTTCCATCCATTAGATCAGATCCTAAGGATCTAATTTACGCCACACGTCTGTGCCTCCATCTAGGTCGTTGGATCGCAAAATCCAACGGTCCAAAACCTATCGTCTACCTTTGTAACTCCCCTCTTCGCCCGTTACACCTCGCACCTGCTCCACCCCCTTCCATTTTTAGCACGTTGCTTTGGCCATCTCACCGCTCCCTAATGGTTGCCCCTTGGAGCCGTTGCCACCCTCACCCTCGCGCGACCTTCAATGATCTTCATCATCACCCCACCTTCCTCAGGTGATGGTTGTAAATCACCCCATCACCTCCTAAAACGGCCGAACCCCCCCCCCCCCCCATAAAACCTCCACCCCCGCCATACTTCAAACCCATCTACCAATTCACAGGCTAAGGCCCAGGCTTCGTCGCCACTCCAGTGACAGTGAAGGGTGATATTGGCAAGGCGACGATGACCTTCTCAGCCAGGTGTCGACCCATGGTCTCCGACCATGTCGCAGTGGTTCCACCAACACTGAGCTCCGTGCCCTGGTGTCGGGTGATGACCTGAGCATCTCTTGATGCTCAACCCAAGCCTCCCCGACAACTATCTTCCTCTTCTGATCTCCAGGTACCTCATTCCCCCGACTTCACTTCACTTTTATCCGATTTTTCTCACCGCACACAACACCGATCACCGACCACCCTACAAGCACCACCAAACACTAATCACCTTCGCCAACCCTCTCTGCCATCACCTTCCCTTCTCCACGACCCTATCCACCTCTGCCAACTTCACCTCTGCTTCGTCGGAGAGGGAGATCCTGGTCCACCACTCCAACTACCTCTGTGGACCATAATTATGCTCACATTGCACACACGACAATGCTTCATCTATTTCTAACGTTTGCAGGTGTCTCCATCTTCAATGGTCAGAGATTTAGCACCATCGACGATCAAGTGCTCTGCCTTCGGTGACCCTTCATGGACAACCATCTCCAGCCACCCTCGCCGCTCCGTCGTTTGTCCGCCATCTTTGCCAGATGGTTATGATGGTCGTTGAACCCTCTACGTGTATGGAGGAGCTCAGAGGAGCTTTGGCGGCCTCGCCAGAGCTCCATCTACACTGCCACTCCTCCAACGATGATGAAGAGTACGTGTCATTGGATGGCACCTCTCGAAGGCCATCCAACAGTCGGGATGGATCCACGTTGCCCGGCGAACCTAAAGGGTGAGAGCCATCGAGCCAGACACCGGACCTGTTAGCGAAACACATTGGGGATGCTACGTGTTCCCCGAAGCTACACCTCCACCGAGCCTAGCCCTCGCGTGCATCACTTGAAGGGATGGAAAATTTGTAGGAACACCCCGAATATTTTCTAGAATTGCAACAAGGTCCCTGGGCACGTGCCTCACGTGCACGGCTGGGGAAATTTACATTGAGGCCCACCCAGCTTTTATAAAATACAAAAAGGGGCCCACATTTTGGGAAAAATGCAAAAATGCCCCGTCAAGTTTTGTTATTTGCAAATAGGTCCATCTAGGGACCTATCTACAATAGTCATCTTTATTTTTCCTAGCATTTTATTACATTTATGCCCCTACAATGTTTCTTTCATAACTTGAGCTTCTTAAATTCAAATTACATGATTTCAATGTCATTTTGTTGCTTATTTAATTCTCTGCATAATAGCTTGTTTAAATTCTGGAATTGACACTAAATAAATGGGATGATTTTTAATGTCACATAGTGTCTCTTGCTTGATAACTCTAAGGCTAGCTATTTACTTTAATGGTCAATTTGACTTTGATTTTTTATTCATATCTTATGCTCATTCTCTGTAGGGCATATTTGTAAAGATTATTTTGCATGCTTGTATCTTGCATTTAACCTTGTAGTATGTCCATGCATCACCTCATAATTGCATTGAAAAATGAACTAAAAATTATATGCATCATTCCTTGCACTGATTTACCTACGTTTCATCGTGCATCTGCATGGAGGCCTTAGAGTTGAGAATCTATTCACTCTTAAATTAAACAATAAAATTCGATAAATAGATTAAAGAGGCTCGTGTCCCTGTGTTCGTCCTTGGTACACTTACCAAGTATAAAAATAATGTCCACATATTCGAAGGTGTGGCCTTTTGCATGACCAAAATCTACCTCATGTACTACGATAACACTGCTATATTAAAGAGGTAGATTTGGTGTTCATCATTCATGTCAATCTTTTACCTCCATTAAAAGAAGATTATGTGAAAATCTTTGAAAGATCTTCTTTAAAAGACCCACTTCTATTTCAAACCGAAATCACAAATCTTAAAGGATGCATACCACATCTCTTGTCTAAATGGGCACATGAAAATAGAAAGTCTACTATTCTAATTGTAACAAGAAAAAAATATAAGATATATATTCAATGATTGTTCTTAATATCTATTGTATTATATATTCACACAATAACAATAAAAATAATAGTGGATCTCATTCGCGGATTAGTTTAGAATAAAGAGATGTCTAGAAAGTTTATCAAATCATGTCACATGAGTATAATCTCTCTATTCAATTTATATAGATGTTTTTTTAAAGAAAACAACAAATCACACGAGAAATAAAGATAAAATGTGTACTTGGAGCAGATTCACAGTATATTCATAGTTTATGCTGAATCAAATTCCATAATGGGGATCCACTCACTCAAATGCAAGTATTACTTTAGTAGATAAACCCCACATAGTGCTGAACAAGAATATGTTGGTAGGATTTTTTTCTTTCAAGTGTTAATCAATGATATACCCCATGTTGACTCCGAACCACTATCAACAAATGTTGCAGCAATATGCATCAAGACTCAGAATAAGGATCTACCCACGAAATTCAAACATTCTTTAAGATCGGCTACCGGATAAATAAGTGAATTAAAATAACATAGAAATGGTATATAAAAGAAATTTAAACAAACAATCCCATAATATGGGATAAAGAAAATGATGTCCCCTGGTAAAATTTTTGGGACTATTTCTATGCATCATATCTGTAAAAAATTCAATCAATTCGCAGTTTCAGATAGTTCCTAGTGACATGCCCGATATTTGATGTTGAAGAGAAAATTGTGTAAATAGCATATGGCAATTCACCAATATATCTTCACAAGTCAGGAAAATGGCATACATAATGAAAAGGTATGATTTGTATTCACTAAGTATTAAAGTACCTGATAATTTGTGCTTCTTTGGAGGAGTTTTTGCAGTTTATCATATTCAGCGAACTTGTAACCTATCATGTCCGATGCCATGAAATCGAATATATTCTTCTTTTAGAAGTTTAACAATCCTTTAAATACAGATCTCCAATCTTTACAGTGTAATGCTGGATCAAATACTTGAAATGGCCGCATGCTAATGTTATTGTAATTTACAATGAGCACAGCTTGACCAGTTTCATCATATATGTATTAAATTAGGGATAATGTTTCAACAATACAATTACACATGTCAATGCAAATACTCATTTATCAAGTTAATCTATTAAAATAGGGAAGCTATATTTAAGGGATAATGTGGACATTAGAGAAAGACATCTTGGATCAAATCCAACAGTACACGTATCAAGCCATTACATAATCATAATTTGGTGATTATAACAAATTTGTAGAAGAAAATTACAAGATAATATCAATGGCGCAAATATGATAGCATATGTAAAATGAGAAAGGTATAAAAATGACTCATAAACTATGGATTGACATTCGAAAGAGGCCTTAAAGTATTAATTTGAGCAGAGACACAATCTATGGGGATCAGAAATTTTATCCAGGAATAAGTAGTTTGGGAATAATGTCACCACATCAATTATTTCTCTATAGACAATAATTTTCCATTCTTTGTCTGTTTCTTCATTTTTTTGAGGCCTACAAAATATGTCTTGCAGCACCAAACAAGCAGTACCCTTTTTCAAAGCAAAACCCTACAAATATTAACTCTCATGCCAATATATACCTACTTTCTGTGTTATGTATAATCAGGATCTTGAAAAAATCACGAATCTTATTACCTTTGAATGCCTATTTTCTCTAAAAAGCATTAGAATCGATCCTCCCTTTATGTGGTTGACCAATCAGCTATCCTTTTATGATCAATGCAGGACAACGGACGAGCCTTCATCAATTCAGTAGATTGGGCCATTGGAATGGTACTAATCACACCAAATTAATGTTAATATTAATATGATTTCCACATCCTCACAACATGGTGTTGTAAATGGGCAGAAGGCGAGAGCCGTAACAGAGTCTCTACGTTCAAAGCTGCAGGTACAATATGTGCACTTCCACTGTAGATGACAAAGTTTAGACACCTTTAATCATAAATATGTGGACATAGATATAAGCTAATGCATATTATTTTGTGCAGAGAACACCTCACCAACAACTACCACCAAGAAGGCCAACCTACACATCTGTATGCAACAGCAACACCACGGTTCGTGTAAAAAAATACCCCTTCTCACCATTAATTACATGCAAATATTTTTGTCGACATTGTTGCTTGAATCGTCTAGTCGATATCATGGTCAATACCCTACTATGGATAAGTTAGAGTATAATCATGGGGGTAATAAAGTATTTCATGGATCAAATATTTACTTGATGGGCTTAATTTGTGGTTGAGCTATTTCCCCACTAAGTTAGACTTGAGATTTTCTACAATACATGACAATGTCGTGGCCGGTGGTGGATTTACATCTCCTCATCCTTCTCCCTCTCTCTACTTTTTTGCAGGAATATCATATGCATACCTGCACATGCGATATGTCAAGAAGGTGATATTTCGTACAAAAGGTAACTAATCGGATATATTTTTTTGCATATAAGATTAGTTACCTTTGAGATACCTTTGAGATGAAGCGGCTAGCGGCGGATCTCCTCGACAGCAGCTGGCAGTGGCTAGGTTGCCAACCTCCATTTCATCCCATCATCCCCATCCATCCATCCATAGCAAAGTCATCTCACCTTCTCCTGTTGCCCTACCTCGATCTCTTCCTCCTCAGATCCGTCATGAAAAGGCGAGCCTTATCCAAGCAGTACTTCAACCAAAGCTCGCAATGAGACAGCCTTGACCGCATCTTCATCAGCCGATCGGTGCGGCAGATCGACTCTGAAGGCAGCTTTACGGAGCCGTGGCATGAGCGAGAGCCAGAGTTGCAATGCCCTGGTGTTGCTGCCATGTGCAACACCATCAAGAAAGACTCCTTGTTCTAGACCAACTACTCCCCCACCCCCACCCTTCCCTACGTGGAGAGCGGTCAAGGTCTGCCCGGCCTCCCCATCCCCGGTAGCCCCGACTCCTTCCTCTCCACCAGCGAGACATCGGAATAGGAGGATCAACACCAGAGGATCCACAAGATCCTCTCCAGTATGGTCATGTCCATCCCTAGATGCATCCTCCACTAGTTCTACAACGATGGCAACGAGGACCTGATTGCCTTCTACATCACTGACCAAATACTAGCAACAAAAATAGAGCAAGAGTACCTGGAGATCTGACGACGGCTAGCGGTAGATCTCCTCTATGGAGAAGGGCTGACGATGGGGGGTGGCGGATCTCCTCGATAGAAGCGACCAAATGACGGTGGACATCGTCGCAGATCACTTGTGCGTCAAGGACCAGAGACAGAGGATTCCCAATGGAGATTGAACTCGAGGATAGGACGAGAAAGTGGAGGGGAGGGTTTATAGTTAGACGACGACGGATATAATAATGACAATAGGGTTTGGGATTGGAATAGGTAACATGGTTTAATCAAAAGGGAGATTAGGGTTTTTTTTGAAAAAACAGGTGAGATATGTTGTAGTCATGACTTTGCAGACAGATTTTGGTGGCATATATCCGTCACAATGGAATCTGTTGCCTAAATCCCGTCATCAAATCTCAATTTTGTTGTAGTGGTTGCACGTGGGACGATTGAGGCTCGGGCGACGGCTCGGGAGCACTTGGCACTTGAAGGTGATTCGGCTCATGCTTGGAAGATCCGAACCGTAGGGTTGAAGCGTTGCCTCATATATAGATTCGGGTTGAATGTTGACCATTAGATCTGATCTGAGAAATCAAATCCAACGAATCCCGATACTCATGTTCCTCCTCTTCCTCTACATATGGTTGATGAATCATCACTTTATTACTTTTATTCTTTCATTTTGGCCTTAAATCTCTATCTAAGTGCATGTATATATCATTATTTACCAAAATAAACACTGTAATTTGTACAAAATACTGTATAAATATTGTATTTAATTTCAAAATAAAAGAAGAAAAGAAGAAAAGAAAAAGAAATGAAGTGTCAAAGACACTGAGTGACTTGAGACCTCGAGACCTAGTCATCATGATGGCTTGGTCAACAAGAAATAATGTAGAGAAAGATAGGGCATAGAAATTGTACAGAAAATATACAGAAAGTCACACACAAAACCCTAATTTAATTGCCCAAATGTTGCCTTTTAGAACCTATTTTATTTTATTATTTTAAATTTTAAATAATAAAACCCTCAATATTAATATTGTAGATAAAAATACAAAGAAAAATACAAAATTGATTTCACGGGAAAATATTACACAGTGTCCTCGAGAAAGACAACATCAAAAGCCAAAATAAAAACTTCACAGACCTGCATCTTCTCCATACTATATAAAAATGGACAAAATCACATTTAATTGTATATAACTTTTAATAAGCTTTTTATTGAAGGTAGTTTCAGTCAATTTAGAATTAAGACGCGAAAGTTAGGTTTTGCCTTCATTATACATTATACTTGTATATTATATTCAATATATTTATTCTTTATATTTTCAATTTCTTTTATTTTTATAAAATTATAATTATTATTTGAATTGCATATCCATAAATAAGATAAAATAAAAACCAATAAAATTAAATTAAAATAAATCAATTACCTTTATATATAGATGAAATATATCTATATATACCTATAAAGAATTATATATACGTATTTATTTAAGTGTATAAATTAACTCATAAAAATACAACAAAAATACTTAAATTTATAATTAAATAAATTAAAATTACATAAATACTTGTATAAAATAATAAAATGTAAAATACAAATTTAAAATAAAACATGAAAACACAAGTATATTTACCTTTATGTATACATGTAAATATTAACTCCCAATATGTCACCTCGAAAAAATAAATAAAAAATGAATAAAATACTACATAAGATTAGAAAATTTTCTATTTTGTAACCTAAAGTCAATTAATTCATTTTCTATTTTATGCATGATTTTACAAAGAATTTTATTTATTTTTTCCATGGTTGGTCCACATGGACCAACCATAACCAGGGCTTTTTTTGTTGATCTGAGTCAACTATACTAGCCCGCCCCCGCCTCCTTGTCAGAACTCATGATCGAGCCATTTCTTCCCTTTCAAAATCATCTCCACGCTTGATCTCAATCTCGAGATCTGCCCTTCGTGCAACCCACTCATCTGACACCCTCGGCGACCATCCCTTCCTCACCAACTCCCCTTCCCTTTAAGGCCACTATGCCTCGAAGTCTGTGCTCCACCACCCTATACAACTCCCTTATTCTCCATATTTTTGTTCTTGATCCCCATTTGAGCTACACTTAGCCTTTCGTCAACTCATCTGAGAGCCACTGGTGACAAGAGTGGTTTATGTCGATTTGCAGCAAGGAGGTGCGGTTCGAAGGGCAGATCCAGACCATCACTAGAGACACCCTCTGGAGTTCAACTTCGTCAACCCTCAGCTGACATGAGTCCATTTTCTTCTACTTTCTATGTAATATGCATGGTCTAGTTTCATTTTCGTAGCGTAGTTTTGCATCACATAGTTAGGTGCAATTTTAATTTCCCCTAATTTGTTGGGTTCTCGAGTGCTCGAGCTTGATAAATACCCATTTCATCACTTTTATTCTATCATTTGGGCCTTAAAAACCTAACTAATACATGTATATAACATTATTTTATACAAACTAGCATTCATTATTTCATCTATTTATTATGTATAAAATGCTGTTTTTAATGCTAAAATCATAAAATAAAGAAAATAAAAGAAAAAAATAAAATTCCAAAGGTATTTTATGACCCTAAACCCCGAGGCCAAGACAAGATATGATTTGGTCGACAAAGAATTAAAGTAGGGGGAGATAAGGGTCAATAAATCTTAGGTTAACCAGCCTTGCTCCCCTCCCCTTCCCAGACAGACCAGAAATTAATAAAAATCCCATTTATTTATTAATCATTAACTCAATTTTTGAACCTATTTTATTTATATTATTGATAATTAAAATAAAGAAACTTTGTACATAAAAGTTATAGATAATAATATATAGAAAAATACAAAATTGAGTTTATACAAAAATAATACACAGTATTCATTTTATACTCAAAATAAAAAGCCAAAATCCCATCTTCCTAGACCCATATCTCTTAAATAAAAACTCAAAATGTATCCAAATCACTGTAATATATATAACTTTTTGTAGTCTATTTACAGAAGGTGGTTTCATATTTTTGGAGTTAAGGTATGAAAGTTATGTTTTCGTTCCCTATTGTACAATATACCCGAATAAAATATTCATTTTGTTTATTCCTTATTATTTTTATAATTTTATATTTTTATAAATTTTGTATATATTATTTATAACATATGTACAAATTTAAAACACAATAAAATCATGAATAAAATGCAAAAAAAACACTATACAAAAATACATAGATAAGATACCTATACTTATACCTACCCCTATTTATTAAAGTGTACATAAGATAACATAAAATATAATAAAAATATTTTTATATATATAGAAACAAGTTATAGTTTTATAAAATAAGAAAATAAAATAATAAGATCAAAAATATAAAATAAAAATAAAAAATAACCCCCAAAAAGGTAAATATACCTATAAATGAAACCCTAAAAAGTAACTTGTAATAAATAGTCCATAAAAAATAAAAATCATATTAGAATAGGAAATTAAATAATAAACCACTTTCATGTTTAAAGTTGTTTGAAATTTGATGAGTTTCTATTTATTTTAATTTATTTTCCATTTTTTGCTATATTTTGTCCTTTTCCCGCTGACTTGGCCCAATTCTGTGAGGCTAGTGGTTGACACGAGGTCAACCTGTCTGACCTCGGTGCTGGTGGCGTTAGAACCTCGAGTTGCTCCATCTTCATCGATTTTCTCCACCTGATACATCGATTAAGGGACATCGATTTCTTCACGAGGGTTGTTGCCGGGGTGCAATGGAGTGTAGCACATTGTTGTACATATTTTCATATTATCCATATTTTATTTCTATCATTTATTTTTGACAATTATTTTGATTGTTCTGATCCATATTTCTTTCTTGATCTTTCTTGTGAGGGACCGCCATAGCGATGGCTATCTCTTAGGAGGTGGATGCACTCGAGCTGCGAGGAGGTTGGCAGTTCTTCTTGTGAGCCAACCATGAGAGAGCAGGAGAGAGGAGCAAAGAGAGAAGGAGAAGAGCAGCAGTAACATAGCTTTTGTTTTTATTTTTTGTGGAGTGTTTTTTTATTTTTGTATAATTAATTTGTATACTACCCCACACGAGGTCTAGGGAACGGGTGTCTGTTCACCCAGCGGCCTCATCGGATTTTTCTCCATTTTTATCACTTTTCTTTTTCTTTATTTCACACGTTTTGAGTTTTTTGCCTTTCTTTTTTGATTTATATGATTGAGCCCTAGCCTAGGAATTGTTTGTTCTATAGAATAGTCCAAAGCCCTAATTGAATTACATGTACATATCAAATTAAATTATTGGTTATTTAGATTCGAAACCGCACATCGTGAGAGACTCTACATAGTGATTGCAAGACCCATTGTGGCGGGCACCGAGGAGTCTCCAAGATCGGACTCTGGGTTTCTTTTCTAGATGATCAGCTCTTGTTCTTCACGATAATAGCAGCTCATGTTCTGGGTGCTTTCATCGGCTTGCATTACATACAGAGTAGGTTTCAGTTCTGTATAACATCTTGCATGAAGATAACTAGAGGCAAGGTGAACATCTCTGCCTTATAATGCATCATTGTTTTGTTCTTGCATTGCTTTTCTGACTCTCTCCCCCTGATTTTGACCACATAGGATACGGAAAGAATTGATACCTTGTTAGGATTCATGCATTTATTTAAAATATCAAAAAAGTGATAACCAATAAAATCGATACTGTTAATATTACTCGACCACAAAATCAAAAAGGACAAATCTTGTTTTAGGTAGAGTAACTGCCTCCTTGTACACAGGTTGCATTCAGACCGAGTGAGGCATAGATACCTAAGGAATAGATCCCTATCCCTGGACTCGTGCCTTAAGCGATTGGGTCGGCTCTTGGGCCCTATTATTGCTGGAAGCACTTGCCTCAGACGTTAGACGAAGTGGTTCCGGTATTCTAGTAGGAGTACACCGCCTACTAGAACACAACCACTCTAGATGACTTCACTTGTAAGATTGTAAATATTTTATTTTCTCACCTAACTCTAAAATGGACAAGATAAAAAGATCGAACTTTAACGGTCATTACTGTGTTGATTTGGTGAATTGACAGGATTGTTTGTTTATATTTGTGTTTGTTTGTGTGCATAATCGATCGGCTCTATGCATTTATGCCTTTTTCTTGCATATCTTGACTTGACCATCGTGATCTTCCAATCTCCATCTTTTGTTTCAAAGATGGTTGATTGAGTTATTTTTATTTGGTATTCGCAGATCCTTCTTACACTCCAATCAGTTCACCTCCACTTTATCAGTAGGACATTGCTCCTGAGTTTTCTTTTTGTACATATCTGCCTTATCCATAGTTTCTGGCATCGATTTTTGATCTTTACCCATAATCACCACATTACTCACCATCTCACCCACCCGAGACTGAGCTACTAGAGTCACCTCTTATGGATACCTCTCTTGAGTACATGACTCGAGTAGTGGAGAAAATGAAATAAAGGATAGATGACCTCACTAGTATATATAAGAGTCATACTGATGCTTCACCTTCCTATTCCATGGATTCACTAGAGGACACAGAGGACACCCATGAGATCTTGCACTTGCTCAAAATACAAAAAATGAGAAAAACATAGAAATACAAAAAGATAATAATGGGAGACACCTAGCCGGGTCAGTTTGTGAGGAGAGGGCACCCATGCAACATCATTTTCCCACATACATTCACCACATTTCATATCTTCTTCACCCCCAAGGACGACACTGTACAGTCTGCTCTTGGTCATCCTTGTATAGATGATGATTCCGATCTATTCCCTTGTATAGAAGAGATAGAAAATCTTAAAAAAATATTGACCCATCCTGAAGTGGCGGCAGCTATTCATGGTATTATTCAGGCCCCACTTCAAAAGGCCATGAACAATTATCTAGACCACCAACCAAGAAAAGAAAGCAATGAAGCAGATCCGAGCGACACCTTCTCACTATGGCCACTGCCTATGCCATAACCCACCGTTCACTCTATAGGAAAGGGAACATTAGTACACCCTCATGATATGTGCCATTTTTGACCACATATATGGTCATACTCTCCTCAATGACGGTGCATAGATTAACACAATACCCTTCTCTGTGGTACAATCTCTTCATCTTGGGCATCTCAAGAAGATCAGGATGATTTGTAAATTTGCTGCTGGATCCATAAAGAGGTCGAGGGGTATTCTTGAGAACTTCGTCATTCAGACATAAAGCATGGGCTTCATTGTAGATTTCATTGTATTGCCCATAGAGACCTCCACCCCCATGGAGTCCTCTCCAATCATTCTAGGATGACCTTTTCTCGCCGGTGTGAGTGTCATTATTGATTATGGATCATGAGAGATATGCTTTCGTTCTCATTACGAGAGCTTCTTGATGGCAACCATCATGGACAAGAGACCCACATTTGATGAAGTGTACCTGTGTTAGCCGACGCCAACGACTATGACTTATCTGCTGATATAAAGAGGTTCGTTTTATCATGGATGAGACTGAGACGAGAATTCCTCTTCAGGAAGGAAGACTCATATAACATAGATCTTGGAGTTCCTTCTTCTTCTATGTGGCAATGTATTGATGACATTTGCGGTATTTACACGATAGGCACCTTAGTGCAGAGGGCAGACTTCAGAGAGACTTCCCAGGTCAAACATGACCACACTACTTCCATTGATGAGTTTGAGCCTTTTCATTTAGAGATCCCCGAGACTTCCCAGGACGAACTCGACTACACTACTTTCACCAACAAATTCGTGCCTTTTCACTTTGAGACTATTGAGGATATATACCATGTTGATCTTGATCAGTTTCAGTCAGATGATGACCCCGATATCGACTTGCACCTTGTTAGATCCATTCCTCAACAGTCACACAAGAATGTACACTTTCTACCTTCTTGATCTCTATATAGCTTCCACTTTGTATATTCACTATCGTTTATTTCCTTACATCTACTATTCCACTCATCCACCTCATACCGTGTGTTTGTCTTGCTTAGGGCGTACTTTGTCCTATGTATAGGGGAGGTGGACAAGTCGAGTGTTCTTTCTTCATCTATTTCATTACTTCATTTGTTGCATGTAGTTAGGGCTCTTTTACCCTAAGTATAGGGAGAGTGATGCATGCATTCCCCTCAACATTTTTCTTTTATTTTTATTGGTTTTGATTTGTCCCCTCAAACTGTCTCCTCTCTTATAGATATTTATGTCTATACTTAGGGATATCTTACCTTCAGTATATGGGGAGACAAACCGAGTTGTGATCTGTCAATTCCCACCCTCAACCCTCCATGAATGTAGAATACAGTCTGCTATACTTAGATTGATTGATCCTCGGTATAAGGAGGAATTCTTCATTCTTTCATTATTCTTCCATCGTTGTAGTATAGACTCTTCTATACTCAATACGAGTCATGTCTTCCCTTTTCCTTTCTTATCTATGAGGACATCGCTCAAGCTAAGTATGGGGGGGTCGTGTATACCTTGTGGCTTGTATATACTTTAGTCATAACTCATACTTTATTTTTAATAATATGTCTATTAATTAAAAATTATGACACACAACCAATTCTTTATATATACTGATTAATAAACCAGGTAAATATGTTTTGCAAAATGTATAAAAAATGGTCGAAAAATCTATTTGAAAAATCGTTTGAAAACAGCTTGGAAATATTTTGTAATAATGATTTCAACCTTTATAAAAATGTGTTGTTTGTAAAAATTTCTTTCTTTTGTCTAAATAAAATGTTTTGAAAATCTATTTGCAAATGCTTTAGAAAATGTTGCAAAGAGTTTTTTTGAAAAATCTAAAAATACCTTGCAAATGATATCCAAATGTTGTAAATATTTCTAAAAACTATTTTTCAAATTATTTTTCAAAGTAAAGTTTCCAAATGTATCAAAAAGTGTTCAAATTATTTTAGAACTATGTACATGATCCAAGCAAATAAAATTCTTTATAAACTATTTACATAAATTCGGTGAATAATTAACTTGTGTACATTCTTGAACTTTAGTTCTTGTAAATAACAGACAACACTCTCGTGGAAATATCTGCACATAAATATTTGCCAAAACATTTGCTTAAAAACACTAAAAAATTGCAAAATCTAAAATATACAAAAACTTGCAAAATGATTTCAAAAATTTCATTAAAATCTACAAAACTTTTCTAAACTCCATAAAAAGTTCAAAACATGAAAATTATGTCACAAAAAATATTTTCCTTGCATTGTGCGTAGCATTCACATTTTTCTGATTGATAATGATAATTGAACAATCTAAATAAAATCTGAAGATTGGAGCTCGATTGGACATCCACTTAATCATCGGAACCTTATAGGAACTGGAATTGAGGCACTTCAAGTCTACTAGACTTAATTATTTGAGACTACGCGACTTAGTTCAGTGTCATCTTGACTGCCTAAGTAGAATATTCCGGAACACATGCATGACTCTTGTCAATAGTGACCTAACTTACACACCTGCACCTTACACGTTATGCACCTCAGTTGAAGTAGTAGAGGGCTAGATTTGCCGGCAAGAAACACAAGCCAATGGAAACATCAATAGTCACACATTTGTGGCCATTGTACCCCAGCCTAATCCAGGAGCCATGAGTCTAATGATAGAATGTTGTGGGTTACAATAATGCTTCAAAAGAGGGATACTCTACTATCTCAATAGGAAAAAGTCCTTATGTAAATGATGTTGTATATAGTGTTCAAAAAATGCAAAATAAAAGACTCCAAAAATATAGACCGACAAAAGACAAAGAATAACCAATTCTCATCGAAGTATGTATACATACAATAAGCAAGCATGAGCTTCAAAGTCAATGTGTATGTTACCCTGTAGCCCGATGACTTGGCTACACTTGTCAAGCATCTTGGTATAGGTAGCAACACTGGCTACCATCTATTCTCTTTTCTACCTTCTCTTCTTGAGCTAGTTGTACTTGAACTTATTATGGAATATCCCGCTTCTACAGGAAAGAGTTATTGGAACGAGGAATTAGGGTCTAACAGATTGCTGAATTGTCCTTTTAATTAAATGTGTGTCGTATTTGTTGTAATCGGGCAATCAGGATCGATAAAAAATTAACCACACGAATCGATGAATCAACGAGTTAAATAATGTAAGGTTTGATGTATTTATAACCTGAGCAAGCCCCAGGGTCGACTCAAGGAGTCAAAGGTGCATCTTCGGATCAAGTTAAGTGAATTAGCTCACAGTTTTCCAAGCGAGATTTTTTTGGGTAAGTTTTTATGCGAAATAAAAATGCAAATGCAAAGATGTAATTGAACTAGGTTATTAAAGAAATAAGCAAGTTAGACAAATTAATTTTGAAGTGAAATTAATCGAATTCAACAAGTTATGTTTTGCCTGAATATCTAATCCAATGATTAATGCAAATGTATTTTTTAGAATTTTTGAGATTAAGATGCAACAATGAAACTGCAAACTTTTTAGGGGTTTTTTATGCAAACAAAATGCCAAAAATTATGAAATTTTTACTGGAAGTTAAATATGATTAAATGAAGCTACACTATTTTTTTGGAGTTTTATGACAATATATGTGTTTTTTTATTAAAAACATGGTGACTGTGAGTATTTAATTTCTAATTAATCCACAAGATCAAATTATCCAGAAGCAAAATTATCTCAAATCGATATTTTATTGAGCAATGTATGAGACCTGAAATTTCATAAAAATGGTATTTATGGGTATAAATAAAAATAAATTACAGAAATCACTCTATACTTTATTTTATGCACAAGACAACTTCAATTTAGATGAAACTTGAACAACAATTAAAGTACAACTAGAGGCCTCACAATTTTTGGAGCAATATTTGATTATATATGAATTACAAAACATGAAGTGGGAAAAATATACAATTTTTCACCAAAATAATTTTAGTTAATTACTCAATGCTCACAAAATCACAAATAAATATCCACGAGATAAAGAATTAAATGACCTACAATATGCAATTTTTGATTAAAAGAAATGATGCAATATTAATGTCCAAATTAATGCTCAAATACATGGTTGTCAGTGTAATTAAAGAATCAAAATTGAATGAACTGAAATGTGCTCAGGGATATTTTTGCAAATAAAGAAACTTAGCATACTGACTATGAAATATTTCCAAAAAATAAAAAATAAAAGGACCTTCTGAAACACACATCTAGGGCATGATCTTGAGGAGGCGCACGGGCATGGCTGAGGCACCGCGGACGTGCGCGTCAAGGGGGTGGAGCACCGCGGGCGGCGTGGAGTCACGATGGAGGTGGCGAACAGCCTGGGCAGCGCAAGCTCACAGGCAGTGTGTGGGGCAGGGCAGGAGGATGCGTGCATGTCACGGCAAGGGGCCACGTCTGGAGGTCAGGGCGTACACATGCGGGGGTTGCACAAGGTGGCAGGGGCCGGCCGTGCAGAGTTGGAGGCGCATTGGAGTAGGCCGACGACGGACGGGGGTTGGTGGCACATGCTGGAGGCAACTGGGGCGGCAGACGAGCTAGAGGATCTGGAGCGGAGCGCAGCGATTGCCGATGGCGGACAGGGCGGGTCTGGAGCCGCGCGCATAGGGGGCCGCACGCACGAGGATGCACAGGTAGGAGGGCGGTCTGGCTGGAGTGGAGCGCAGCAGTTGCCACTGGCGGAGGCCGAGGTGGAACGGTGGAGGAGAGGTCGTTGGTGCAGGTGTAGCAGGAGGCGCTCAACAAGACCTGCATTTTTTTATTTTTTTGTTTTGAACTTTTTTATTTTTTTCAAACCTTTTTTTAAGCAGGAAATAAAAATGTAAAAATGGTGAGGTGGTGATGATGGTGTGATGATGTGGTTTGTGTGATGATGAACAACACGAAAAAAATTGTTAGATAAAACAAAATAAAAAAATGAGGATAGAAGAATTACCTGTGCTGGGTGGAGGTTGTCACCTGTGGAGGAGGACATAAAATCATGGGATTTATTGCAACCTAAATAAAGATCTATGTCTAAATGTTATCATTTGTAAGGGCATGCGCAAAGCTTATCCTCTTTACAATGGCAAATCATTAAAAAGAGATAGTTAAGGAAAACGTGTCAATCTTAAATCATATAAACCCAGAAATCTAAACACTTGAAAGTTTTTCAATCTCTAATCGCGTGCCATCATGAGCCAATGATCATCTTCTTCCCTTACTGATATCTTTCTTTCTTTGATTTCTCTCTTTAGTTCGATGCCTTCGAAGGGAGTCCAAGGATCCCACATGTATGTATAGGCATGAGAGAATACGGAGACTTGAGAAAAATCTAAATGCCCTAGAATTCAGAATAAAATAATAACGCTCCTATTCCAAAAAAGGCATTTGCTCTACTTCATCAAATTAGGACCCTTGCAATTACAACCACTCATTGTCCTATTTTTAAATTACATTGACATGAGAGGGGAGCGCACACATTAGTTGTGACTCTTTTTTACTGCATTCGGTCTTTATGGGCTTCTCGTGCAGGTTGATGCTACGAATTTTTTGATATTGGTTGCTTCTCTCTTTTGGGAGTTTTATATGATCATCCCAACTATAGTTGATGTTAGTCCATAGTTATCATTTTATTTTGTCTTGTTGAGTGTGAAAATTTTCAACTTTTAACTTTAACCTGATGTAACAATAACAATCACGGTTCTATAAGCTAAGCAAATATTGAGTGCAACGATATACATATGTACGAAGACTTGGGAATGGGGGACATTTAATATAATAGATTGGGAATAAGTGATTGATAGATATATATAACGATATATTCTGGTATAATTTGTTGCTGCTATGATACATTATTAAACTGGAGCGAGTAAGGTAGTATCAACTGAATCCTATGTAGATAAAAAAAGATTGATGGAATGTGAACTACAATAGGCGTAATATTCCGTAAAAAGAAATGGATAGCCCCGGGAGACGTTATAATTACTATATAGACAACTCTACGCTTCGTGCGTCGGCCGTATACAATGATAAGCAAGGTATCTATTTCTCGCGAAGGCGTGGTGTAACGTCCCGAGCTTAAGTCCCCGGTCGGTTATCGAGGAAAACTGACCCTTACATCTTGTTGACAACCGCCCAAAATGCTTAAGCTCAAGTTATCAAGTAGTAATCTCCACCACTTATAAACCACACTCACACTTCGTGAGTTTTAGATGTGGTATTATATTTTGAGGTATGGTGTTACATGTGGTCACACGGAGCCCAGTTCGTCTACGATGTGTAACCGGTTCGACGCTTAATTCCTAAATTAGGATAAACTACAAGCTAGGATTCTCTCCAGGATGGAAAATGCTATACACACTGTTAAAATTCGAGACCTGCATCCTTCTGTCTTCCATTATCGTAAAACACAATTCAAATGCAACCAACAGGATTAAGTTCATTGGAACAACTTCCGGCGCCGGTGGATTATTTATTCGGTCTTGGATTGTCATCGATATAATTACCAAGGGGATCAAATAGTATGAGATCCTCCGGGACCTCCATAAAAGAAATGAAGTGCCAGGTCACCACCGTCCCTCAACTCGCCCAAGGAATAGAATCTGTCGTCGTCCAGGAAGGACAGGTCGAAATTGGTGGGCTTTGTACGGGTGTAGTTGCCGTCCACAATGCGGACATCGGATACGAAGGCTGCCTTTTTAAACCCCTCCTTAGCCCATCTGCCGCTGCCCATTGTCGGGCTCAAGAACTGAGAACCTGGAGGGTTGTAGACGAAACCACCAGTCTTCACTTGAGATGCAGAATGTGCCAAAGAGGTGAAAATAGAAGCTGGCCAGTAGCCAACCGGCTCAAGATCTTCACCGCATGCAAACCACCATGCCTGCGTCCTTTCATCCTGCCAATTCCCATGTTTGAAACCATCGATAAGAAGACATTCGTTGGTTGAAGGAAAACGATCGATAATTACAAGTTCAAAAATAAAATCAGGTACAGCTAGAAACTATGAACAAGATCATGTGGAAATCACCTTGTGGATAAGAAGGCTTATAACATATTGGTCCCCACCGATTGTAGATACGTCTGAAAATGAAGCGCCCAGATATACTTTTTTACTTGTATGCACAAATCCTGGGCACAACACATTGAAGCATCCTTTGCCATTTACCTGGAAGCACGATGCATATTTGTCACTGTAGTGAAAAAATGTCTCACCACATTATTACCAACACTAAAAAGTTAGAATGTATGTATGTCATGTATTTCTTCCGAGCATTTTCTTTAGATGGTAAAAGTTTGTCCTGTGTGTTTTGTGATGGAAGTCATGATATTCAATCATGGAGTATCGAAGAGGATTAGTGAATAATAAAAATCTCTCTGAAGGAAGGAAGTCGAGGGTGCTATATGGTTTCTGTAGATAATCTCCAAAAGTCCCTAATTCGACTTTATTTTCTTCGGATTCATATAGAGTTTCTTTCAAAGAAAATTACTAATTGATTGTAACAGAGAGACTATTTTCCATGTTTGCAAAGCTAAGCCGACATTCAAATAAGGTGCTATAGATACTTTCATATAGGATAATATTACTAACTAATTAAAAAAGAAAGTTTTTTTATAATGAAACGATAAATTATACAAATATCTAAACTATGTGAGCTGCAAAATCGGATTTTATAAGCTGTTGCCAAAAGTAGCATAGACAAATAATAGTAGTAATTACGTGTCGTTGCCACGACTTTGAAAATGGAAATTTTGTTATAAATAATGTATCACAGATATGTCGTTAGATTGTGTCTCCTACATTGAGGAAACCAAAAGTTCATTAAAACAAAAATAATCTTTAACTAAAATGCAAGGCTACAGAAGTTGGTAGTCGGTATTTCATGAATCCATGATTCTCACTCTTTATTCTTTTATTTTAAGCTATTTATCTTGGCAAAGGAGCATGTAAATATATGTAAATACAATAACTTTACACTCTGCGTGCATCAATTAATATTGCATAATTAGCATATTTTTATGCAAAAATAAAAGAATAAAGTAAAAAAAAGGAATGGGGTATTTAAATACAGAGTGACCCAAACCCAAAGAAAAGGTCAATCTTTGACCTGATCACAAAATAAAATAAGTAGAGAGAGATAGTCTTGCTTTATGTTGTGCATATTACTTATGGTTATACATAACTATTTTTGACAAAATAAAAGTAAATTATTATTTTTTACTCCCTTGTACATATATTTCTAAAAATAATAAAAAAAATCAGAAAAAATAAATAAAAATAAAATTCTTTATTTACTGTACAAAACACATGTATATATATCACATCCGCTATTTATTATACACAAATAAATAATTTATAAAAATGAAATAAAAATTATTTTACACTCCTAAATATATGTTGAAAATAAATAATATATAAAATAAAATTTCTTATATAAAAAAAATAATATAAATACTTGTGCATAATACATAGTTAAATTATACCTGTATATAATACTATATACTGTATAGATAATAATTTATTTTTCATAAAAATAAATTAAAAATCATAGAAAAATACTTTAAAAAATAATAAACATTTTTATTTTATATACTTTTTAATTTAAATCAATTTATTATTTTTAATTCAATTATCTTTATTTTCTTCTCTATTTTGTCTTGTAACCTATTTTGTCCACATCCTCGGACCCTACTGATTAGCCCACCTCAGATTCGTTGACCTCGGTCAACTGGTTTCCTCCTGCCCTTTTCACCCAAATCAGGTTTTCACCAATCTTTGCCCAATTCTTCTGACCCGATCCGACCATCTTTCCCTCAGATTTCAAGCCCCGATTAAGGGACGCAAATCCCTAATCCACGCCCGAGCTTCTCTTAGCCAATCCGTACCTCGGTTCTCGGGCTGCATCCCCACCTCTTCAGACTTGGCACTCTATATAAACTGCGCACCCTCCTCCCTTTTCCATCACCTCCGGCTGCTCCACCACTTTCGTTGCAGCCGCTTTCCCTTGTCCAGAATGACATCACGAGAGGGCGAGGGAAGGTGCATTGTTTGGAGCGTGGAAGCCCCCAGGTCCGGTGAGATTTTTCTCAGATCCGTCATGAGGAGTCGTAGCCTCTAGACCCACCGGTCGTCGAGGCTATCACCCTAGTGGACGATGTCCACCACCCCCGGATGACGTCCTTCACCATAGGTACTTCCCTTTCCTTTCCATTTCCAGATTAATTCCATCATCTACCCGCATAGTATCTCTTCACTCCGTCGATCATATCAAACCTGTTCACGACACTCCGACATTCGCACGCCCTCACCTGACCTTCCTCCGCTTCTATGCACGCTCCACAACCTTTTCCTTAGCTCCGACCATCGGGTTGTAGTCAATTAGCAGGTTGACTCCCTCATTTCATCGGAGACCTGTCCCGCTCCCCTCTCCCCTATGTTTTCTATACCTTTTGCTCTCTAATCCTTTGCTGGAGCATCATCTCCAAGAAACCCATCTCTCCTGCAGGGAAGAGCCCAGGAAGGCCTCATCTGGAGGTCTAGTAAGCACGACAGAGGAGCTCCAGGTGACCGCTATGCTCTCGGACCTCCTCCTTAGTCCTGGAATTTCTGAGAGCTCCAATAGCTGCGGACAATCGTTGACGATGTTTCCACCATCATAGCAGCTTCAGAGGACGTATTTGCCGCACATATTGGTCGATCAAAACTCGCCATAGGCAAGTTCTTCTATGTTCTTCTAGGTGTCTCCTCAACCGCCCGATCAGGACCTCCCCCAATTCTAATCCATGTCGTCCACCATCGGGGAGCCCTCGATCGTTGGATCCATCTGAGGATCGCTTCAACGTCGTCCATCGTCAAAGGGGTACCCCTGCATCTCAGTCGTCCATCATAAGTGGACCGCCTTCAGGCGTTGGATCGCACCTTAATAAGGGGTAAACTTCACTTTGGCCTCTCTTTACTTTGTGTTTTCCATTTAGTCTTGTAAATATTTGTTGCATTAGACCCTTGTAGTTTCTTGTATTTGCATTTAGGTCATGTTTGTGTGAACTCACGTGTAGTCCCACGAGCTTTTTCGGATTATTTTCATGAAACACCTATACTTTTATAGATGTGATGATTTGAATGGCGAACT
Source organism: Ottelia alismoides (assembly GCA_037367405.1). Classification (NCBI taxonomy): domain Eukaryota; kingdom Viridiplantae; phylum Streptophyta; class Magnoliopsida; order Alismatales; family Hydrocharitaceae; genus Ottelia; species Ottelia alismoides. Next base: position 389,204 of record JAZKJV010001218.1, read on the forward strand.
TTTGAGTTTTGCACTTATACCCCTACGAGTTTGATCACGTGCTGCGCACGAGTTTGCTTGGATATTTAGCAAGGAAGGCCTTGCACTTTTCATCAATATTATTACTTGGCCTCGAACTTTATCTTAATTATAAGTAGGTCCCTATAAGCTGCCTATCTTGTATTAACTTAAATAAATACCAAATAAATCCCAAAAAATCCCTAAAAATTAATGTTAACTCCTGTTGACACGTAATATTTAGGTGATTTTTACGGATTGATTAGTAGCATTTATTTTTTTGATAAAAATCAAAATACCGTAAAAAGTGTAATGTCTATTTTGAAAAATAAATAACAATTTGAAAATTTACCTTAAAAATTCCACAAAAATTACTTCTTGTGTGTTTTTGCAGTCTTTATTTACATACCAATTTCATTTTAAAAACCCTCCTAAAAAACCTAAAAATGCAAAAGACCTAAAAACTTATAAAAAGGGATATTTACCCTGCAGACCCTAAAATCTTTCGAAATTACCTCTACGACCTTTGAAACATCGATATTCTTCCCTAGACCCTGTAATCGTGCTCCGTCTTACCTCACGAACCCTACCGTTAAATTGGCACACCTAGAGTTAACTTCTTTAGGTTAAAAACGAGTTAATCTAACCACCTATGATCGGATGGCTATAATTAAATAAGAGAAAAAAGGGAGTAGGACTTGTGCAGGGGAGGTGGCAGGGTCGGAGGAGGCTTTACGAGGCCGGCCGTGGGGCTTCTAGCTGGAGCAGAGGAGGCGGCGGATGCACGCGGGGGGGGCTCGAGCAGGGCAGCAAGGTCGGGGGAGGGGGCATCGACCTGGGGGGATGCATCGTGCCTGAAGCGAGGGATGAGGCGGGCCGAGGGTGAGCAGGGGGGGGAGGGGTTGGTGGCGGGGGGCTCGAAGTGAGGGCTGAGGCGGGCTGAGGGTGACCTGTCGGGGGAGGGAATGCGCGAGCCTCGAGCAGAGGAGGCGGCGCCCCGGAGGGAGGGGCGGTTGGCGGCGGAGCCTGGAGCAGGGGGGAGGGCGGTTGGCGATGGGTGGCTCGAGCAGCACGACAGGGGGGGGCATCGACCTGGGGAGGCGTCGGGGGGAGGGGGGCAACGTGGCCGGGGGCGAGCAACCGGGGGAGGGGATGCGCAAGCCTCGAGCAGAGGAGGCGGCGCCCCGAGGGGGGAGGGACAGTTGGCGTCAGAGCTTGGAGCAGGAGAGGCGACGCCCGCAGCCGGTGGGGCTTCAAGTGGCGCAACGGGGGGGGCTTCGAGCGGCAGTCGGCGGGGGGCTCGACTTGGGGCTTCAGGCGGTGCAACAGGAGCCGGGGCTTCGACGAGGACGACGGGGAGGCAGCGGTGGGAAATGGATGTGAGGAGGGAGGGGTGGAATGGCAATAACCGTAACTTTGACAAACAAGATGGGTATATTGTAACATTTAATAACAGAATCCGTTTAGTTTTAACGGACAAATGGATGGAGGTTAACCAGAGGGTCTGCGCGTAATGGTTAGCAAGATTATGAGGTCTAGGGAGGAATATCAATGTTTCAAAGGTCGTAGAGGTAATTTACAAAGATTTCAGGGTCTGCTGGGTAAATATCCCTTATAAAAATCATATAAAATTTAGGAAAAAACAAAAAATTCTCATTTAAGTTCCTGCTTGTAGGTTTTTATATCTAGTTTCACATAAAAATGTCCCCCATGACTTTAGGGTTACTTTGAGTAATTTTAATTTGTTATTTAGTCCTGTTTGGGCACTGTTTGTATTTTTAGTCTTCATTTAATTCTTATAAAATCATGAAAATATCAGAAATCCCCCAGAAAATTAGCAAAAAATAATTTAAAAATTAAAAATCAAAAAATATTTTTATTTGAATTTTCTCAGTATTTTCGTCTAAAATAAAAATTCAAAAGCTTGATTGTGTGCTTTGTTTCCTTTTTGCTAGTTTTTGTCTTTTAATTGAAAAATTATAAATTTGCAAAATTAAAAACCATTAAAATTTTATTTTGTTTTATTTTCTGAAATTGACTACTTTGTAGGTTTACTCGTGCTCCTTGTGTTCGACCCTGGTTTCTATACCAGGTAAAAATAAATAGCAAAGATCGCTTACATTTTTTGCTTGCTTTGATTGTTTTATCTATTTAGTTTGGGTGGTTCTTTCTTCTTCTTGATTGATCGAGTTGATTGACTAGGGACAACAACCTTATGATTTATTTTCCACCTTAGTCTATCTCTGTTCTCGTGTCATCAAAATGATGTCGTTGCCAGGGAGCACGGCTTAGTAGTCATTTTTCTGTTATTTTTTAGCATTTTCTCTCTTTATATATTATAATGGTTTTCTATCCTATCTCTGATTTGACTTTTGTGCGAGTTACGACATAGAGGATGACTTGGAGTCTTTTGGAGGACCAGCACAGGAGGTGGAGCAAGAGGAGAGCAGAAGACAATTATTTTACATTTTAGAGCACATTTGAACTATATTGTAATATTTGGACTTTTTGGACACTTGTTGGACACTTGAACTATCTGGATCTATTTCGCTGAGCACCGGTGTGCTCCGGGGACCTCACCGGATTTCTGGCGATTTTGTTTTGATTGTTTTTACTTTCTATTTTATTCCCGCAGATTTAGCCGTAGACATAGGATTTTTTGTTATTGTGACGTAAATATCTAAGACCCAACACCTAATTGCTTGCATGTTCCTATAGATCATGATTGGACCTCGCTAAAAATAGTTAATAAAAATCTAACTTGATCGATTGAGAGGTCACATGCCGCTAGAGGTCGTATACAGCACATGCATGATCCATTGTGGTGGATACCAATCGACATCCGAGATCTAATTTAGTCCTCTCTCTCTGATAATTTAACTATTGTTCTTCATGATCATTAGAAATTGCTCGTCTAAGGTCGATTTCTTAGTGCATCATATAGTTATTTTATCTTCTGTCTTTTAATTTATGCGTGGATCGCCCTGCATGTAGAGTGTTAGAGACAAGTACGTATTTCACCTCAGTGTTGATTGATCGCCTAAATAAAATTGATAAGATTAACGATCGAGATATCACGTTCATCAGCTCAGTGTTGCGTAGGTCAATCGGGGGTTTGATATCTGATCTTGTTTGCATTCTAGATCTAATCCGCATTCATCCCTACATCACGATGATGGGAAGGAGGTCCCTTAGGCTGCCTTTGATAGCATCGCTTTAGAGAACTCCCTTCCACTCATCTATGGCAGTTTGTGAGAGCCCAGACCCGCTCCTCGAACCTGAGTTCCCTACCACCCTGTTCGTCCTCGATCACCCATCTTTCACCAGTCCTGAGGTACAAGAGAATAGACCAGCATAGTTATTTGTTCATTTAACGACACCTGAGTTGGGGTCTTTTGCCTTTGTAGAGACCCGAGAGATGGTCAACAGTGAGGGATGCACCGATGAGCAGCCCCAGGGTTCTACATGTGTACTTGATTAGGGCACCATCAACAACACACTCCTAGCCTCCCTGTAGACCATATCGAGATAGATTCGTAATAAGGAAGCATTTATGGCAGAGGTGCGACAAGAGCTCGCAGAGATGAGAGCCGGCAGAAGAGAGCAGCCGAGACCAGTCGGTAGAGCAATACCCACAGCTGGAGGAGTAGCTGGAGGAGGAGACGAACGACCAAATGATCAGTCAGAGTAGAGACCACCGTGCATGATGAAGCAGTTGTACAACCTTGACGCAACTATCACTCATCGATGGATTCAGCTCCTAGAGATCTTGGGCGATTTTGAGCTTTGTCCCCATACCATCCAGCTTCTGCCCAGATTCCATGGGCTTGCCACTGAGAAGCCACATCTCCATCTCCAGGATATGGAGATGATCTGTAGTACTATCCACGATAGATTTGTGGACGAGGACACAATCAAGATGATCACCTTCCCCTTCTCATTGGCAGACAGAGTAGCCTATTGGGTGAAACACTTGGGGAGGTACGTCACCACTTGGGAGCAGCTCCGGACTGAGTACTTGAACATGTACTATCCACTCAGTTGGACCAACGAATCTAAAGCCATGATCAACAACTTCACCATGATCCCGAACGAGCAATTCCACGAGGCTTGGGATTGCTTCAGAGATCTCATTGACCGGTGTCCACACCATGAGATTCGAAGCCCAGTCTAGTCCAGAGTTTCTTTCGTGGGCTGACACCGGAGCTGTAGGGGCGTGTCAATGCCTCATGTGGGGGGTCCTATTTTTCCAAGGATGAGGACCTAGTCTAGGCCATCTACGAGGAGATGGCAGAAAACTACACTATGATGTCCCAAACTCGAGCCTACACATAGGGAAAAACCCACCCACAGGTCGTCGTATCCTATCAAAGGATAGCACGGGTCGATGCAGGTCCATCTTTTTCAGCAGCAACATCACAGGTAGAGTCATCAGCAACTGACATGGGGATCATCAGTGAGAAGCTGGACCGCATCAAGACCATCGAGAAGAAGCTGTACCAGGCCCTCACTTAGATAGATCAGTTGGCACAGACACTTAGTGACATGAAGATCCAGATCATGTGTCTCCAGTAGGCATAGACGGCTCCTCAGCCCTGTCTCAAGTCACGGGCTGATCACAGCAGCAACAGCTCTTCCCAGCCTTCTTCCCAGTATCGTTAGGTTCACCACATTCAGACAGAGCCGGTTCAGTCGTTGCAGCACTACTCTCAGCCACCGCCCTCTCAAGACACTCAGATGTTGGTGTATCAGTCGGATCAGCCCCTGTCAATTCTCCCCCCTTCCCCTTACGAGCAAGAGCCATTGATGGAAGTCAACGAGATTTGGTATGACCGATAGCAGACTAGGATCTGACATGATCATCCCAGATTCAGGTGGTCTACCGGAGGCACCTCATCACAGCAGCAGCCTCCAGCTCAAGGTGGACAGAGCAGCCAGCAGCAGCAGCCCCAATACTCTCAGCCACAACAACACTTCCAGCAGGGTCCTCATCCCTACCATTAGGGACAACAGTGGAGGCAACAACAGTGGCCTCAACAGTATTCTCAACCTGCCCCTCACCATTACTAGTAGAGCCAGCCTCATTTCCAGTGAGGCAACCTGTCCGGTTCTCATGGACAAAGCTATGAGAACCCAGCCCTTGACGATCCTGTCCACCTACTCTCAGACGAGCTGGCATCCTTCCGGTGGGAGATGGACGAGTTCCGGCACGAGATGAAGGATATCATCAAGGACAAGGCCACCATACTCACTCAGATTGAGCCGAATCCTAGCAATATGAATAGGAATTCTGAGCCGGTACAGTTCACAGAGACCACCATTCCTAGTGATTCTTTGGGTGATATTTCTTCCTTTATATTTGATGCTAATTTTGTGACACTTAGGAGCGGTAGGATGCCAGCCGGCGGTGCCTCGTCTGAGAGACGACCACACGAGGCTCCAGGAGTCCTAGATGAGGAGGATAGTGGTGCAGTTGCCGCTCACGATGTTGATGACGATGGTGCTGATGCCACCGAGGATGATGATCTAGTTGACGGTACCGAGGTCGCCATATCTCCAGATGCAGCCGGTGGTACTAACGCCACCATTTCACTTGATGCTAAGCCAGAGCATGGTGTTGATCATGCGAAGATAGACACAGTGGGTGGTGCTGATGCCACCAGTTTTCATTCAGTTGTGTTTCCTTCTGTTGATGTATCTCAGGACAGTTTTGAGAAAAACCAAAAAAATACAAAAATGGGAAATACCAATATATGAATAAAGGAAAGGTTTCTACTTCTCCTTTCCAGTCCATATATGTTGCATGATGATCTTGGTATTGACTCCATTCCCTCACAGGCATAGGAACCTCTTCCTAGCCTACTATCTGAGGAGGGCACAACCATCCCCTTCCCTCAGGCACTCCACTTGGCGAAGGGGAAGAAATAGAAAATCCAAAAAAAGCACAGCAGTTAGAGTTCAACCATCAAATGATCAACAAATTTCAGATTCAGCTATCTCTACAGGAGGAACTTGAGCACATCCCTCTCTTCCAAAAGAACCAAAGAGAGAACACCACCACAATGCAGAAATCCATGTGCTCACTCATGCCACATGCTTCAAGATTGAGAACCATTGCCAGCCTAGAGGCCAGATGCAGGAGCTCCATATGTCATATGCCATATTCATGAGCAACGATTCGATCGGATTCTATTAGACAGCGTCTCTTCTATCAACCTTCTTCCGGCAGCCTTACTCGACCAATTCGAGTTTGTCCCTCTTCGACAGAGCAGAACAATCCTTCATTTTGCTGATAGAACTGTCAAGAAGCCGAAGGGGTTGTTGAAGGACGTAGTTGTCACAATTCAGGACCTGAAATTCCCCGTGGACTTTGTTTTATTAGACATGGATATATTAGGTTGTCCATTCTTAGCCATAGCCAAGGTGGTGTCTGACCATGATAGTGGGAATGTATACTTTCATATCTAGGGAGAAAGTGTAAAAATAGAGAAGATCGATGAGAATAGAGTACAAGATTCAACTTGCTCCGAGCAGTCCAGCAATGCAGGGCAGATGGCAGATGCAGAGCAAGACTTCTACTAGGAGTGCGACTTTGTGATTACATATGATGAGGAAGTTTGAGCTGATACAGTATCAGGAGCTCTTATTTTACCTTCAGACAATGCAGAGTTACAGATTCCAGTCGATGAGAGATCGGATAACACACTCTTGGTCGAGGACTCATTCGAGGCTGATGATCATGCTATGGAAAGCGAAGCAGAGTATATTTCATGTGATTCAGAATCAGATCCCTCGGATTCATACATTGATTGGGATGATTTTGATGAGCTTTTAATTTGTTTGATTCCCACAAAGCCGACAACTACGATGGAGATTGAGCCAGCACAGATGACAAATACACCAGCAGGGTCATCTTCGCTAGATTCACACAATCAGCGAGAGTTCTCCCTTGCAGATTTGGTTGCTTTCATTAGAAATTCTGGAAGCCAGATTTGCTAGCTCCCAGTTGCCCAAAGTTGAAACTCATACCACAGTCACTGAAGTAAAGATTCCTTGCAGGTGAGCCACAGATGTACCCAGTCATTATCTCAGCAGATTTGACTAGAGAGCAAGAATCTCGTCTGATGAAGGTTCTTGAAAAAAACCGCAAGGCGATTGGATAGAGTGTAACTGATCTACAGGGGATAAGTCCGTCCCTGTGCTCCCACCATATTTATCTCGAGGAGGATACCAAGCCACCGCGTGAGTTCTAGTGACGGCTGAACCCGAACCTTCGACATGTGGTCATGAAAGAAATATCAAAGTGGTAGAGCACCTATTTTGTCTACCCCATCTCCGACACCAAGTGGGTTAGTCCATTACATGTGGTGCCCAAGAAGACGGGCATCACTACAGTTGTGAGTGAGTCTGGAGAGGAGATCGCTACTCGGGTACCTACTTCATGGAGGGTCTGTGTGGACTACAGACGATTGAATCAGGCCACAAAGAAGGATCATTTCCCACTGTCATTTATTGATCAGATAATCGAGAGGCTAGCTGAGAAGAGTCACTATTGCTTTCTTGACGGGTACTCGGCTACAACCAGGTGGCCATAATGCCCGAAGACCAGGACAAAACGACATTCACATGTCTGTTTGGGACATATGCTTTCAGAATGATGCTCTTTGGACTATGTAATGTTGTGGCGACATTCCAAAGGTGCATGTTGTCCATCTTTTCGGACATGGTGGGTGATTGCTTAGAGGTCTGCATGAATGATTTCTCGGTCTACGGCGACAGGTTTGATGCTTATCTTGACTTCCTAGACCGTGTACTTCAGCAATGTATCGAGGTCCATCTTATTTTATCTTGGGGTAAGAGTCACTTTATGGTGACTTAGGGGACGGTGTTTGGCCATATCATCTCCAACAGGGACATGGAGGTCGATCCGGCCAAGGTGGATATCATCATGAAACTCAATCCACCATTCAACTTGCTGTAGTTGCAGTCTTTTCTAGGGCATGTCGGTTTTTGTCGACGATTCATTCAAGATTTCAGCAAGATTGCCTGACTGCTTACTGATCTGTTGATGAAAGACACCGAGTTCATTGTAGATGATAAGTGTCTAGAATAATTCGAGACTTTCAAGGGATTAGTTGTTGAGGCTCTTGTCCTTCATCCGCCTAATTGGTCTCTCCCATTCGATATCATGACAGATGCTTCTAATTTTGCCATAGGGGTGTGCTAGGACAGAGGAGGGATGGATTACCTTATGCCATTCACTACGCTAGTCGTACTTTGGATGCCGCCCAGGGAACTACAATGTCACACAGAATGCTAGTCGTAGTCTTTGCCTTGGATAAATTCAGATCTTATATTCTTGGATCTAGAGTGACGATTTTCACTGATCGTATCGCCATCAGGTACCTCATGGCAAAGAAGGATGCCAAAGAAAGATTGAACAGATGGATCCTTCTACTCCAGAAGTTTGATATTGAGATTAAGGATAAGCCTAGAGTTAAGAATGTGGTACCAGATCATGTCTACCTATTGGAAAACCTTAAGGATTCGGAGCATACATCACCTATTACAGAGACCTTCCCAGATGAGGCGATACTTACTACCACCTCGCTCCCGTGGTACACTGACATTGTGAACTATCTTGTCGTCAAAAAGTTCCACAAGGTTAGCCCAAACAACAGCTTGAGACATTCCTTGCAAAGGCCAAGTTGTACCATTGGGAGGATCCCATCCTTTACCATGAGGGAGGGGATAGGTCTGGAGGAGCACCACAACATCCTCACATACTGCCACAAGCTTGAGGCAGGAGGACATCATTCTGGGACGAGGACAACACAAAAAGTGCTCCAATCCAGTCTATGGTGGCCTACCCTCTTTAAAGATTCGGATAAATTTGTGGAGGTGTACTGACTGTCAGAGGATGGGCACCTGTAGACAACGTGATATGATGCCGATGCAACCCCATTTACTTCTGTGAGGTTTTCAATGCATGGGATTGAAGGATATGGAGAGATCCTCAAGCGCATCACGGAAGCGTGAGCGTCGTATCGGATACGACGAAGAACGACTAGTCGTACTAGTTGTTCGGTGCAGCGGAATTTAAAAAAAATTATTCGATGAAACCACATGATCCAAGAACCATTCTCGGATCGTTTCATCTATAACCACGGCAAGTATAATGCAATACCTCTTGAAGCGTGGTTGATCTAGTCTCTAAGAGAAGAGACCTCCTGTCTCAAGTCCGATCGTCGGAGAGATCGCTTGCGAGCGCGGGGATGAACCGCGGTGTCCTCGCAATCCAAGTAGTTGATCCAAGCACGGTTGCTCCTGATCTCGTCGCACGAGATCAAATGTCTCCTTCGCGGGCGAAGCACTCGAAGTAGACGGAGAACCGCAAAGCGTCGAAGCGGTAGCACGAAGGCGAGGGCGACGACGATTCCCTCCACTAGGGTGGACGGCCACCAAGAGGAAGAGGGAGAGAGGGCTGTCGAGTATGAGAAAGAGAGAGAGAGTTTTGCTACAATAGCATGTGTAAAGAGAGAGCCAAGTATGCCTCTCTATTTATAGGGTTTTGGGATCCGTGGATCTCAATCCATGTGTCTCATAAAATCAATGGTTGAGATTGATTTATGATAATCCAATGGTCAAGATTGTTGTTGGTAAAATCCAACAACTTGTGATTTAATTTTGATTAAATATATTTGATAAATCAAATATATATTAATACCAAACTAAACCAACCAAATAAGGAGTGAGAAATCAATTGGGAGCCTCCTTCCCCATTAGGAGAGGTGGACGGCCACCAACTCCTAAATGGAATTGGTGCCGCCCCCCCTCTTCCATATGGGGAGGGCAATCCCATGGATTACATGGGATTGCATATCTCCTAATATTTCTCTCTACTTATTTTCCTAACAATTTTTCACCAAAAATAATTCTCAATTAATTTTGGGAATATTGCAATCTTGACATTGAAATATTGTGAATCACATTCACAACCCAAAACAAAATGTAATTTATATTTTCAATTAATTAGACAATGTGTATCCAATACACATTAATAATTAATCTACTAATATAAATTATATATAACTCTCTCTAGTATATTATAAATCACATTTATAATATATATTATAAATAATTGGATATTACTATCCACATTATTCTTATCCATAATAATTAAATCACATTTAATTATATTGGATAATATCTCATGCATCATGATAATTAAATCACATTTAATCATCAACTTCTCTTTGCTTAGATCTCATGGAATTGTTCTTAAACCATTTAAGAACAATGCTATTTCTCCTCAGATACTTGGAGATAAGGACAGGGCGATTGTATTGTTCCACGTATAGTGACTTGGATATTGAGATCACATCTCAAATCCAGATCCCATGGACCTCTCATAGATGCTTGATTAAATCAAGATCGTAAACCTAATCTTCTCATTGCATCTGAATCTTATTCAGAACAATGTCCAGTACATGGACTAAGATTAGGTCACTTCTCTAATGAGAGGAGTCACTAAAATCCAGACCTGTTTCATCACTCCCTCGGAATGGAAGCGTCATGGTTATACAATCGTTTATGATCAAATCACCCTTCAGGTATTCCTAATACCTGCACATCCTGCATACTGGAAGACTCATGATCATCATGAAGATAAAGATCACTTTTACACTGTCATCTTCATAGTCTGATCATTAAGTTTCTCAATCTTGGTCCTTGGGATATGGTACAGATCATATGCTTTCACAAAGCATATATCTTTACCTTCAAATTCATATCATGCTTCTAAAGCATGATGACCATGCATGGAATTTGGTCAATCCCAATACCTCATGAGTGAGCTCATGTCTCCCGGTTCACAAGTGAACCTGTATGATCCCTTTGAGAGATCATATTACTCATATGCCCTTACATGCACACCAGCTCGCCGGTGTATAGACCTTGATTACGTCATCAACCTATTGGTCTGCCAAATGTACATGCTTAGACATATAGTAATATATCTGTCTCTGGTCAGAGGATGTTTGCCTGTGATGTGACAGTATTCATCATAGGTCTTTGGTTATCTCGATCTCGTTAGGTCAACTCATTGACTCAACTAATCTGATACCTCCGAATCAATATTCCTATGCAGAGGACCTGCATCAAGAGGTCGATCAGATTTCAGTCTAATGAGATGGGATTGCCATCTCCCACTCAGACTGGAGATCACTACTTGTTAATCATTGATGATGCTTGATGAGTCCTCTATCTAACTCCTTAGATATTCATCCAAGCATCAGCCTCTATGATTCAATCATTGAATCAACAGTTGTATGATTATCAAGTTGGCCATGGTACATAACCCTTATTGTACAGAGGGACCTTATAGTGCATTCATTCATTCAATATCAGAAAGGGAGTGAAACAAAATCAATAACTTTTATTGATGAATCAATTATTACAATAACATTTATTGTAGGAATGGTTCGCCTCGGGCTCACATTGCTAACAATCTCCCACTAGCCCTCAGAACCATTCAGGAACAAGCCTTAAACCCATACTCATTACATGCTGGTCAAAAACCTTCTGTGTCAGAGGTTTGGTAAGAGGATCAGCAACGTTGTTGGCGGAGGCCACCTTGGTGATGATGATGTCACCATGCTTTTGAATCTCCCGAATGATGTTGTATTTCCTTTCTACGTGCTTGCTCTTCTGATGCCATCTGGGTTCCTTCGCCTGGGCAATGGCTCCCGTGTTATCACAGAGTAGCAGGATGGGAGTATCAGAGGAAACTACGCCAAGCTCCTGGACGAACTTGCGCAACCACACCGCCTCCTTTGCAGCATCCGATGCGGCAATGTATTCGGCTTCTGTTGTTGAATCTGCCGTAGTGTCCTGCTTCTTGCTTCTCCAGCTCACAGCACCACCGTTCAACAGGAACACAAACCATGATGTCGACTTTCGATCATCAATATCTGATTGGAAGTCAGAATCTGTATATCCCAAGACTTGGAGATCACCATCTCCATAGACCAAGATGTAATCTTGCGTCCGTCTAAGATATTTGAATATGTTCTTTACTGCATTCCAGTGTTGTTCTCCATAGCAGGATTGGTAACGGCTTACCACTCCCATTGCATGGCAGATATCTGGCCTAGTACACATCATGGCATACATTAAGCTTCCTACAGCTGATGCATAAGGACATCCAGCCATGGCCTTCTTTTCCTCAACAGTTTGAGGAGCCATTCCTTTAGACAGGTGGATACCATGTCTTAAGGGTAGGAATCCTTTCTTGGAACTATCCATACAGAATCGTTCAAGAATCTTCTTAATGTATCCTTGTTGTGACAATCCCAATATCCTCTTCTCTCGGTTTCTGAACAGCTTCAGACCCAAGATGTAAGAGGCTTCTCCAAGATCTTTCATCTCAAAGGTATGGGACAGCCAAATCTTCACACTGGTCATCATCCCTGTATCATTCCCAATGATAAGGATGTCATCTACATAAAGCACGATGAACACAATGGCGCTCCCACTAAGCTTCTTGTATACACATGGTTCATCAGGATTCTGCACAAAATCATAACTCTTTATGGTTTCGTCAAATCTGATGTTCCAGCTACGAGAAGCTTGCTTGAGCCCATAGATGGATTTCTTCAGCTTGCATACTTTGCCATCCTTAGTTATGAAGCCCTGGGGCTGCTCCATGTAGATATCCTCCTCGAGGTATCCATTGAGGAAAGCCGTCTTGACGTCCATCTACCAGATGTCGTAGTCAAGATATGCAGCTATAGCCAGCAATGCCCTGATGGATTTAAGCATAGCCACAGGAGAGAATGTCTCATCGTAGTCGATGCCTTCTCTCTGTGTGTAGCCCTTGGCTACGAGCCGTGCCTTGAAAGTCTCTACTTTCCCATCAGATCCCCTCTTTCTCTTGAAGATCCATTTGCACCCAATGGGTTTTACCCCTTTAGGTGGATCCTCTAGGGTCCATACACCATTCTTATGCATGGAGTCAATTTCTGACTTCATTGCTAGCATCCATCTATCCATGTCATGATCCGCGAGTGCTTCATCAAATGAAGTAGGATCACTGTCAGTTTCACCTGACACATGGAATCCATACCTTTCAGGTGGTGCAACCACCCTCGAACTCCTTCGAAGAGGTATGGGTGTATCATCTTTATTTACTTCTTCAGTTTCTGGTTCAGGAAGCTCAGAATCCTCAGGGGAGTCAATGAGTTCCTCTACTTAGCTTTTGTCTTGACCTTTAAGGAAATCATCCTCCAGAAATTTCACATCTCTAGAGACAAAAACCTTTTGGGTCTCAGGGTCATAAAGTTGATATCCAATACCATCTTTAACATACCCAATGAAGTAGCACTCACGAGAGCGAGATTCTAGCTTACTTGCATCCACATTCTTTACATGGACCAAGAAACCCCAAACCCTCAAGTGATTAACACTAGGTTTGGTTCCATACCAGAGCTCATGAGGAGTCTTAGGTACAGATTTGCTAGGAATCTTATTTAGGATATATATTGCAGTCTCTACTGCATATCCCCAGAAACTAAGTGGTAAATGTGCTTTACTCATCATTGAACGAACCATATCCATGATGGTTCTGTTGCGTCTTTCAGCAACACCATTAAGTTGGGGAGTTCCAGGAGGAGTGAGTTTGGAAATAATTCCATTCTCCTTAAGGTATTCCTTAAATTCATCTGATAGGTACTCGCCACCTCGATCAGATCGAATTCGTTTAATCTTCCTATTGGTTTGGTTCTCAACCAAAACCTTGAACTCTTTGAACTTTTCAAAGGTTTCAGACTTATGACGTAATAGGAAGATAAACATGTATCGCGAATGGTCATCAATAAATGTCAAATAATATCGATATCCATTTCGAGTCGCGGTACTGAAGGGACCGCATACATCAGTATGTATTAGGTCAATAATACCTTCACATCTTGTAACCTTGTTACGAAAAGGCATCCTAGTCATTTTACCTCGAATACAATGTTCACAGGTAGGTAAAGGCTGAACCTGTAGAAAATCCAAAGGTCCATCCTTTATCAATCTATTGATCCTATCAACAGATAAATGACCAAGCCTTTGATGCCAAATCATGTTTGAATGATTTATATTACTCCTGGATCTTTTAGGGTTTTTATTAGTGGTTGTAACATTCATGACATGCTCATTAATGCACAATTCATAGAGTCCTCCAGAAGTCAAAATACCCTCTGCAATATATTTATCATAATGATTTATGACTAATTTATTACAAAATAGGAATGAATATCCACTTCTAACTAGCTTAGATACAGATATCAAATTCCTTCTGACTTCAGGTACATAAAGACACTCTTTAAGTACTAGGACTCTTCCACTAGATAATGATAGTCTGCAGGTCCCGACGGCGACTGCTGCAACACTTGCATCAGATCCCATCTGGATGACTATCTCCCCTTCCTCAAGCTGTCTAGTTTCCTGAAACAAATGCAACAAATTGCATACATGAACAGAAGCACCAGAATCAACTACCCAACTTCCTTCTCGTCCAACGAGAAAGCTGGTTTCAATGATAAGAGTAGATTTCATACCTGCTGGGGCTTTACCTTTGTCGACCGACTTCAGGTAATCTGGGCAATTACGCTTCCAGTGCCCCGGCTTCTTGCAGTGGTGACAAACGTCGGTTTTCTTCGACGCCATTAAAGTGGATGCATTGGAAGATGAGGCAACACCTTGTCCCTTCTTCTTTCTCTTCTGGGCCGGGCCCTTCCGAGAACCTTGCTTCCGACCGTGCTTCCCTTTGACCTGTGCAACCATTGTAGTGCCAGAGGGACCATCTTTCTTCATTACGTCTTCTGCAGACTTTAATGCAGCAAGAAGCCCGGCATTTGTCAGTTCCAGCTTATTCATGTGGAATGACACTACAAAGTTATTGAAAGATTTGGGCAATGACAACAGAATGAAATCAGATTGCATGTCTGCATCCATCGTCGCCCCCAGAGTCTCAAGCTCTGACAAGTACCCAAACATTTTGAGCACATGATCGTGGACCGAGGTCCCTTCCTGCATCTTACAGCGAAGAAGATCTTTCATAACATTGTACCGCTGGGTGCGGTTAATGTCACCAAACATATCCTTTAGATTCTGCATTATATCCTGGCAAGTGCTCATCTCCACATGTTGCTTCTGAAGAACATTGGAGAGAGAACCCAAGATATAGCATCTAGCCAAGACATGATCTTCATCATACTTGTCATTATATGCTTTGTCTTCCTTAGATTTAGGGTTTTCAAGTTTGTTTTCATGGAGCACATAACTGATGCGCTCCGCCGAAAGCACAAGCTCCAAATTACGGATCCAATCCGAGTAATTTGGTCCGGTCAATTGGTTGACCTCCAGAAGCCTGTTCAGTGGGTTCATGGCCTTCATTTTATGAAATTGAGAATGCACTATATTAGAACATATAATCATATATTCAATTTAATTTTATTTGATTAAGGCATTTTAAATCAAATTAGTCTTGCTATGTCAACTATGAAAGTTTATTCCCTTATTCACTTTCAAAGTAGGAGATATACTTACCAATATATCTCAAGCAAGAACTGGGATCTCCTCTTTATCATTGTCATATCCCAATAATATGAGAACCTATGACTCTTATAAAGAGAAGCGGGAACACATTTCGCCTTGCAAGTCCAACTTGCATTTCCCAATTCGGTCTTTAATACCCGAGCCCACCACCCCTAAGGTGATGTTGACTCGTCATTAATTGAATCAACCGTCAACAGGAATACAACTCGCTGTGCGCAATCCAATATCGCCCCAATAATATGAGGACCCGATATTGGGGTCACTACGCATACGTCCTTACTCTTTCGAGAAGCGACGAGCCCGATCCAAACGGATCATATGTGGGAGCTATCACTTCGGACAGGCGTCTCCCACATATAATATTTGGCGACGAAACCCTTCGCCTTGACGGGAGACCATGGATGTCACTTATGTGATCCTCCATCTCTTATTCAAATTTAATTAATTACTATGAATCTCATTCATATAATTAATTCTTCCAAGGGAATTATTAACTCTAATCATATTAGAGTATTCTCAATTGGATATAATTAACTTAATCATATTAAATTAATTATCAATCCAATTTAATCAATCAAACTTAGTTTTATGCTTGAATATACATATATGATATTATTCTCAAAGTACGTATTAATTCGAATTTTAATAATTAGAAAAATATATCATAATCCCTCGGACATTATCCCGGCCCTACCCGCTGTCATGGCCAGTACCGACGGGAGTGGGGCGGACCACATACGTTGCAACCCGCTGACCCAGCGATCCCCGACTAGACACCATATCCACCTCGGGAAAGGATAATGCCAAATTGATTATTTTGTACTTGAGATGATCATCGGTTTTTCAACCGAAATTATACCATATAGTAATCAAAACAATTTTGATTTTAAGGAAATTTGCTAGGCAAATTCCCAAGTCCTATTCAAGCAAGAAGTTTGATGATTGTAGTTCCAATTAAGGTTTAGATCAAATCTAATCATCTAATTGGTTGGGGCCAAGTCAATTAGGCAAATAATCATGTTTCAATATTTCACAAATATTTTTCAAGATTATTTCACGAAATTAACAATTAATTTCTCTAATTGACAATCACTTGGTTCTAGATTAGGAAAGCAATTTCAGTAGTGACCCCTACTTACTAAAATTGACATATCTCAATCATATTAAATCCAAATTAAGCAAAGTTAAATTCTAAAGTTTGCTAATTTGATTTAGGACAGAACTTAAGTGATGTTTCACGCATTTCGAGGCAAGTCTAAACAGTAATTAACATTTTAATCACGTTCATATTCACAGTTCCCGCAACAGTGCATACATGTCTATTAAAACGACCATATCTCGAGCATACGAAATCCGATTTACGCAAACTCAGATCCTATGGTTTCCTTATTTAATGAGGAACATAATCCAATTAAAAATTCGTGTTTAAACAATTTAAACAGTACCGAATTTCTTTACTAAACAGATCTGCGAAATCAAATGCGATGAAAACTTTCGCGACCTTAGCGAACCCAAATCGTCCTTGGTTAACGAATCACTATTCAAAACCGTCGACCTAAGGCTCTGATACCACTTGAAGGATATGGAGAGATCCTCAAGCGCATCACGGAAGCGTGAGCGTCGTATCGGATACGACGAAGAACGACTAGTCGTACTAGTTGTTCGGTGCAGCGGAATTTAAAAAAAATTATTCGATGAAACCACATGATCCAAGAACCATTCTCGGATCGTTTCATCTATAACCACAGCAAGTATAATGCAATACCTCTTGAAGCGTGGTTGATCGAGTCTCTAAGAGAAGAGACCTCCTGTCTCAAGTCCGATCGTCGGAGAGATCGCTTGCGAGCGCGGGGATGAACCGCGGTGTCCTCGCAATCCAAGTAGTTGATCCAAGCGCGGTTGCTCCTGATCTCGTCGCACGAGATCAAACGTCTCCTTAGCGGGCGAAGCACTCGAAGTAGACGGAGAACCGCAAAGCGTTGAAGCGGTAGCACGAAGGCGAGGGCGACGACGATTCCCTCCACTAGGGTGGACGGCCACCAAGAGGAAGAGGGAGAGAGGGCTGTCGAGTATGAGAAAGAGAGAGAGAGAGAGAGTTTTGCTACAATAGCATGTGTAAAGAGAGAGCCAAGTATGCCTCTCTATTTATAGGGTTTTGGGATCCATGGATCTCAATCCATGTCTCATAAAATCAATGGTTGAGATTGATTTATGATAATCCAATGGTCAAGATTGTTGTTGATAAAAGCCAACAACTTGTGATTTAATTTTGATTAAATATATTTGATAAATCAAATATATATTAATACCAAACTAAACCAACCAAATAAGGAGTGAGAAATCAATTGGGAGCCTCCTTCCCCATTAGGAGAGGTGGACGGCCACCAACTCCTAAATGGAATTGGTGTCGCCCCCCCTCTTCCATATGGGGAGGGCAATCCCATGGATTACATGGGATTGCATATCTCCTAATATTTCTCTCTACTTATTTTCCCAACAATTTTTCACCAAAAATAATTATCAATTAATTTTGGGAATATTGCAATCTTGACATTGAAATATTGTGAATCACATTCACAACCCAAAACAAAATGTAATTTATATTTTCAATTAATTAGACAATGTGTATCCAATACACATTAATAATTAATCTACTAATATAAATTATATATAACTCTCTCTAGTATATTATAAATCACATTTATAATATATATTATAAATAATTGGATATTACTATCCACATTATTCTTATCCATAATAATTAAATCACATTTAATTATATTGGATAATATCTCATGCATCATGATAATTAAATCACATTTAATCACCAACTTCTCTTTGCTTAGATCTCATGGAATTGTTCTTAAACCATTTAAGAACAATGCTATTTCTCCTCAGATACTTGGAGATAAGGACATGGCGATTGTATTGTTCCACGTATAGTGACTTGGATATTGAGATCACATCTCAAATCCAGATCCCATGGACCTCTCATAGATGCTTGATTAAATCAAGACCGTAAACCTAATCTTCTCATTGCATCTGAATCTTATTCAGATCAATGTCCAGTACATGGACTAAGATTAGGTCACTTCTCTAATGAGAGGAGTCACTAAAATCCAGACCTGTTTCATCACTCCCTCGGAATGGAAGCGTCATGGTTATTCAATCGTTTATGATCAAATCACCCTTCAGGTATTCCTAATACCTGCACATCCTGCATACTGGAAGACTCATGATCATCATGAAGATAAAGATCACTTTTACACTGTCATCTTCATAGTCTGATCATTAAGTTTCTCAATCTTGGTCCTTGGGATATGGTACAGATCATATGCTTTCACAAAGCATATATCTTTACCTTCAAATTCATATCATGCTTCTAAAGCATGATGACCATGCATGGAATTTGGTCAATCCCAATACCTCATGAGTGAGCTCATGTCTCCCGGTTCACAAGTGAACCTGTATGATCCCTTTGAGAGATCATATTACTCATATGCCCTTACATGCACACCAGCTCGCCGGTGTATAGACCTTGATTAGGTCATCAACCTATTGGTCTGCCAAATGTACATGATTAGACATATAGTAATATATCTGTCTCTGGTCAGAGGATGTTTGCCTGTGATGTGACAGTATTCATCATAGGTCTTTGGTTATCTCGATCTCGTTAGGTCAACTCATTGACTCAACTAATCTGATACCTCTGAATCAATATTCCTATGCAGAGGACCTGCATCAAGAGGTCGATCAGATTTCAGTCTAATGAGATGGGATTGCCATCTCCCACTCAGACTGGAGATCACTACTTGTTAATCATTGATGATGCTTGATGAGTCCTCTATCTAACTCCTTAGATATTCATCCAAGCATCAGCCTCTATGATTCAATCATTGAATCAACAGCTGTATGATTATCAAGTTGGCCATGGTACATAACCCTTATTGTACAGAGGGACCTTATAGTGCATTCATTCATTCAATATCAGAAAGGGAGTGAAACAAAACCAATAACTTTTATTGATGAATCAATTATTACAATAACATTTATTGTAGGAATGGTTCGCCTCGGGCTCACATTGCTAACAGGGACATCGATTTCATGGGTTTATTCCCTAAGAGTTAGGGATTCAATTATATTCTGTTGGCTTTAGATTATGTGAGTCATTCGGTTGAGGGCATCCCCACCCGAACCATAGATGCTATGATTGTTTGCCAATTTTTGAGAAAGAATATCATTTCACGGTTCGGGGTGCCTAGAGTGTTGATATCTGACGGGGGGTCTCATTTTATCAATGACAAGGTAAAGGTCCTTGCTAATGAGTTCAACATAGACCATCGAGTAGCCACTCCTTATCATCCTCAGACCAATGGTCTTGCTGAAGTATGGAACGGGAAGATCAAGGTGATATTGCAGAAGGTCGTCCTCCCAGACCGAAAGGATTTGTCATAGCTTTTGGACTCGATCTTATGGGCATATCGGACTTCCTTCAAGACACCTTTGGGTATGTCTCCCTTTCATCTTGTTTATGGCAAGTCATAACATTTACCTATGGAGATAAAGCAAAAGTCACTATGGGTTGTCACTGAGATATTATTGAATCCAAAGAGTATAGGAGATCAGAGGAAGGAAGAGTTGGCAGCCCTGGAGGAACTTAGAGATACAACCTTTTCAAGTAGCCTACAGTATAAGGAGCACGTGATGATACGGCTTGATTTTCATATCAGCCACAAGCAGTTTGAGCTGAACTAGTGAGTATGGTTATTCAATGCCAGGTTGAGATTATTTCCAGGGAAGTTGCAAAGCAAGTGGAAGGGACCATACTTAGTCTGAAAGGTGCATGACAACAGTAGCATTGATATATCTGAGATGTCGTCTAAATCTACCTTTCGAGTTAGCAGTCAACGCTTGAAGCCATATCTAGATCATGATCCATTGATCATTGGCGTTACCCCTATTCATTTTGCATGAGATGTGGTCTTTGACTCACATCATTTGCATCTCATGCATGATTATCACTTTCTCTCGCAGCTGTATAGATCCAGTTTTCCATA